>VYXB01001089.1:1874948-1950911 GCA_013397135.1 Pachyramphus minor
AAAAATATCACTGTTAGCAGTAAAACTCTAAGAAGCTACAACAATTGTTACATGAGACTCTGAGAAGTTACAAAGAGGCCAAATTTAGGTGCATACTAATAGAAACTGAAAAATGCAGTTTCCACATTATCCACACATGCAGCTACACATGTTCATCCAAGCAATATATAAGAAGAGAGGGATATAACACGGAGTAATTAGTTCTTAATGTTAGTATTAGATTTCCAGCGACACATATACAGCCTTTGAGTCTGGTGCATCCAGACTGCAGTTTCCCTAGATTCAAGCAATGTGTTGAGTAGGTGAAGTTGGACATGAACTCAACAAGTAATCAGATTCACTGTACATACACAGACTGTACATGAAAAAGTGTGCAAAGAGAAAACAAGTAGCTTTGTCGGCATGTGTGGAGCCAACTTTGCTCCGTGACAGTTGTAAAAATATTCACCCTATTGGTAAGTAGGGAAGAAAGTATCAGAAACCATAGTTCTATAGAATTTTCAGTGTGTTGCACTACAAAAGCCACAGAAACATAATTACAGATGTTTTTCAAGTCTTGTTCTGAGGAGGATTCATAGATGGAATTCTGGACCTCTCTGCACCTGTCTTCCTCAGGGAAGCATTACTTACAACCCAAAGACACGGTTCTCAAGTTTCCACATATCTACCCAGATGATGATTCCCCCAAATAAAACCTTGTAAGGTCAAAAGCTGAAATACAGTGTCCAAAGAAAGCATCCATTAGTGATTAGCTCCAATCAGTGAATGAGAAGCTTATACTAAAAGACAATTTAGCTCCATACATTCAATGGAATGCGCTGACTCTTGTTTTCACCATGGAAAAAAAGCATTATGACACTCAGGACACATGACCCAAACCAAGAGGCATGAAAAGTGAATGTGTTTAATTTTCTACACTGACTTCAGAAAGATGCCACAGAGATGCAAGATGTAAGAGAAATGTTTTCACTTAACATTTTTCCCCAAAGCCCGGAAACCTTAGTATATTGGAGTAATAATAATAATTGTAATAATAATTGGAGTAGAGATTGAACAAGATGGGGTTTCAAATTCAGTTGCATATATAATCTGACATTATTACAACCTATTTATCAGACTTGCGACAGTTTGTGCATTATGAACAAGACAACACTACAATCTTCTCACGAAAAGTGGAAAGTCTTGGAAATTTTGAAGCATTAAATGTAAAAATCAGTAATTAAAAAGTGAAAAAAAAAAGAGATTGAACAAGAGGCTTACATTGTCACAATCTAGCGATTTTAGCTTCCACCACAAATGACTCTCTAAGTAGCCATGATTGAAGCCTAAAAGTTTTAATTGCATTTTTTCAGTATCAGCAGCATTATATATGCATCAATTATTGGTTTAGGATGTACTTGATAAAACTGCAAATGCTGCATTTGTTTCAATAATTTAATACATACTTTCAGTCTGTATCTGTAAGCAACAAACATAAAAGATCAGCACTGAAACACTTAAGTAATCAAATGCAAGAATCTGCTAAATGTTTGAGTGACAAAAATATCACTGTTGTTGCTGTTATACCCAAATGAAATTCCAGCCAATTAAAAAAAATGAGCGTACACTAGTACTATTATACGTTTTTAATTATTCCTACATTTTTGAGTGACCATCAATTCATGAAATTAGCTTCAGTCCTAAGTGGTTTCCATTTACTCTGCATTTGCATGAATTAACTCAACTTGATTTTTCAAGAAACCCGTAAAAATACATTATCAAAATTTAATTACAAGCAGTGCTACATCAGAAATCATCAGTATGCAGAGAGGTGATGCATTTCCTAAAGAACAGATGGATGCACATTATCTGAGAGATTTGAAAAATTAAAGCTGCCTTCTGTCATGTAAGTGCTTTCAGAATTAACTACTGTCAGCTAATACACAAGATACAATCATTTCCATATATAAGGTAGATAAGGGATAAGACAGGATTATTATTATTTTGCAGGAAGAAGTGTATTTACAAATTAACTTCCAGAGAACTGAAATGCTCTGTTTTCAGCTACATGGTCAGAGACCAAAATTACTCAAATCAGCTAAACCCCAGCAGATTCACTGAGGAAGGCTGTCGTTTTTCCTACCTGCCTCAGACCTCAAAGAAACATTTTTAGACAGACACCTAACATCGCAGGGCAGTGCTAAGGCTTTGCGTAAACCTGCAAATCTCACTGGACTTGGTCAATGAATCCAACTTGGCAATTCCCAAGTAAGCTTCTTAATACTTGCAGCCAGTTGTAGGGGAAAGCAAAAGGCAAGGAATCCCTAAGGAAAATATAAATCCCCAGACTAGTTAAACTGCTAACTCAAGAGTTGATGAATGCCTCTCCCACCTCTGTTGAAGACTGAATGCACCCCACACCTATACTGAATATTAAATGCTGCTTAACCAGAATTCTTCATCTTTAACCATTAAATTTTCACAGGAGATAGATTATAAAAATAAACAGTTGGTCAAAAGCACCTGCAAAAAATGCCAATCAACACTGGAAAACTATAGGGAGAACTCCTCGGGGTTATCTGCACAACAGGTAGCAGTCTGTACTGAGAAAATGATCACTTCTTGCTCTACTGCTGAAATATCTCTCTCCTGATAACACAGATAAAAAGTTGTTAAATATTTTTAACCTATAAAACCACATAACTATGAGAAAATCTGGAAATTTTCATCAGTCCTGATGATTTTTATTATTCATTTTTTATCACTTAAAACTCTTAGGGAAAAAAAAAGGAAATGAGGTGAGTGCAGAGACGTGAGGGTTGCGGGTGGCACGGCTGGTTTTTTAACAAAATGTAACAGATCTTGAAAAGGTTTTAAAGAATTAACTTTGAAACTAGTGAGTTAGACTGACTTAGATACTAACCTAAATCATGCTAGTACTGATCACAACAGCAATTATTGAAAAGACAGAATAGTTACATACACAACATGGTTTATGGGCAGTGGACACTCCTAGAACAAATCTTTTGAGATTACAGATTTAGTGGACAAAGACAGTTGGACTAACACAAAAACTTCTATAGATACTTGATTAAATCCTACCTTATTAATATACCTCATCTTCTACCAGGATATTTAACCGAGTAATACCGAACCGAGATAAAAGAAAGTGAAAAAGGAATATCCCACCCAAGCTAAGGATCTCCTATGATTTCATTTCAACATCCCAATCTACTTTCTGAAAAAAAATAAATATAAGATCCTTATAAGAACACTATGCCCAAGACAGACACTGGTGCGCTGTTAACTTAAAGCTAGGTCCTCATGAGCAAGCAAAATGTTGATTAGAACAAGACTGAAATGTAGCTTTAAAAACTTTAAATAACTTTTCTTTAAAATAAAATACATTATTAACAATGCATGTCATTCTATAAGCACACATGCTTTTTTAAAAAATTATAAACTACTTGGCTCCAAGCTCCAGAACAAAATAGCAGCTAAAAAGATTCTCTGCTTCTGCTTCACTATTAACCTCCCAGCAAAGCTCCACCAACACTTCATAGAGCAGCACATGCAACTTTTCTGTTTTATTAGAAGTTATCCTGCTCCTTTTTTCACTATCTCAAGATACTTCAACAAACAACTCATGTTTATTCACTGCAAAGTGGTCAGAGCAGCCAACTCTAAAAGAAAGTGCTTCTCTAATTACTTATGTCAAATATAAATCTGACAGCACACAAAAAATTAGATTTAGTATTCATTCAATTTTTAAAAACCACAATTAAAGTTTCCCATGTACATTTATTTAAGTCCAGTTGAGTCTAATCTTCTTTTGTGGCTAGTTTTAATCATTCCTATCCCTATAGAAATCCAGCTCCAACTTTGCATCTACATTCTGAAGTTTTTCATAAAGTCCTGGTGTCCTGACCTCTCCTCCTAAATATGTTCCCGAACAAAGACACTTGCAGTTTCTCACCACACAAGGTCTACTGTAAGATGTCTCTCTCTCCTGTTCACCTGCTTCTATCAACCCCTCAGTCCTATTCCAACAGACCTTACCCTTTCTCTTACTATTTCATCGTCCAAACTTACTTCTTCCTCCTGGGACTGCCTCTGAACACCTCTCCTCCTTTAATCCCAGGCCTCAGTCTCCCGATCTCTGTTAGCTGGCAATGCTACTTTACAGTCTCAGACACGTAGCTCTGTTCTACTCTGTTCTGATCCATTCCCCATAGAAAATTAATAGATTTGGAAGAAAGACAATAGCTGATGATACATGGGTGGTGAGGGCACGACAGAGCCATGTCCCTTGCTATCAGTCACGGGGACAAACACAGAGAAGCCATTAAAAAGAAAATTTTGTTTTAACTCTGAGTACAAAAGACAAAAGGGAATGGAGGACCTATAATCCTATCTCTTCTGGCACATACATGTGAAGTATTTAATACAGGATGAAATACAAAATAGCACACAACATCCACTAGAGAAAAAGAATACAAAAAGGAGTTTAGAAAATGAATAAATGCTACAAGAATTTACACCTATTTAGCAGTACTTAAGTGGCATGATGAGGAAATATCAGAGGTAGAAGAGAAATAAATGGACCCTTTATGAGCAAGAGTTTAGAAGAAACACTCTGAGCTACAAGTGGTCACATATTGATCTTTAGACTATGGTAAAATAGGTATGATCACATCTAATTATTTTATACACATCAAGATATTTTATATCACTCAGAAAACAAGAGTCTAGCATTCAGAATGCATTCTTCTGTCCTTCAGCTACATTCACATATAGATTTCCTTCTGCAGATGTCCAAATCCTCTTTAAAACTCAACTGCTAAATCAAAGATAACATTTTCTATTCAAAAGGGTTTAGTCCTGGTAGTGTAAAAATAAATTATTTCATTTTATGGATCTATAATTTCTTCTCTTTACATTTATTTTTTCCATAGAGTTTCCACGTGATCTCCATTTGTGCACATTTAACAACATCACAGAACATTAACTTCTCTTGTCAAGTCGTTATTCAGAAACAAACAACACTGTATTGTATGAGCACGTAGCTAAACAAAACTCTTTGCAGCCACTGCTGTAAAAGCCCAACCTTTTTGAAATAGGTTCACTTAACCCTCACAGATAGTGGCTGTGGGTAGAGTGGGAACAGCTGCAAAAGGTACAATACGCTTACTTGCTATGTACAGGTGAGGCATACACAGATTCATCCCATTCCCGTGAGCAACACAACCACCTGCAAAGTTCAGACACACACAAAGACAGAACCTGGATGTATTACAGCTCAAATGGATTCAACAGATTCTCTTGGCAATAGAAAGAGGAGCATCAAGTCTTAATGCTTTAAGCCAAAGGTCTTTTCTTCACTCTTTGTGCATTCTCCAAATAAGGACTGCTCTGGCTAAAAGAGGGGATAATCTGAGTTGAAGTTGTAGCAGTTTTTAATGCTCTAGCACAAAGAACCATGTTATAAAATATATTATTAAAGACCTGATGTCTTAATTAAGGCAAATCAACACATAACAGGAAGAGGAAACCAGGATTTTTTTTTTCTCTATAAACATCTGTCCATAAGTAACTCATTACCTAAATTCTTGTATTTGAAGTGTTTCAAAACTTGCCTACATTTTCCTTGTTTCAAAGAGAAGAAAAATATCATAGCAAATAATCAGTGAATAGTGTCTTACAGAAATTATGTTTTTACCTTAAAATTTGACTTATAAAAAAATGTGAATTACTGTGAGATGCTGTGGCAAAGATGGGGTATAGATAAGAGGGAAATGTGAAAGTGACCCATGAGGAAATGGCTGAAAGTCTGCATCATGCAGTAATAAGAAAGCTATATTTAAAAAATAATAATACCATGTCCCTTTCCTCAAAGCCATATCCCAACTGACAAGTTATTAACACACCAGTACCGTGTTACTGTAGAAGTGGGGAGCTCAGGTCTATATATCAAGAACCCTGTTCATATCTCTTAGCTCCAAGAAAGTGAAGACTAACAGCAAAGCACAAAAATCACTCCTTGTTTTTAATTGAGTTGTTATGTTTTCATCGTAGGTACGATTTCAAATAAAATCATTTACATTCCTTGAAAGATATCATGGGAGGCAACAATCCACAGCCGGAGGAGATCAATATTATGGTTGATCTTATTATGTTCACATAAATAATGATGTTATTTTTAGTATTTATATTAATACCTGTTCTACAGAAGATGGCTGCTTTTTCTTTTCACTGACAACTTTTTAAAGAAAAATAATTAACCTCTAAAATGTGACAAGTCAACTATCACATGAAACCAACGAAAGGTTTCTCTTCCCTTTTCCTCAGAAAAAGGAAGCAGAAAAAAAGCTTTGAATTACTTAAAGTAACAAGTTTTCCAAAAACTGTTGAAAACAAAACAGACAAGTCCTCCATATAATCCTGCATGCTTCACTTAGTATCATGCAGTGTCTATTTGCTCATTGAAAGGACCTCTGTGGTACAAAAGTAAAGCAACAGTTTTCAATTACATCATCTTAATCTGTCTGCTTTGACAGCTGTACCATTACTTGGGTTCTTATATAAAAATTTTTACCTCTCCAAATAAAATATTCTTACCTTGCATAATTAATGAATACCTGATTATTTTTCCCCCGCAAATTAGATTACTACAGGAGGCCTATGCTACTATCACTAGCCATACAGTGCAAACATTCTTGTTTGCTCAATTTAGAACAGCAAGTTTCTATCTGTTAATATTTCAGTCTCATGTAAACTATGCCTTCTGTGCATACTAACAAGGGAAGAGTTTCCTGCCAAAAGCAAACATTAGATCATACCTCTAGCAACATTAAACAGAGTATCTTTAGGTAAATTACTTGAGAAACACCAGGGCTGAAAAATTCTCAATTCAGAAAACTAAGCAGCCACTTTATTATACTCCCTTCAAATTTAAAGTTGCTGTTGCATGGCTACTTAGCAAAGGCTAGGAATGTACAAACAGAATCATCCCAGCTCTTCATGATAGATACACATGCAATACAGAATTTCTCTATGCAAAAGGATCACAAATCCTCTTATAGTGCAAAAGGAGACTAAACACTCATTAAAACTTAACAGGTTTGGATAATTTGGGTTTGGAATTCACGCTTCTTTTCAACAAGTAAGTAAACTAAGGTTGTGGGTCTCTGGTAGTGCTTTCCATGATGGCTTGAAATCTCCATGGTACTAAGCATTGTGTTCTACTTTATACATGTGCCTGTCTGTCCCCAGACCAGACCACTTATATTCCCCATAACAGAAGTCCTTGGGGTCAGTTTTACAGCATCATCAACAACACTGCCATACAAGGACCTACCCAGCTGCCCAGAGCAACAACTGCTTAGGATGGCTTTATGTAGCTCAAGGTCCTTCATCCATAGGAAAGGAGTCTCAGAAGAAATAAGGCTTTCTAGTGGTGAACTTCAGTTAAGTCATGCTGGAGTGTTACCGTGTTGTGGAAAAATCTCCAGAGTTAACGCACATTGAATTAGAGGTACCAACAGTAGGAACCGGAAACTTCAACTATGAAGTCTAGAACAATCATTCAGTAACATTTATTTTAAGTAAACAGGAAATGTGATTACTATACAGAAATAACTCCTTTCTTCTCAACTATCTAGGCGAACAAGGATTTTATCTAATAGACAAGAAGTACTATCCAATCACTAAATGCTGAAATGAGAAAAATCCAAATGGAATTAACTATGAGGATAATTACTCACTGTAATATCTTACTAGGAAGATAGTAAATTCATCACCACTTTAAGTCTTAAATTAGAAATACACTCCATCTTAGTTTAACATGCACATTCAACAACTGCAGAACATGTAGGACAAGTGCAGTTACCAGAGCATGGTTGGCTGTCTGTCTCTCCCTGGGAATATACACAAACGAGCTGTTGCAATCTCCTCTCTGCTCCCACAGTGACACAGAGGCAAAAAGTATTACCAAAGTGCTGATTAAAACCTGCCTAGTTTCAGTGCAGACTTATTTCACAACTACAAGCTTTAAAACACAGGCTATCACTGTATGTCCAAAATGGTCTTAATAAACATTATTCTTCAGCATCCACAATATTGTTGAATACAGCCCTGGGGCTGGGATGCATTTCCAATGGGAAAACCTACAGGCCTTAGCAGTAGGTATGCTGAACCACTTGATGTACCTGTTTACACAGTCTGTTACCCAGCTTGGCACTGCTTTGCGAAGCTGTATCATTGGAGCAATGCATGAACAACTTCCAAGAAGAGTTGCTTATTATTAATGCAAACGATTCTGAAGGCAAAAGCAAAAGAGCACTTGGCAGCAAGAACAGTGCCATTAAGATGCTTGTCTGAAAACCTCAAAGTGATTTCTAAAGTACCCAACTGACTTCTCTGTCTTGGTTTCTTTCCTGTCCACTAATCATGAAAGTAATTTTGGTTATATTTCCCGAAATTAAGGGGTTTACTGATACTGAATTGCAATTTTACCATATGGCTGGTGTCAGCTTCTGGCAAAATGGTGGCACAATTTCTTGGACTAAAACTACAACTCAAATGCTGCTGAACTGCAGCAGAAACAGGCAGACACACAGGAGAGCAGATACACACAAAAAAAGAAAAGTCATCTTAGAACACATGGCAGAAAAGATGGACCAAAAAAGGTCATCTTCAACTGAAGTGGGGGAATAGACCTTGAGGACAAATAGCACCTAAATTTAGCCGAATTTAAATTTATTCAGTTATACTGAAATGGAAGGAAGGGCAGGAAATTAACACCAAGTACTAAGTTGTCCTCCACCTCAGAGCTGTTTGAGATTAGAGTCCTCTAATGTG
Source organism: Pachyramphus minor (assembly GCA_013397135.1). Taxonomy (NCBI): domain Eukaryota; kingdom Metazoa; phylum Chordata; class Aves; order Passeriformes; family Tyrannidae; genus Pachyramphus; species Pachyramphus minor. The sequence goes on from VYXB01001089.1 coordinate 1,883,787, forward strand.
GAATGACAACACATATGCAGATGGGAACATATATACCCTTTACACAGAAAAGCATTCTAGTGGCCAAAAAGAAGACAGCAGGACTGAAGTTGAGAAAAGCGAGAATCAAAAGCCATGGCTACTCTTTAAGAATGTTTTCCTTTGAACAACTAAAACCAGTTAAAAGTAAATATCTGCTTTTCAAGCAACTGTTATACTACCTCTAATCAGCAAGAATAATCAACTACCTTTATTCCCAAGAAGCTTCAAGACACAGAACAGTATTTTCAAGCCTCTTAATAATGACTAAAAGAGAAGCAATGCAGGTTATACCATGAAAATTCCAATCTCACTGTTCTATTCAGTTGCAGGCTTCTGCATCAGACTAACCCCCTAAAAATAATTAGAAGTTTATTATAAAAAAAATATCCTACCAAGATTAAATAGCCATCTCTTCATTCAGATACCACACTTTTTATTTTTTAACTTTTTTAAAATTCCCAGTCCTTCTATATTATTTCAAGCATACCAGATGACAACAAACAAAAGAAAAAGAACAGAACCCCCACGTCTTTCCAAGTTATCAACAATTTTTACCTCAAGATCCACAGTGGACAATGCTTATTCCAGGCTACGGTCCAAAATTTTTATTTTAATTTCCTATTTTCAATTGTCCTTCAGACTTTTTTTAAAGAAAAGACAAGACCTGGATGCATTACAACGACCATTGCCAGCAGGTCAAGGGAGGTGATCCTACCCCCCTACTCAGCCCCAGTGAGGCCACATCTGCAGTGCTGTGCCTGGTTCTGGGCTCCTCAATACAAAAGAGACATGGAGCTCCTGAAGCAGGTCCAGCAGAGGGCAACAGAGATGATGAGGGGACCGGAGCATCTCTCTTATGAGGAACGGCTGAGGGAGCTGAGCCTGTTCAGCCTCAAGAAGGGAAAACTGAGAGTGGAGCTCATCAGTGTCTATCAGCATGTGAAGGGAGGGTGTCAAGAGGATGGAGCCAGGCTCTTCTTGGTGCTGAGCAACAGGACAAGAGGCAAGGGGCAGAAACTGATGCACAGGAAGTTCTACCTGAACATGAGGAAGAACTTCTTTACTGTGCAGGTGACTGTGGAACAGATTGCCCAGAGAGGTTGTGGAGTCTCCCTCATTGGAGATATTCAAGAACTGCCTGGATGCAATTCTGTGCAATGTGTTCCAGGATGACCCTGCCTAAGCAGGGAGATTGGACCATGTGAACCACTGTGGTCCCTTCCAACCTGACCCATTCTGTGATTCAGTGATTGAGCTGTCATGTAGTCCTAATTGCTAGGGTGAAAACCATGAAGTAATTTGATCAATACTGTTAAAGCAGATGGGAGTAAAAGGCTGTAATATAATAGAAACAAAGACACTTCTTGTTTGTGTTTGATTCACCAGTTATAAACTGAATTTGTGAGATAAGAAAAAGTAGCTAGGGTCAGATTGAGGCAGAAAACAACACAAGATATTAACGTTGGTGTATTTTACCATTTTGGTGGGAAAAACTACAGCTCAGCCTTATTGCTGTGAGGTTGCTCTAAAAGAACAAGGAGTAATATATATTTTATGATGAATGCCTATCTGTCTGCAGGCACAATTCATACCTTATAAATTGTGCAGCTGTGTACATGCAATCAGATTTGTGCAGTATCCACTGGGATACTGTCTCCATTCTGAATGCCATATTTTCAAAGATGAACTCTGAATTGTACTTTCTTCCAAAGTTAGTCAATGAATATGTTAAATGCCTTTGCATCAACATCAGATAAGCAGGAGCCTTTGATCTGCACTTTTTTACTTTTTATAAAAACAAGAAATACAAAAAGAAGCACAACAGCAGCATTTACCAGACTTGTTGAAATCTCTTAATAAATTGGTTTGTCTGCATTTTTAGCATCTTCAGCAGTAGAAAGACATAAGTAAAACAAAATCACATACTACCACGACACAGCAGAACAAATTCCCCTTTTTGATGTCTCACTTAAAAGCAAAAAAAAAACCAAACCAACCAACAATTACATTCTCCACATGGTATAAAAAACCAGCAAATGCCTTCTTATTAACCTTACATCTTCAGAACACTGCCTACCACACATTGGTTCATAACTGTTATGTTCCCTGTGTCACAGAGAAGCTTTACAGCAATAGATTTAAAATCTGACCTTGCAGAACAACAAGGCACTTGCTGACAAACAGCATGTGAGAGTGACAGGTTTGAAGGAAGATGATATCCCAACCTGTCTAAAGGAATCTGGCCCTGTCCCAAATAGACTCTTAGCAGGCTCCACTGGAGAAATGGAAATGGTTGCAATTATTGTTATTGATTTAGTGCCCTTAAAACGGCTCTCGGAAAATCTTATTTCAGCAACTGATTAAGCAGCAGGTTCAGCAGCAGGGCATCTGACTAACAACCTATGGAAACAAAATTTCTTTGCCACTATTATTTCTGGGATCAGGAAAGTAATTTTTTGTATCCGCACGACCAGAAGAGAAAGTAGGTGCTTACTTAAGAATATAAGGTGGTCTACAATATTAATGTCAAGCAGGCATTTAAACTTACTTTCAAATTTTACGTAGCCATCAACTCTAAATATTCCATATTTTTGCTCTACAACCCTTTCCTACTACAGAAAAGTAATGTGATTAGAAGCAGCAAAAAGAGCTGGGTCCAATTCAGAAAAGCACCTGACCACATACACATTTAACAAATAAGTTATTTATCTGAACTACCAACTTAAAAAGAGATACTGATACAGACTGTACAAATATAAACAATCTTAAAATTAGAAGTTGGGATCGTAATTTGAATGGATCAAAAACAGGTTGTGGAGATTCTTTTTAGAGACTAATGTCATTCAAGATGCTGTTACTGCTCTGCCACAGGATATTTTCAGTGGACCTTCCCCAAAATCAACTGAATGTCCCTTACCCATTCCAGAAAAAAATATGCAAATCAGTTTTATCTCAACAGTTTCCTCTAACTTACATGGTGTTAGTAGCACTGGATAAATCAGGAATGTAGACTGGCCTACAGTAAAGGTGCATCCCACAGTAAAGAGACACATTCCTGATTTTTCAAGGGCATTATTGGTGCAGTCATGTAAGTGAAGAGTGATCTTTAACCTTCTGGGACAGCAGTGCTAAACAGCATCATCTATACTGATCTATACTGACTGCAGTACTCCCCATCCGAAGCTGGTCTGCCCTCACTGCCACATGAGGTGTACAGTGTTTCACAAAGAGCGGCTGACATGACACACAGCTGCCTTGTGAACCTTGGAGACCAGCACATTTTGGAAGCGAGAAGATGAAGTTGCTCAGGTGCCAGTCAAGTGCTGATATTCAGAGGGAGAAATCTGCTAGACTGCTGGTAACAGGTGGAAATCCAAAGCAGCCGAGATGGTACAATCGGTAAGACAAGATGGTTTCTCTCCAATGTGCCACAAGGACCCACAACACAACAGGCAAGGGAGAAGTCAAACCCTGTTGACACAAAAGAACAGAACTCCGGATGCACTGATCACACAAGGCACACTGTTGTGTTGGTTGTTTTCCAACATAGAAAAGCTGTTAAAAAAGCACCTCGTAAAATAACTGATTTAATCCAAATTTTGACCAATCCAGCTAATTCAGAATGTTGTTTTATCACTACTATGTGAAAGTGATGTGTGGAACAGTCCAGCAGCAAACAGTTGCATTTCACTCCAAGTGTTTCTACCGACAGAATGCCAAATTGGATGATTTTCTGAATAATACATTGGTTGTTGGTAGCAGCAGCACCATCAAAAACAAAGCATTAATATTTATTCTTACTGGAAAACCTGGCTGATTAGGTTATGTCCCATGACATAACTTGAAGGCTGCAAAATGGACCTTTGAGTAACCATTCTCACTGCAGCAGCCCAAAAAGACTTTTAGTAACTGTAAGGCTCTCTCACTAAATAGCTCAACTTTTCAAAAGGTCCAGTCCTCCACTGTGGAAAAGAGAATGTAGTACAAACCATGCAGGCAATGTGAAGTCCAAGTCATCCCTCATAGCCTTCAAGTCTGTGTCTATCTTAACATTTTTATAATCCACACATGGGCTTCCATGTTCTCAGATGCATGGATGATTAACAAATGGTACCATTCTGTCCCAAGTTCAGAAATCACTTTTCAATCACCAGGACCCAGGAGTCAGCTATTTGCTCACCTGAAGCAAATATGTATGGGTTGGGTATGAAGTGTAAAATGGAACAAAAAATACAGCTGAACTTCATGAGGTATTTTCATTTCCATTCCTATCATCTCAACACCTGGGAAACATCTAGCACATAAATTTTCTTCCTCCAGTAAGAATCCTGGAAAGAAACTAGGCGAAAAGAAATGCTTTAATTTCCTGGTGACATTCCTCATAGATTTTTATCAAAGCCTAGCAAGAATATATTTTCTACTTGTAGTAGTGCAGGGTTTATCTAGCAAAATCCATTCCAACAGAGTTCACAGCCATTCTCAAAGGTATTACAGTTAACAGCGGGTAATGACACCAATGGGTTCTACAGACCTGTACTTACTCCTCAGACACTACTTGAGATCAAGTATATGTTTTCGAGACTTCTCATCTTCATGGGTTGGCATTGACCCGAAACCCCCAAGCTCTTTTAGGTGCTTCTGGTGTCTTTTTTCAATATTTTAAATAACTACTTTGACAACTGAGGGCACCAACTGTTTCAGGAACATGGCTATTCTCAGCAGCAGCTCCTGCACTCAACATTCACTTCTCTGTCAAGGAACTGACCGTTTTAAAAATACTGGTCTGTGCAAATTTATAGTGGTTCTTCTTGGAACTTCTGACCCAAATCCACTTTTCACAGACTGCATAATTAGCCTTGTATTCCTTGATTTTTGAGTCTTGCAGGGCACAGGCAGGAGAGGTGGCGCAGGGAAGCAAGCCTGCTGCCCTTCTGGCTTGGAAGTTGGAACTGTCCCTGAGAGCAACACCTGCCACATTCAGCACCAGGGCTCAACAGAAAAAATTCTGCACTCAACAGATCTGGATCTGTCTGTTTTAAAGCACTTGTCACAAATGGACAGCAGGCGGTAACTTAAAAGTCTGATCCCCAGTCTATTCAGTCCCAGGTGACAAATTTACAAGACGGAAAACATTCAGAACACTTCCTGAAGAGTCCTAACATCTAGAAAAGGTTCAACTCACAGTACCAGGACAGCAGGCTGGACATTACTACGTCTTCCTGCCACTGGTGAAAGAACAGAGATTGGACGATAAGTGCTACATCATCTCTACCCCGGCATGGAAACACTTAGCAGGTCAGATGCAGGCACCACCCATCAACAACAAATGGTTTACTTCGTAGAAATCACATTACCAACCTCAAAAAAGCATGAGATTTTTATGAGCTTGCACAGAAATTCCCTTAGTTATGCAACAGAACTTGGTGACATCTCTTAGAAAAATGAAAGTAAGCTTCGGTAGATTTTTTAGCAGGACTTTTTAAAAATACAACAAATCAACTTCAAAAGTCTGACAGCAGTCTTTTAACAAATATCTTTGAAAGATCATTTAACTGGTCTTTTTCCTTTGCAGTTGTGTGCATACAATTCCAGTGGAAACTGAAATATTAGTTGAACTTTATACCTAGACATATAAAAGGACTACAAGAAGCATCATAGGGAAATAATAAATCACTGAATTAAGAGAGAAAATTGAAACAGAGCAGTCACATATTAAGCTTAAAATAGGTAAGGACTTGCAGCTAATAGAAAACAAGTGCTCAGCAAGTGGCCCAGTATGCTTATTCTGCACAAGATTTATTTTGCTTTCAAAGCAGACTTCCTGACAAATTAAAATAAGCTATTTAAAGAAACTTCTGGAAAGAATAGGAGTGTAGATAGGCATGCATACACTCTTCCTGAGGCATAGCTCAGCCTCCCACACCCCACCTGCTTATCTCTACATCCAACCAGATCTCCTGGCGTACCTGCGTACATAAGCATCACTAATCTGCTTCAGTCAGAATGAGCCAGGTTAGATTACAAGTTTAAATTCTCAGCTAAGCAGATTCGTTTTGCCTGAAATAGATTAGGCAGCACTCGCACGAGCAGTTCCACAAACAGATTAGAGACATGGACAATCTCCTTCAGGGGAATGGGGCAGGCAGCACGCAGCCATAACCATAAGCCCAGATGAACCTGAACTAAATGCCCACTGTCACAGCCACCTGGGACCTTAGTAAAAGCTCACTTAGATTCATAGTCTGTTCTTTCTCACAGCTTCCCCTTGTGGATAAGACACATAAGAAGTCAACAAAACATACGAACCATAATCTTAGAAAGTAGCTGGCATCTACAGCCTACCAGGTTTGAGTACAAAGTTTGAGATGTAACACACCTCATAAATCCCAAGTACCATACAAATGATATGTAGAGGTGAACGGCTGCCACATCTCTTATTTAATCAGAGAACAACTGTAAATGCATTAAAATGTTAAATATTTTCCAAGCGACAACATTACTTTTTGTTATTTTTGTTTGATAAACAAATGAGGAAAAGAGTACTGGTCAACTGGAATTGCCAGAGATCCTATTTCACCACCCTAACTCATGGGCTTCCTGCTTCTTTGGCAGCTACTTTCAGAAGTGTACATCCTGAGAAAGCTCATGAGGACAGATTATTTCAAGGGCATGGAGGGGGGGAAGGTCCATGCATATATCCAAATGGCAAATTTATCACATAATTTACTACTTCAGGGTGATTGACTCCCATCTTTATTCTCAGTTTTTAAAAGTTTGTTGTTGTCGTTGTTTTCAAACTTAAGTTGTTCCAATAACCTCCGAAGTTTACCAAAATATAAGACAAGTCTGCAAATACTCTGAAAGCATAAGTAAAGGTATCACTAATCCCTTCATCAGTGTGTTCAAAGGAGATGTGCCAAAGGGTCTTTCTAAAGGTAAATGATGCACTGTGTTGCATTCACACGTGCCTGCTTCTGTTCTGAAACCACTTCTTGTTACTCATGTCTCCAGGAAGGTCTGAGAGACCCTGTTCTAGCATTCTTTTATCTACAAGAAGAAAGTAAGGCAATCAGTTTATACACAGGGAGAGCCTGATATGCCGACATATAGACGGGACAGCTACACTCTTCAGATAGATGACAGAACTGAGAACATACCTGAAGGAATGGAACATCATCAAGAACTTTCCCACCTTGTTGGTTTGGTTGATATTTTTCATGTTTGTCTTTTGGTTTGTTTTGCTGGTTGGTTGATTGGTTGGTTGGTTTTTAGCAAATCAGGGATGCATGGGAGTGGTTAGAAGGCAAGACAATTCATAAAGATGCAATAAATTTAACATGAGTGAAGAATTAGGGATTTGTAGTTACAAAATACTATTGCTCAGGAATACATACTGTCCTACCAAATCCTTGTCAATAAGCAACAATGAAAAATATCACAGCTGAACATAGAAACAGTTACAGACTTCTAATACTCACAAATGTGATAATAAAGCAGAAGAAATAAAATGCAGATTAATCTACACCAATTAAATCTCTTCTGTTCTAGTAGCAGCAGTGCCATACACTATTTCAAGAGCCAGCTATTAACACAAACCCCTCAAAAATCAAACATGTATTCGTGGTATTTTATAAAAGATTTGTTACTGTAACTTTACAAGATGCAATGAGAATCAAAACAAAGAGAAGTTTATTTGTTTCGAAAAGCATCTGCAGCTGGTTTTGAGCATTCAATTATTTGCTTAATGACTATTCTTCAATAGCAATGAAATACAGCAGGGATGGTGAAAGATGCTAACAAAGTCATCTGTAAAAGCTTCGCCCTATCTTTTAAAAGAAAATCCAAGGGGGCATAAAGACTGACACATCTTTCCAAGTACTAACATATCCTACAACAGGCTCTAGAATATACATCTATTCCTGCTTGTTCACATATTACCTTTACCATTTCCACTACATAACACCCCACAACTGAAATGTTCAGTGCCGCTCCGCAGCCTCACTGCATTTCTGAAAGTCTATTGAAGTCCTTAGGATCTGCAGAAGTAAAACAATCACAGATCTTGTTTCTTAATATGCATGTATCACCTCTAAATTAGTTCCAGTAAGCTTCATACCGAGTACACAAACATGAAATCCAAATGCAGGTGCTTTCATTTGTCCTTCACAGGGTAAATCCTTTCTCCGAATACAGGTTTGACAAATACCAACTAGGATCTCTCACTGTCAATACACACATTCCTTTCCAGAAAGAATGAGCCAAGTGGCTCTTGTAGAGTGAAGTCCATCATTTATACTGACAAAAGAACAGTATTTGCTCAACATAGAGTTCACAAATCTCAGACCAAGAAGAGAAGACACACACTAGGCTGCTTGCAATGCGATATATTTACGGCTTATTAGTTCACGCACTATTGTTTAAGAAAATTAGAAGCAGCAAGAAGGAAAGACTTGATAAGATTGCAGAAAAACTGTTTTGAAAAGAAATTGGAAGGTGAAGTTAGAAGCTGTAAATAACAATAGAGAAGCACACGTGACAGTGGAAAACTAGAAGTGAACAAAGCATAAGGGAAGAGAAAGGGAAAAATGTGAAGAGTAGAATAAATTACACAATATAAGGTCTCAGAGAAATTATGGATAATTTACTAGATATAAAGTAAACAGGATCAGATCTGTTCAGCACCTTGTAGCCAAGAAGGCGCATTATTGATTTACTGTATTATGCAAGGCTCGGAGAAAGACGACGACTCAGGGGTAAGTGTTCCAGCAAATCAACTTTTATATTTAGTAACAGCTGAAACACGCAGAAATGGACACTTTATAACATTAGTACTTGGTTGTTTGTTTTATGCTTCAAGATAAATTAGCTTTGTGCACCAAGAAGAGGAACACTGTCATAAAGGCCAAAAACTCAATTCCTTAATTTAGTAATATCTAAAGCTTCTCTAACAATGGAGATGGAATCCAAGTAGCATTGTCCTTGCAGCATATTATTGATACTGTTAGGACAAGACTTACATAAAGAAAACTAACAAGTTATATGTTAAACTAGTCAGCCAGTGAAGCTCACTAACTAGATTAATGTCTAAAGCAGCTGAAGTGTTTAGAAGCATTTTCAAGAAGTGTTCATCTGTCTAAACTCCTTTTATTTCACATACCCAACACACACTATTTAAATCTGTATATGATCCTGTAATGTACAGACTGCTAAAGCAAAACTCAAGTTTCACATCATGTAAAAGTGGCAAAGGTCTATTCACCTTTGCATGGGACTCTTAGCCAAGGTACTTAGACCTGGTATGACAGATGTATAACATGATCCAATGAGACCTATTGACCAAATAAATGAGTAAAAGATTAAAGAGTAAAAGATTACAAACAACAGGCACTCTCACGGTGACTAACAGAGACAAAAAAAAATTACCTTGGGACAGCAATCAATTTTATAGAATTAAAAACCCAGAAATACCAAAATAATGTCCTTTTTTATTCTGAGAAAAATGCAAAGACTGTACTACAATGCTTGCATGAAAATGAAATCCAATGTGATTGATTTTGCCTGATACCAGAAGGTGTTTGCCAGCCATCAATACAATCACTAACATAAATCAAATAGACACACGTCTTCATGTATTAATAGTACTTGCCTATAGTTAGAGTCAGAAAGTTTTAATGTGGAAAATAGTGGACTCATGGTTGTAGGAATATCAATCCTGCCACTGTGATACTGTGATAGATAGCCTGCAAGATACAACAACTGTATACTTACTCATTAAAAAAGAAGCCTAAACTTATATGGCAGTAGTACCTAACTTCCTCAGAATCAAGGGTATCTTAACTGGCCATCTCAGAACCTGCTTTTTAAAACAAAAAGCGTTAATTACAATCAAACAGCATGAGTAAAGGCACAAAATCTATTTTTTGAGAAGAGAAGTGGCTAAATAATGTTCAAAAATACCCGTGTGTCCTTACTCTTCCCTCCTCAAAAAACTATGCCAACTGCAACTGCAAGTGAAGTTTGACACCATCTGTCACCCAATTACATCTTATATAATATATGTCATCAGGACATTTACCATCACGTTGCACCACTTTCAAAGTGATGGCACAAGATTTCAGCAGTCAAATCCTTACATTTTTCTACTCATGGAGCCAGTCACAAATATCTGTAAATACAGACCTTTTCCAGATTATGGCTAAAATATATTGGTAATTGTTAGCCCATGCATGGCCACAACTTTTTTATTTTTCAGCTATTCCTATGTGGAGGTACTTGTAGAATGCACAATTTTCCAAAGCTCCTACATTAGAATTTTAATTCTGAGAGTCAAAGGTCAACTACACACATTGGAATAGCATCCATGTCATTGAGTATGTGGAGATCTAGCACACTTAAGAAGTTTTAAAAGTGTGATTCCTAAATGAGCAGGCAAGACAGGACATTAAGAGTCTGTTCCTTAAGTTAAAAGAATCTGATGCCGCTGGCTTTTAGCACTTCTGCAACTTGCTATTCCACAAACAGCCACTCTGTGCACTAGTTGTGATGCAACAAATAAGGTACAAGATTTGGCTTGCTGTGTTTCGAGAAATCATACTTACTGCCATAAAATGAGCTAGTATCTTTAATACATCAATACATATTTTGTGTATTCACTCTCTCAGAACAGGTTTTAGGGCTGATTTTTGTTCAGTGCTGGTGAGGATATTGTTTTATTTGTGGATTTTTTTAGATGCCATGGGACCACAAAGGATAAGAAACAGTCGAAAACCCAAGTAATTTTTGCTACCTTTGCAGGGTCACCAAATCAATCTAACAGTTCAGAACCATTAAATGTAGTTTCCAAAAAAACTCACTATACTTCTTTGCCTATACATTTTCCAACAGATAGAAGGTTGCTATTTCACTTTACTTACAAAAGTAAAGATCCACAAGGAACTTGAAAGTGGACTACTATCAGGGTGGGGGTGAATAATGTAAACATACTTGCAATACAGAATAGTGAAAAGATTCATGTTATATGTTGTATAAAACAGGTTCGAGGGAGACTTTAATTTGACACTGAAACATAAAAATTCATTATGTTCTTCACAAAGAAAGACGCCTCTTCTGTAAGTTTGTCCACAGTGGAAGCTATGGTCATCAAATGGTCAGAAACCTCTCGATCTGAAAACACTACTCCACTTTTCTAATAAAGAAACAACCTGGGAAGAGGTACTTTTTTGTCTCTTCAGGGTAACAATTATCCTTATGTGCAGGTTTATTATTTCCTCTCAAAATTCTCGACCAAATAAAGTACAGCAAATACCTACTTATTCTTCTGAATAAGTGCCAAATGTGCAAAATGTTAATCAATATATACATAAAAAATCAACCTATGTATAGGCATCAATGTGCCCATCTGTTCACAAGAAATTCTTAAACAAGAAGTTTAAAAGGCAATATGTATGTACATGTAAGCAAGATAAAAAATCTTGGTTACAAAAATAGAACAAAGAACGTTTCAGACCAATAAAACTTGCAAGACTTAATCAGTTTGTAACTGCCAGTTGCTGCTTTCTTGAGCTCCCAAACAAAAATTTACACCAAATGAACTGCAAGTAAATCTATAGACACACATATATATGTAAAATAAACAGACAAATAAATAAAATTGAGCCTCAAACATGCATAAGCAGCTGGTAGAATCTATCCATATTACTGACTTGAATTCGGTTAAGTGGCTTGCCAGTTCATATTTTGTTTCAAATTCAGATGGCTCATCACACTAATTGTGATGCTCTGCACTAACTTAGCAACATGATTTGCACATCTTAAGATCTTGAATTGCTCATGTTATGCAAGGTATCTTTCTCAGAAGAAAAAATAATTAGTGACCAATCTTCCATTAGTAAATCACCACTCAAGATATTAGGAGTTGTTACACCTTTAAGAGAAATAAATTACAGAACTCCTTTCTCACCTCCTGTACTTATCCTTCAGTCCATGTTCTCTAGTTGTTTCCTTTCTTCCTCAATTTATGCCACTTAACCAAAACCTGCTCAAGGAAAATATTTCATTGTCACCACAGATATTGTGAGAAATAGCTGTAGCTGTGGGTGGAAAGCAGATGGAAAATGCTATGGTATACATTAGTAATGACATGTTCAGGAAGTCTCTTCTACTTCTCCATCCTGAATTGAGTTTGGGCATAGGCATTTAGAGGAAGGAAAGGTGTAATCTGCATCCTCTGGGGAGGCTGGGGGCAGGGCAGAAAGTACAAACTGACTATTACTGACAGCTATGCATCTGGGAGGCAGCACAGTGGGAAGTGGAAAGCAAACAATGGAAGTGACCAGGCAAGCAGATGGAGCCAAAAAGCTTGGGGGAAAAAAAATAATCAGGCGACAGCTGCATAAGTTGGCAGACAGTTCTCAACGGCTGGCAAAGACACTACACACAAACTTGTGAAGATGTGGCACAAAAAAAACCTGAAGCAATAAGGTATAAGAGGCTACAGAGACCATTTTGCTAAACATGTTAAAAGGACAGGAAACAGTTCTGATTTTTATCCCACCTCCAAATGAGAGAATTTAGACAAGTTACTATCTTCCTTGTGCCTTATTTCTCCAGCTATATGAAGCGGCAATCACCTCTTTAAGGCATGTATATACCCCTAAAAATTGTTTTGCCACCTTGAAGTCACTAGAGACTTTTCTCTGTGCTTTTCCCACAAAGGAAATACTATATGGAGAAAATGTGACCTAGGGGGAAAACTGCTGAATACAGTCTGAGAAGACTTGAGTTTCCATGCTCAGGTTTGCCAGGGGCCTGAAGAGGGACCTTCGGCCTCCTCAGAGTCAGTTTCCCCATTTATAAACAGAGGTTTATTACATTTATATCCCTGAAAAAGCACATTGAAAAAGTGAAAGGTAAATAAAGGATCAAAAACATCATTGTCTTGTCAGCCCAACTTCTTCCTTTACGTACATTACAGTAGAGTCTCGCCCACCAATTTTTGCCCTCAGGGTCTATCAGGGCCCACAGAATGCAAACACATGCATTTAATGAAGTATTTTCCCACCCATTATTCATTGGTAGTTTCCAGAGTATATGTTATTATATATATTTTCTAGGTTGCTCAATGCTATGGTATGTATCTACATTTCATAGTTAACTCTTATCTTAGCAACAAACAGGTGAAAGAGTGATTCTGTCAGAGGCCTGCACAGACTTCAAAGTCGGCTACACTGAACGTAACCTTGATATCAAGTTCCTCAGAAATCCAGACTTGTATATGAAGCAATGTAGCATAGCTGTGCTTAGAACTCAGACAACTCTGAATCTTCAAATTTGTTTTTTTGAGCACTACATCTCTTCCTTCTTTTCATTTGTTGTGCCCATTGGCAGTTGCCTGTGCTGGTTATACATTTCTTTTTCCTCTAGCATTTTCCCATCCCAGGAGGGCCTGATGACCAGGCTAACACCTGTTCTCAAACCACAAACAAAAATCAAAACCTCATAATGTCTGTACGTCAGGGCTCAGTTAAAAGAAAAATGAAGAAACACACGCATGTTATCGGGGCAAAATCTGATAAGGGAGAGTCAAACCAGCATTTCTTTCTCCTTAATACAGCATTCTAAGATGACAGGACAGAATAACAGAAGAGTATCAGCTTTTAGGGAAAGCTGTATTTTAGTCCTGCTGTTTCTGTATACTTGTCAAATTTTTGAGGGAGATGTAGAAATAACACAGAGAGCAGATTCTGCTACTCAAGCATCTCATCCCCAAACTCAGGACAAAGTGCACTAAAGCTGGAAAATCACATTCCTTCTGCCTTTCTTTTCCCCCCATTCTTCATCACATAGTGGCCTACACACCACAACAAAGCTGGAAGATGCCACCACCCAAACAGTTTCTCAGCACTCTTCTAGCAAAGAGAAAGATGAGCATTTATACCCTTGCAGGAACAGGCAGGAACTGAACCTGACCCATTACCTGTTCACACACCGGGTAGGAACTCTCACCCATCACTACCCTATCCTTAGGGAAAAAACAAGTCCTGTTCATTTAGGCCCCCATCATTAGGGAACAGCTCTGTGCTCTGGACTGTGAGCTAACATACAACAGCCTCAGTCTGTATTATTAGAAACATCCTTTTCCAGTAGTAGCTTTATATTTCTAACATAAGGAGAAAATACCACTCTGCACAGGTTACTTTCTCATGGGGGATCAAACATTTGGTAAATATACAAACAGAACACCAGTGAAAACAGTCATCCTTCATTCTTTTTAATTCGCCCTACTCAGAGCAACTGTAGGCTCAGGAGAAAGGTAAGGGGGAGGCAAGGGGAACCAAGACAGAGGCAGGCAGGTTCAAGAACTACTGGAGATCCCTTAGAGACATCCAAAGAAATAGAGCATTGAATTCTGCTGCTTTTTAGATACTGAATGACAGTATCTCAAGTAAGAAAAAAAAGCCTCAAAAATTTTAAAACAGTACTTGCAAGCACATATAAAGAGTCTGTGTAAAAGAGAAGGTTATAACCTTTCATTAACTCAGATTCATTTGAATAGTTTTTAATACAGTGAACTCTTACTGACTCATTCTGAAGGCTAAGATCTTGCTATGACATTCCTCAAAGCAATTTTTTATTGTCAGCACTAAGTCACTGATAAAAATTAGAGATTTCATATGTAAGTGCTGACACAACCCTAAGTACAGAGTTCTGTGCAGCATACTGGCATAGCTATAATTAAAAAGACAGCCTACATCAAGTGAAAAGCTTCACCACAAGCCTTTTTAGTGGATCAATACAATATCATCAGTGACATCTCAATAGGGAGGATAAAGGAAAAAAAAAGGTTTCTTAAGGAATTAAGAAAATTATATGAATTAATAAAAATATTTATCTTTTGAACTCTGTGGACAATAAGTTGTTAAACTGACAATCTGATTCTAATATTAAATACACAGAGTATAACATATCAATATCTGAAATGTTTGTTTCTGTGTTTGTCTTGGACTACAGCAGAATGGCAAAGATACTTAAGGTAACACATAAAATGCTACTAAAACTGGAATAAAAACAATACTGAGGAAACAATTGTTTGAAACATTCAGAACAGAAGCTCCAACAAAACATATAAGAAAAAATTCTTTGCAATTACTTTACTAAAACAATGAAGAGACTATAGCATTCACTTCAAGGATTAAAGATATTCTGAGGTAACTGCAAGAATGACCAGAACAGTTCATACTGCATGAGCTGTTTTCTTCACGTGTCCCTGAATACCATCTCCCACAACTGGATGTCAACAAGTTCTAAGTCAGGGCACTGGGGCCCAAAAAGTAAAGTCTGGTACTTAGCAAAACAAATATTCATAGGAACAGCAGGAACATTAAGTTACCAGTAGCTAAGGAGGTTCTTGGAGGGCCTTTCAAACTGGCCAGGCCAAGCAGCATATTCAGTTTTGCACCAGTGATATTACTGCTCAACAACCTGAAGATCTCTATTGCTGTGATAAGATTTCCCTCTCCATGGCTCATTGTTGTCTTGTGTAATTTAATGGATAAAAGGAAACCTTGGAGGAGGAAGGAACTGGGCTGAGAGTTATTAAGATTTTATATAAAAAGTTGGTTTGATTAAAATTAACAATATGTAATTCAAACCCCAGAATATCAGTCTTTAATACTAACCATATTGTGTGTGCTGTAACACTTGTAATAACATTCCTAAGAAAGTGACTGTACTCAAATTAGGACTTGAATGTCAGCCTGTTGGGATGAAGGAAAACTCCACCATTCTGGTAAACCAACCCAATTACAGCTTTTGGGAAATCTCATTTATTTCTGAAATTGACATTTTTTTTCTAAATTCAGCTTTGAGCAAGAGGACATTGCAATGGTTTTACTGTCTCTTACATTGCTGTTCTTCCAATAGCATATTGATGCCAGTAATAGCATTTTACCACAAAATGTTAGTGTTTACTGGGTTGACATCATTTTTTCTGTTTTGCCAACAGCAGGAGTTATGTGCCACTTTTTTTTTTTTTTTAAAAAGATAACACATTAGCTGGATCAAGAAAAAGGAAAATGAAAATACTAATAGAATCTTTAAAGAGTTAATATGACAATGCAACAAGTGACAGATCAGGGCTTTGTTGACAGAACAGTCTGCATCAAAAGAATGAGCAGTAGATTTAGTTCTGAATACTCAAGAGTTGAACCTCAGTCTTGGGGTTACAGCATGGGTGCAATTCTGTGCTGTGCTATGCAGATGATCGGGTTATAGATGATGTTTCTTCTAACCTTAGACATCTGTTTGTCCTTTCTTCCCTGGCTCTGTTCTTCGGCATAGTCTGTTGTGTNACACATTAGCTGGATCAAGAAAAAGGAAAATGAAAATACTAATAGAATCTTTAAAGAGTTAATACGACAGTTCTTCGGCATAGTCTGTTGTGTCCCACACACAGAAGGCTTCCTCCCTCTCAGTTCTACATCCTCAACTATCTCCTCATTCAAACACCACCAAGGAAGGTTCTCTGTCCAGTTATTCAGAAGAAGTCTGTTACTATTTAAACTTATTCCTTGGGGTATTCACATTTTACCCTTTCCACCCTGCTGACTACAGAAGGGCTTCTTTTCTCAATGCGTACCATCATGCACCTCCAGTCTCTCCCCCATAAGTCTTCAAGACCCTTTCATTGTTAAGCTGCTGGCATAGAGAACTGCCCACCTATGCTGAGAGGAACCAGTTAAAACAAAAAACTCTACACCATAAATTATCATTCATTCATAAAAATCACAGGCCATCATACTTTAGAATTCAACAAAGTCTCTTCAAGTATTTTATAATTACCCTAACCTCTTAACACAGCAAGTGGACATAAGATGGCACAAGCAAATAAGTGCAAAAAATACATATCTGTTTGCCTAGCTGAAATGCTTTATGACGCATTCCTTGCTTTTGTTGTGCCATATACAAAATATGGGAAGTAGGTATCTCCACAAGAAACAGAAGTTAGGAACTTTCAGTCTTCAGTATCTGTACAATACAACATTTAGAAATGAAAATCTATTTACAAGAATTAACTTTAAATTTAGTAAAGGTCTTGACCTAAAAAGACATAACTGTTCTTTTTTTATTGGATGCATCCAAATTCATATATTTTTGTTCTCCCAAAAGAAGGCTTTGGTTTTTATTTTTTGAGGTTTTTTTTTAAACATTATTCTTAGCAGAGCTTAATTAAGCCACATGGGAGCTCCCAGGTTACCTTTAGAATCATTAGAACTGCTATCTAAAATGCTGAATTATGATAACAAATTATATTTCTTAGAGAATGAAGCCTGACATTCAGATCCCATAATAAATTTCTAATGATATCCTTTTGGAGGGTAGCAGGAAACAAATAAGAAGACACAAATCCCAACTATAACACTTGAGCATGTGTATATATGCACACACACTGCACGATATCTGTAAAAGCAAAACCAAATCTGTGATTAGCAGCTGTGCAAGATTCATACACACACAGATAATACAAAAAGTGGCTTACAGCAAGGTTTTCCACCCTCCAATAAAACACCTGCCTCTTTCTAGCTCCTTATAACTAACTGCTTCTCTCCTTAGTGTTCCATCTTTAGCTTCGTCAAGTCTTCCTTTAACTTCATGCAATTGAACTCCTTTTTTTTTTCCCAATATATATTTTTTCTCCACTACTAGTACTTTTCCAGTTTGACATGGTGGCTTTACATGCAAGAACACTTATAAACTCTTATAAAATAAGCATGTCTGACAAATTTTCAGATACAAAATATGCCATGCATCCATTTTCATGGTCCTGTTATTTTATTCTGGATTTAATTCAAGTTAGGTTTAGATGAGACCTTAAAACAATCTGCAATTGCCAATGACCTAGTATTTGTTCCTAGTGAACACTTTGGGAGACATTGTAAACATACAACATTTTAAGTCTACAAAATCATCTCACTAAATGGCATGCACAGTTAAACCAATTTTGGCAAGTGTTGAGACCTAATTATCAAGGTTAATTTTCAACAGTGAATGTACCATTTCAGATAAAGCCAGTTTCTTTGCCATTTTAATATACAATTTTATTACAATGTTTATCTTGATGTTTCACACACTCGAAGTTTCATTCTCATGACAATTTCTTGCAAAAACAAATCTTATCCAGGGGTATTGTAGTGGCTACCACTACAAAGATCTTCTGTCTGAATAATAAGACAGAAACGCTCATTTTAAATCTGGAAATGTGCTGGCTTTTATTATTTAGAGCACCAGGAGGTGCCATAACCTAAAATAACATGCTGTTGTATGTAAGGACTAACTGTCCCATCCACCGCGGACATAACTGTGGCAGGAGCCGGAAGGCAACACAGTGGCTGCAGAGGGTGGCCAAGGGCAGGAGTACCTTGGACCATGTCACCCAAGGGCCACCAACATGTGCTAGAGGCACTTTGATGAGTCTCCAGTTGAACTTTCAGACTAAGTCCAATTTCAACAATTCTGATACTACTACTACTAAATTAGTTCCATTACTCCTTCTGCTCCAGTAGCACAACAGTACTCTGGCAGCACATATTTACAGTGTTCACTGCCATTTCAGTAATGGATCACTCTCAATGAGAAAGCCCTTTTTGCTTCCCTGCCCCAGCTAGTTTCACACAGTTGTATGTTTTGAAGTGCAGTTTTGCACACAAAACACTATTTTACAAAAGGAGCTTATTTTCTGCTTTCTCTGAAAAATGCAATTTTTACTATTTTTATCACTGATTAACAAAGATTTTCCTCTTGAACTTCAGAACTTAATTCACTAGCTCTTTACCATTGTGTCTCATATTCAAAACACAGCAGATCACATCAACCTCCGTGCAAATACTTTTATGATATTAAACATTATGGTGGCAAAATTTCCATGTAGTATAAACCAACCTTGAGAAAGCTGTATGAAAATAAAAACAAAGTAAAAGCAAACAATTTAAGCTTATTTTTTTCTCATCAACTTCTTTAAATGGAAGTGATTTTTAATTATTCTCTCTCTTCAGCTAATAGTTGTGTTTCCTATTGCCTGTTAGGCAATTTAAAGTAAATATCTGAAACACTGCAAGATTGTTGCCTACACACACACCTTTTTAAAAGTCAAATCACTGAACTCAATAATCACTAAGTAAATCCTGCAACCAGAGCTCAGTGAAGTGCTACCCCCTACCACCATCAACACCTTTGAACACTACTCCTCTTCAGGTTCAAAAACCACGCTTGGGCTCATTTTGCTACTCCAACACAATGACCAGTTCTTTGAGACTGAAAAAACGTATTGTACACTGGAGACATAGGAATTTGGATTTCTTTTCACATGTATAAGTTTGTGAGATAGAAATCTATTTCTGCAAAAGAACTCATACTTATTTCGCAATGTAAAAAAACCCCACAAAAACAAACACAAACCAAATAGCTGAGAAGAATCTGAATGCCAAGCAATACAACACAGGAACCAGCATGAAAATAGTAGTATATTCTCCGTATTAGGAAAAAGGTGTAATAAATTGTATGAGTGAGAATCAATCTTCTTTTAGTTACCTTCGCTGAGTATAAATGGAA
The DNA here is from genome assembly GCA_013397135.1 of Pachyramphus minor. Lineage (NCBI taxonomy): Eukaryota > Metazoa > Chordata > Aves > Passeriformes > Tyrannidae > Pachyramphus > Pachyramphus minor. The sequence goes on from VYXB01001089.1 coordinate 1,903,413, forward strand.
AACAAAATTAAAATCTATTGGTTTGAATCAAATGTTTCTTGCTCACTGATTTTTATCAAGTGAGAATTGACTGAGTTTTCTAGTTTTGTTTAATTATAATCTCAGGTTCTACAATTTCAAATCCAGCCACCTTGATTTACTTCAGGTCACTGAAATCACCGTACATACAATCAGTTGAGAAATTGTTATGTGTCTGATCTTAGCTATTACTTATTCAATCTCTATTGTACACAGCATACTGATGTCCTCAAGCCAAAGTGAGTGTCATCCTCTAAAATTTAGCCTACTGAAGTTATGTTTTGACTCTTCTTTCTTGGAGGTCCATGTGAGACTCTTCTACTTTCTGAAGCAATACTTTCTCCATTAGCTTTCACTCCAAAATAGACACAACAATGAAAAGTCACTTTTAATATATGAATAAGGGGGGGTGTATATAAGTTTCCATTATTATGTGATACGCACATAACAGTGAACTCAAAAGGGCATGTTTATTCTTGCATAATAATGGATGAAGACTTCAGACTTTTTTGAAAGTGAAAAGAATTAGTTATAAATTATATTCAATTAACCTGAAGATGAATAGTGTATCACGTATCTTAAAAACTTTTCAAGCGTAACAACATGTTTCATTAGCTTGGTCCAAAAAGTAGACCCAATCAAGCTCCCCCAGTTTCTTTCCCTGGATCACAGCTCCTAACAACTTTTTCTACAGTAAATTCCATTTTCTGATAAGGAATATTTTTTGTTTAGTACAGTTTGATTTGCTTTCTAATTAGAATCAGATTTCTATTTCCAAAGCATAATACATTAACTGAAAAAAAACAAACAAACAACATTTAACAGCAGTCCAGAAAGAACTGTTCTGTACTCTCCCCTAGGCACAAACTTGGACTATGTTTAGCATGGAACAACTCCGGGAATGCATAAAGCACATACGTTAATGTATTCTAAGTGGATATCAGGAAAGGGGATAGGCTGACAAATGAGATGTTACATCTTTGAGCATCTAGCAGTTTCAGAGCAACTGGAGGCTGCAATCAAAATATCCATTAGAGTGCTCCACGTTTCAGAACAAGCAAGCAAGTGGTTGTCAGTGCATCCAGTAAATCACCTGATCCTATTACAAAATCAATTACTGCAGCACATTTCTATTGCTACACAACCTGATAATGGCAAAATGATATTGGATAGCTACTGCAAGGTCAAGAAAACTACTAAAAATATATTAAAATTGTCTTTTTATCACGTAAATCCAAATTATATAGCATCCTTTTAATAGTATAGTTAAAATTAAAATTATAATTACCTTCTTCGGCTGATTGAGACATTCAATGGATAGTCTCTGCAACTGCTCTGATGTATGACTGCAAGATAGAAGATTGGAGCAGCAGGTCGAACAGCCCAGCCTCTTCATTAAAGAAGAAATAATGCTGCAGCCACAGCCACACATTGACTTGCTCATCAGACGAGTTTATTCTTTAAGAAATTAGGACCAGTACTGTCCCATAACCACTCAAAATTGGCCAGCTGCCTCATTCTGCAGCTCCCTGGCTGAAAATAAGACTGCTAAACAGAAAGGGAAGGGGGGAAAAAAAATGTTTCTCAAAAAAAAAAAAGTCAGCCAGTCTCATCAGCGAGTAATACCTCACATTTTAAAAATGGGTACATTTCTCCCTCTACTCCTCTGTGCAAAGTAAGCTGCTCAAAACAACAGACAGCTGTCTAACAGAGGAGTAAATTCAGGGATGGCAATCTCTCCAAACTGCTTGCTGACTACTCCTTCGCTGGCTCTTGTCACTTCCAGTCTGTTTTGCCCTCCCCAGCAGCGCAGCCTATCCAGGCTGGGCCCCGGCCAGAGGAGGCTGTGCCAGCAGCCAACAGCTGAGTGCTCCACCCAGCACAGCCCCACACGCTCACCCACGGCACCTCCACAGTGGCCACAGCACAGAGCAGGTGAGTGCACACCTTGGGAGCTGCCACCCTTCTGTAACACCCCTGCTTGAAAAGGACCTTCCAATTACACAGGGGAATGATGAGGTTTGTCTGACTGCTACACTCCCAGACTGACTACTTGCAGCATCAGGGAGGAAAAAAAACCAAAGTCTTTCTGAAAAGTCAGAATGCATGAGAAAAATGCTACCCAAGTCTACCAAATACTGCAATAAGAATGGCTGCTACAAAGCTATGTGAGTGAGAACAACATCAGGAAAAGCCAACATAAATTTAAACCCAGGAAGACGCATGCAAGAAAAGCTTTGTAGTAGAATGTCCAAAGGAACCACAACCAACTCTCAAAACAAGTTAGAGGCAGATCGTGTAAGCAGCTTTAACAAAGTCTTCAAGGAGCCCTTTGCTTTGAGAAAAATAAAAAAGGCAAAACTAATTCAAAAGAGCAGTCAGACATAAACAGGTCCCCTTCTTTAAAAAGAAGTATACTCTTTTCAAAATACAACACTGAATACCCACCCCCTCACACCCCCTCAATTTAACACACATAAGGAACTCGCTGATAGAAACATTTTCTTGTTTGCAAGAGATAATGATGCAGTAACTATATACTTTTGCCTTTCTATAGGAAAATAAAAATGCAAGAATATTGTAAAAAGCTCATTTTAATTGGTTTAAGATGGTATAGTATGCTATACTATTTCTGAAAGTAGAAGGTCTCACATTAACACAACTGCTTAACCTGATTACAGGATAATCTGACTTGAAATAATTGTCACTTACATTTATAGAGCTATCAGTGCTTGTTCAATAGCATCCTTTTTAGCAAAAGGTTAAGAAAAAATGCAAGTGATGTGAAAGCAGCTGAAATTAATATAATCACCAAAAAAACCTCCTTTTCACAATGCATTGAAAGCTTCATTTCTCTCCGTCTCTCTCTCCTCCCCTTTACTCTCTCTCTCTCTTTCCCCCTCCCTTTCCTTGGTTTAAAGCTGAACTGAGCCTCTCCCTTCACCTTGCTCTGCCCTTTTGATATTTATGTTCCTATTAAATCAATTTCCAGTAGTATCTATACACAAGCATGCACAACAAATTGAATGGTAAAAAAAAAAAAACAAACCCTTCCACAGATAAAGACTACAGATGCAAACAAGCAAAATAATGCAGTAACCTTTTACTCGCCTGCTGGAGGTACTGTCTGCTGCATGGAATTTTAAATCCTCATCTGCAGATGCAATTGAGCTGGTATTGCCAAGGACTTTGCTCTTCCTGTGCTAATTCTGCACGGCTATTCATCGAAAGAGCACATTATATAGAATATTTAAAGTAATATCAGGTGAAATTACCTAAATATCTCGAAAGGAACCAACTTCCAAAAAAAGCAGCTATAGCTCTGACCAGCCACATTTCAGAGATATGTCAGGCACATTAGTGAAGAAAGTCTTATTACTGATGCATGCTTGCCAGCAATGTGCAGGATGTGGAAGCAGAGAGCTAATGAAAAAAATTAAAACACAGATTTAAAGTGCAAGGATCATGCTCCAATGCTCAACATTTCACATGTCCTGCATACCACAAAAATCTCTTTACAGAAGCATCTATTGTTTATAGAGCTACGAAAATGTTGTTAAAAGCAACCCCCCCATCCCCCTACTTCAAACCCTGGCCTCTCAGTAGACTACAGATCAGCTCTTATACAAGTGTTCTTACTGTACCTGTATTTCTAATACATAGCCTACCCTTTTCCTTTGGCAGCATGTAGCTAAGGATTAGACAGATGTATTTCTTAACAAGAAACAGACTACAGGAAAGCATCAATATTTGGGATAATGGTTTGAAGTCTAATAGGGTTAGGAAGTACAAGGATACTTCACTAGAATTTGTATTACTCTTGGTGGAGATGGAGCGCCAGCACTGCAGGCTGCTATTTATTATTTATTAATTCTTCCCCTCCTCATGTCAGTTTCCTTAATGTACTATTGATCCCTGGTGCATGCAGATAGGGCCAGTGACTGACAGCCACTGCCTCATAGAATAAGTATCTGCAACATAAATTAATATTTTTAAGAATATCGAAGTGATTTTAATGCAGGGGGGAGGGAGTTTTCCTATCTATGGACAGCAGAACTGAAGTCCTACTCATAGTGACATAGCTGACAGACAAGAACAAATGTTTTTCCCCCCACCATTTAAAACACAAAGAAAGATTTGCTTAAATTTTATATTGGTGTTACCACTATTTTTGGTGGGGGTTTTTTGTATTATCAACAAAACTTTCAATACATCTGATTTTAAAATTGCTTGCTATGAATCTCTTTTGTTACATCCCTGTTCCTACCTAAAGTATTAAATATATAATGTTGTCCATTATACTTATTGACAGGACAGAGTCATGAAGACAACATCCTCAGAACCATGCTTACCTTCCAGAATACCAGCTATTTTTATCATATTAGCTCTCATGACTTCCGTCAAACCCTAACAAAAATGGAGTAGGGTTGTTAATGGTTTTAAAGAAACATTTATCATACTAACAAAGTTTTCTTGCAATATACTTCATCTCAAGCCACAGCCTGCTTCTATTTAAAAAAAAAATAAAAATGCAAAGGAGACATGATTTCATGCTAAGCTAAGGCCATGCTCTCCTGTATGCAAAATCTCAATAGGCAAACAGCCAGACATGCTCTTAGGCCTTGATGGAATATCACTTGGACACAGAGAGTGGAAGAGACAATAGACTATGAAAAGCGTAAGTACAAACTAAAAAAAAAAAAAAAAGTGCAGAATAGATATAGAAACAATATATAAATTATGAAACATAGTTACTGAACAAATAATCAAACAAATACAGCTTTCAACTGGGGGAAAGCCTTCCCACAAAAAGATTCTTGTAAAATCTTTATATCACGTTATTAGTAATACACAATTAGGTCAAAATCACTATACTATATAAAAGTAATTGGAAAGTTTAAATGTCTAAACTTATTGCAAGGTTCTAAACATAGAACATGCCTGATAATACAGTAAGATACTCAAACTGAAAAAAACCAACGAGTTTATTTGTTACAGATTTAGACAAGAGCAAGGGAATGCAAGAGAAGCTACAACTGTAAAGGGTTTAGAAGGAGGGAAGACACTTTTCACAACAACTGAAGAATTTTTAAGACAACTCTCCAAAATACAGTGGGAAACACTAAAGATCCCAGGGCTTGCCACATGACATGGCCAGATCCCGTGTTCTGTCTGCAGCCAGTTCTGCTGCCTTGGAAAATAAATCCAACATGTAGATGGATCGTGATCACCTTTTGAATAGCTAGTCAAGAAAAGGGCTGGCTGGTATACCTCCTTGCAAATAAATGGATCTCCTCAAAGTTAATGCTCAAATCATTGCTAAAAAAACCCATCTGTTTTCAATAAATATGTAACTTTTAATACAGTCAGAATATTTGCTTCAGCATGGCAAAAAAGTAGCACAAGATCAGAATGTAGGCTTATTGAAATTATTTTTCAAGTGAAGATGAATGAAATTTTAATTACATTAAAATAATAAAAGAACTTGTAGTGCTATAAACTGAACCTAAGCTACGTATTTCTTCATAATCCAAAAGCTGCTTTATTGGTTCATATACAACAGTACAATAGGTAAAAGACAGCTTCTAATTCAAGGTTTGCTCAATAATATAACTTTGAAACCCTCCATTGGGAGAACTAGCAAATTGCTTCAAAAATTTCATCATCTGCTGCACTCTCAAGATTGCAACCTAAAGATGTGAAAATGGTCTTTGATATTTTTGTCCTCGTGTCAGATAGTAAAACAAAACAAATTTTAAAAAACGCCATCACAACAGACAAGTACACTGCCCCTGCCACAGACAGATTTCAAAGCAGTTATAGGAAGGATATAAGAAGGCATGTCCAATTTCACCCAAGACGCAATGTGACAGAAGCCGTGGTTTTCAGCTTCATCAGCTTCTTGCAAGGTCCCTTCCTTCTGTTTGGGGTGGGAAAAGATGAATGGGTAATCAAACTCAGGCTCATTCTTTCCCCTCCTCCACAAGATGAATCATGAAAAAAAAAAAATAAAAGGGTTGAAAAAGAGGAAGAAAGTCTTTTTGATCCAAAACTGAGCAATCTGTACATGCTTATGCAGGACAAACACTGGTTGCACCTGCTAAGGGCCTCATCTCATACCTGACGCCCTTTGTTGATGACAAGTTTTCTAATTTGGAAAACAAAGCACACAAACAGCACTTCTCTCCAAAAAACCAAACGGTGGTACTCTCCTGAGCTTCACCCATAGAGATAAAAGAAAAAACACAGTCCTAGTATTTGTAATACCAGGAAGTGTTTTTTTGAACTCTTTCAGATGTCAGTGAACTTGCCCACTTTCACCTGTGTAGCACAGCACAGGTATGTAACTCCAACCCTAGCTTCCAAGAGCACGGAAGCACTGTAATGCTGAGAGCTTTGGAGCCTGTTTCACTCATCTGTTCCAAGGTAAGAGTCTACACTATTGCCGTTCTAATTTCTTAACACATGTTGTGGGAAACACAGTGACATATCCAACTAACTGAACTGACGAACGCCTCAGGATTGGTATCTAGTCATCACTAGCCATCCAAATTAAAATCTCCCTTTGACAAAATGTACATGCATATTGCCTTCTCATTAACTCCTGTGTTCATACGTCCAGTATTTATCTTGCACGCTGTCCCCATCTGCCTGGACTTTTTCTCTGTTGGAGAGAAAGAAAGCAACAAGCTACCAACTCAATCTCTATAATTTTTTAAGAACCACTCCATCACTTCCCAGACTTGAGATATGTTATTCATTACACCTGAGGGAGACCTCCATACCAACCACATTTTTTGCCTCAATCTTGCTACAGTACTCCCAGTTTAAACATCATTTGATATTTATTGCAAGTTGATGCAGCAAGGAAGAAGTTGTTTCTCGATATGATTAAAGTGTTCTTAACATTTATTCCAACATGCTCATACACAGACTTAAAAAAAAAAAAAATCATTAAAAGGATGGGAAGGAAATTAACATGTTTTAGAGTCAAGGTAGTTTACACTCTAAATATAATCTCTCCATTCCACCACAAGAGTTGCATACTATGGAAAATTGTAAAGAAGTAAAACTTTTGAGAATCTCCCATATCTGCTCTTACCCAAGGGCCATGTGTAGGCTTGTCTCTCTACTCCCCCCAGACTCTCTGTAATACCCCTAACAAAGTCTTTCTCACTCCATGTGTTCAGTTGCCGTGTGTTTAGTGGAGGCAAGCAAGGAAAGAAGGAAGAGACAAAACCAAACCAAACCCCACAACATCACCATCATTTCTTTGTCTGTGGTTGAGTGAACCCTCCAGCCCCTGGTCTTGCCTCCCTAGCTACCATACCTATAACTTCTCTCCCCAGAGGCATCATATTTAGCTCTTCATCTGGGCTGACTACCCAAGTAAAAATCACACCCCTTTAACAATTCCCAGCACCTTCTAAAACAGAACAAAGTCCTTTCTACCATCTTCCAGCTATATGAGACAATAAAATGTTTAGCTCACACAGTGAGTGCAGTCTAATGAGGGCAATCACCGTGGGGCTTGTGAGGATGTCTCCTGAGAGAGCAGGAGATGATCCAGTAGCAGATTTCTGGATGTCTTTTCTAGTGGGCTTAAGAACAACAGAATTCATAATTTGGCCTAGGAGCTAAAATCACTTAGCTTAAGTAGTGCTGTTGATAGACATATGGTTCCTGGCATTAGATGGGAAGCCTACACTTGAGTCATGAACACAGGCAGCAGCAACCACTCACACCAAATTAGGTATGCAGCTATTACAGCTAAATGCAGGGACATCTGCACAGGAGTTGTTCCTCTCCTCTAGTCCTCCCAAATGCACTCATGGCTTTACTGAGTAGTCTCTACTTCCCTTCCCTTCTTGCCTTTTTCCTAAAAACCATCTGTAAAATACAGATTTCTACACAGCACCGGAAAACAGCTGAAGATTATAAACCAATTGAATACAAGAAGTCAGTAATCCTTTAAGTAAAGAATAAATTCACACTACTATACATTACCTATTCATTTTCAATATGCTGAAAATATTACCTCATAAGTAATAAGAGTTGTTAAACATATACACGTGCCTGTTTCTAGCAGCTGGTGATTCTCCTCCTTTAGAGCTTGGGATAAGCAATAAACTGACTGTCAACTTACAACCCAGTGTTGAAATAGTTAATATTTTTCTCAGGGGTAACCCTCAGTGCAAGCACTGAATGCTGCTTTCTTTCAGAGCTCTTGTTTCAGGCTTACTTATTTAAGAAGAAAACCCTATCAATTTATGCTTGATACTTCTTTTTTAAGGTGACTTAATTATGAGTGCTATCCCTTCTCAAACAAGGGCAGTGAAAAAAAAAAATTCCCAAAGTAGTGCAAAAGAAAACTGACATCTGATGGAAAGAGGGATGCTGCTGTAACACCTTAGCGTGTAATAAATACCACAGAGGAAGCAAGTACCTTGCCATCTGACTGCAAATCTCGGAGCCACCCATTTCCATTACTACTCATTAAGACAAGGATGAGGACAACGAGCTTCTCAGAACAGACACACTCTCGCCACAGACAAGATGGTATTTTTTCCACAAGCAGCACAAGTAATAACCATGCAGTTCCTGCTACACCCTTGGAATACAATGCCACTGACCTGGCAAGGCTGTAACACGAATCTTAAATGGTTGTTTTCAAACCCTTTACACAGGATTGCCAAAAGTAAATTTGCCCAGACTTCACATCTGACCCTGGTCCCTTTGCTTCCCTCGGGCAAGCGGGAAGGATGAGAAGTAACAGAGACACAATCTTACGTTTAGGTGTCACAAAAGCCTGATGCTTACAGAATATCAGCAGACTAATTCCACTGCCTATTCACAGGTGGGTCCTGCTAAGTGACAAGGAAAGTGTGACCACACTTCTTCACTGCTACTGCAAAAAATTCCACATCATCCAGCAAGGTGTATTTCTGGGAAGAACAGGCAAAACACAAGAAATGCTCCGTGGCAAAACAGTACGCCCTTTGATACAGAAATTATCATGTCAAACTGCAATGCAACGCAAGACTTTTAACTCTTTTTGTTTACTGCAATTTCAAGCAATATTCAGAATTACTAGATCCTTTTAAAAATGGAACTTACACTCATTCATAATCTAGGTCTTCATAGAGCTGCGGATAGATGTTAGCTTTATGAAATTCATTTTTTCAGCAACATTTTTTGAAAATGTCAAAACAAACAAAGAATAACACACCAAACTAAAAGCAAGAAAGAGGAGATTTCGCCATATCTGAGCACGGAGGAAAAACCAGACTTTTGCTTTCCTGTTAACCATTAGGAATATTTCAAACAAGAAAGCTTAAAAGACAATTTCAAAGTTCAAGAGAGATGCACAAGAACCGTATAAAGATCAATGTCCCCTCTATATCTCATGTTAAATCAAGAACCACAACAACAATGAAGATATTCTAATCCTCCATGCTCTTCAGGTTGTACAAAAAAAGTAGATTAGCCTTTATTATGTTTAAGACAAATCTCAGAGCTGACTAGCTACTTTGAATAAAAGCTTACAACATCAACTTAAGCCTCACCCTCTCCACCTACAGGAGTACACCAAGGCAAAATATTTACTATAAATATTACCTTTTGCAATACTCTGTCTGAAGTTGTTATTCACTACCAAGTGCATTTTCATTACCCTTTTGGAAGTCATGGTCCAGATCTTTCTGCACAGCCTTATTCACAGCTACAGTAAATACAATCTGTATGAGTGAATCACATGGGAAAATGCTAGCCTATAACACCAGTAGGTTATGAAAGTTTAAAAAGCTATTTTCTTCTTTAGATACAAGTTCATCACAATACCCAATTATGTTCTATGCCTCTGTTAGCTTTCAGGTGCAAAGCTGGAACTTTTCAATAGGAGAAGCTGGCTACATGTAACAGCAGGAAACATTAACAGATGTTGATGCAAGTGATAAAAAAAAAACCAAAAACACCTTGCCTGCCCACTTTTTTATATGAGATCATCAGTCTGGTAATCCTAGAAGGGAAACTGTGTCCTCCAGCTAAAAAAAAAGTCAAGGTAATCCAAAGCTATAAGCCAGAGAAAGTGAGCATTTTGCAGACTGTACTTCCTGGAGGATACTTGACAGCTCTTAACAAAGACTAAATGAACTTCAACTCTAGAAGTGAAACAAATAAAAATACAATCTAATTCAGGAAAAGCAGAAATTACATTCTTTAATCAACATCCTCCTAACAAAAAATCCACATACATTTAGATGCAGTGTAGAATTTTTTCCACAGATACATGTATGCCCATTCTTGAACCAGGGTTGAGTAGTAAGGAACAACCTACATGGACACTCCATATTTAAGACTGCTATATTCTGAATATCTTAATATACCTTCTACTATTTTCATCCATTCCAAAATCAGAGACTGATACAAAAAAAGATCTGAAGAAACAGTTAAATCTTTTCTAAACTGTCAAATGTATTTATCAATTTATCCAAGGACAGAAAACAAAAGACAATTAGTTTTTCCCTACCTCTGTATGCCATATCATCTATTTCCTACAGAAGAATTGAGGTATCATGCAGGAGCTTAACCTAGAGAACACAGATAACAACAGTGATATAGATGCTTCAGTACAAGCCTTAAGTGTGCGCCAGAATGCAAAACTGAAGCAATCTCCATCATTAAAGACACTACCTAAACACACACCACCACAGGGGTTTTAATTCCCACTACAGTCACATCTTGCATTTTGCTGAGCTGAAGCAGCCCAGTATCAGTGCTTATGGCAGGGAAGTTCAGCTGAGGCTGCTGCAGGTCAATAACCACTGGCAGCAGAACCACTTCAAATAGCTTCAAAAATGTACTTCACTCCTCTCTCAGGTATTTCCAACTCCATGTCACAAGGCCTTGAGGCAGCACAAGAATCTGTGCAGATCACATGAGCATTTTAGATGTTTTTGAGATAATTAGTTTTATCCTGCAATAGTTCTGAAATCTAGTTCAGTGCACAGATGCTCCAAAATTTCTAGAAGTCAAGAGTCAGAAGCTGATCAGCAGAATTTATTTCAGTAGCACTGCCTACTTTAAAGTACTCAAAAACTACAGCCTAACACTAGTTTCAATCTTAGCAGCAGTGATGCTTATGCCAAGTTATGCAGCCTTTGATGCCTTGTTTCAAACTCCTCTCCCTCTCATGCAGAAGGGAATAGAGGTATAATTGTTCATCTAGTTGGACAGGGAAAAATAGGAAAATTTATTTGGATGAAAACCACAGGAAAAAAAAAAAGAAGGCCACACTTCATAAGATGGCCAATCTGGCCAATCTAGACCACTATGCTATGCTACACATGATTTCATCACATAATACAGAGGTGGATGGTGTGGTGGAGGGTAGACGAGAACAGCAGAGACAAAGGAGGCCAGGGGAGGCTGGCCAGCAGGTTTATCACAGGAATTCAAGCACAACCAAATCCATGGATGTCATACAGCATGCTGATGAAATAATTTGTTGCTCTGTTCCTCGCTTCCTTGCCAATAAAGCTGGACATATGTTTACTATACACAGGGGTTTGGTAAGGTAAGAAAGTTAAAGACTAAGTTATTTACATGTTATATTATTGAGCAGATAGAAAAGGAGGAATACAATTCATGAAGACAGGTCAAACAAAAAAACAAACAAACAAAAAAAAACCCACAAAACAAACAAACAAACAAACAAACAAAAAAAAAAAAAACCAGCTAATAGGAGATATAAGAAGCTTTTGTTCCTTTTCCTGTAACCAAAGTATAGGAGCCAGCTTGCCAGAGAGAAGAAACGCTCAAAACCGAGAGTGAAGTTGCAGAAATAACATTCTGAATCCTACTCAGAGGAAGTTTGAGCTGGATGTGCTCTAATGTGCTGCTTAAAGCCCTTTAGTCGTCCATAGTTACCTTTGCATTTGAGCAGCAAGTGGACCCACAGCTTTATAGGGGAAGAAAAGAACTGACTGAGAACAAGCAATTCAGCGACACAGAATAATTAGCCATCAAGTTAACATCCAAAACAGACTTTCATTATGTATTACCAAAACAAGGTTTTACTTCTAAATGACTACTAGGTCTTCTGTTTTAAGGCCCGTTATGTTCTTGTATGTTAACAAGCTTTAATTAATATCAAGATGTGAAAGACCAATTAAGTAGTGAGGTCACAGTGAGGTTACCTGTGCACATATGGGGAACCAGGTTTTACATATAGGCACCCCTGAAACCACTTAGCAGTAAGCAGCTAGTGCAGACGAAGCAAGCCATACAAAGTCATGTAAGGTTTAATAACTTAAAGTTATTAACTGGAAGCAGAAATATGAATACAAGGATCTTGCAAGATTCACATCCAATTACATGCCTTTTAGCAGTTTTTATTTTTATCATTAAGACAAAGTATTCAATTTCTCTACAGTTCTGAAAATCTTTGGTCCCAGAATATCCAATTTGCAAGCCATCTTTAGAATATATGACTTACTGGTTTTTAGATTTCAGGAAGTACTTTCTCCCTAAAGCAGCACCAAGAAGAACTGATTAGTGCACAATTATATGCAGGAACCCTAAATTACAATAATTTCATGTTCTGATGAAACATGGCTAATGAGAAAAACTGTAATCCTAAAGAACGTGCAGTTCATCATTCCTGTTAAGATCATGACAATCTTTGCTCCAGACTTCAGACTCAGATTTGAACAGACTTCAGACAAAAATTTTTCTTGACCTATGACTTACAAAAAGCTAACATGCTCTGCAAAGCCCTGACAATTATATCTGAGTTAATTAACAGGACATCTGCAGGCACTACTAAAAAAAATCCCTGAAGACAAAAAATAATGCTATAATTTATATATACTATTATCATAATTTATTAACTACAAAATAGTATAAGTGGGGCTTTTACCAACATAATTCTAAGGTGTTTACCTGCAACACAATGTTTTTCATAAAAATTCTTTACCTAATGGGATCATTGTAACATCTCATCACATGGGTAATGTGCTATACTTAGTACAATGGATCCCAGGCAGCCCATTGCCAGCTCAGTTTCCTAAGGGTGATACTAAAGAACATAAAACCTATTGGTTAGCACTCGATCTTGTTAGACCAGCTGATTTGTTTTGTTGTTTGGTTTATTTTTCATTGTTAGGGGGTTGGTTTTTCTCCTCATTTAGTAAGTTGGCAGTGGGCAACAGGGAGACAACGAAACCAAGATCTTTTAGGACATAAAAATAGCCAATCATCATTCATGTTGTGCAGTCACAATTCAAAACAAACCTCATTTTATTTCATTTGTTGTAGCACTGTAAATAGAGTGCTTAAGGACACACTCAAGGTGAAGTCACAGTTTGCTCATGCTATTTTTTATCTGCCATAACATAACTAAATCAACTCCAATTAAATTAAATGCTTTAGTTAATTAATCAGTGTAACTAATCTGTTATTTGCCATTTTCACATAAGAATTTATACACTAGAAAATTTCACTTTCTCTTTTTTTTTTAGGTTAGTTGGTATAATAATAAGGGATATTACTCTTCTTTCCATTCCTACCCCTCACTGCACAACAAGCCTGATTTTACTCTTGCTTTTCTACCCCCTCACAGCTTCAATACTATTGTGATTTGCTGCATCCACTCCTCAGGATGGCTCGAGAGTACATCCCGTGTCTCATGCCTTCCACAACAGAAAAATTTCAGTAATTCCGAAACTCCTAGGCATCAAGGTTTCAAACTGGCATGGAAAAAAAACCAGATACAATCTGGCACAAATACTGGATTTCTCAGTGGCTAAAATTTAAATCAACAAGACACCAAGGGAGAGTTCTCTAACATTTTTTCTTGGAACTTTTTAACATGTGTGTCTTGGAGCCTTCTATTTAATGTATCTCAGTGTTTCAGTTTTACATAAACATACTTCTAGATTTCACTAGCTAGGAATGACTTTATTAAAACACACAAATACTATTATCTGCTGGTATTGGGTCACATGGACACCAGTGATACAGCCAGCAGCGTGTGAGGAACCAAGGATTACAGAGCCCTGCAAGTGACAGTAAGGAACTCTGGAGCACAGGTAGGTTTTTTCCTCACAGTCAAATGGGTTTGAAAGAGCCAGCTGACTCCAGAAAGTCAACAAATGGTTCCAGGACTGGTGCCACCACCAGGGATTCAGCAACTTGGACTGTGGGACTTACTTTGTCTACTAGGGGCCGATGGGGTCCATAGGTCAGAGAAGGGGAAATATATTTTCAATCATAGCCTTGCCAAGCCAGTGAGGAAGGCTTTAAACTAAAGCTGCAGGGGGCGGGGAACTTCAATCCATCCCACTCATACCAGTTTGATGCCAGAGACAGCAACAGAGGCCCAGAGAAGGATGGCAGGTCCATAGGAGAGTACCTGGAGGGACTACAGCCACTTCAACCAGTAAGTCAGCTTCATCGTGGGCCCAACTGGAATGCCTCTATGTAAATGTAGGCAGCATGGGGAATAAACAAAGATCTTACTGGCACCATGGAGATGTGGTGGGATGGCTCCTATGACAGTGTTGGAATGGAAGGAGCAGGCTCTTTAGGAAAGACAGATTGGAGAGATGAGGTGGCAGGTGTTGGCCTCTACATCAGTGACCAACTGGAGTACACGAAGCTCTGCCTGGCAATGGATGAGGAGCTGACCGACAGCTTACATGGGTCAGGATTAAAGAGAAGGCAGAGACAGGTGACATAGTGGGGGGGCTGGTACTGGCTGCTTGATCAGGAACATGGAGTGGATGAGTTTGTCTACAGACAGGTAGGAAGTGCCTCACATTCACAAGCTCTGGTCCTCATGGGGGAATTCAACCAACGCAGTATCTGCTGGAGGGACAACACAGCAGGGCATAGGGAATCCAGGAGGTTCCTGGAATTTGTGGATGCCAACTTCCTTCTCCAAGTGACAGAGGAGCAAACAAGGAGAGGTGCTGTGGTGGACCTTGTTCTCACCAACAAGGAGGGGCTGGTGGGGAATGTGAAGCTCAAGGGCAGCCTGGGCTGCAGTGACCACAAAATGGTGGAGTTCAAGATCCTTAAGGCAGCGAGGAAGGCACACAGCAACCTCGCTATCCTGGACTTCAGGAGTGCAGACTTTGGCCTCATCAGGGAGCTGCTAGAATACTGTGGCATAAAGCCTGGAGGGAAGAGGGGCCCAGGAAAGCTGGTTAACGTTCAAGAATTGACTCCTCCAAACTCAGGCAAAAACTGGAAGAGAAAAAAAAAACATGGATGAGAAGGATGTCCTGGACAAATTCAAACACAAAATGGAAAGCTACAGAGGGTGGCAGCAAGGACAGGTAGCCTGGGAGGAATACAGACAAATTGTCTGAGCAGCCAGGAATCAGGTTAGGAACTCTAAAGCCATGATAGAACTAAATCTGGCCAGAGACATCTGTGGCAGCAAAAAAAGCGGCAGGTATGCTGCTGATAAAAGAAAGACTAGGGAAAATAAGGGCCCTCCCTGGAAGGAAATGGGAGATCTGGTTGCCTGGGACATGGAGAGGCCTGAGGTACTTAATAACTTTTTTGCCTCAGTCTTTGAGGCAAAACTTAAGACCAAGACCAGAGGAATTTCACAAAGATGACCAAAGGGCTGAACCACCTCTCCTATGAAGACAGGCTGAGAGAGTTGGGGTTGTTCAGCCTGGAAAAGCGAGGGCTCCAGGGAGACCTTATAGCAGCCTTCCAGTACCTAAAGAGGGCTTACAAGAAAGCTGGAGAGATACTCTGTAAAAATGCATGTAGAGATAGGACAAGGAGAATGACTTTAAACTGAAAAAGAAGGTAGGTTTAAATTAGATATCAGGAATAAATTCTTCACTGTGAGGGTAGTGAGACAAGGGAACAGGCTGCCCAAAGAAGCTGTGGATGCCCCATCCTTGGAAGGATTCAAGGCCAGGCTGGATGGGGCTTTGAGCAACCTGGTTTAGTGGAATATTCCCTGACCACGGTGGAGGGGTTGGAACTAGATGATTTTAAGGTCCCTTCCAACCCAAGCCATTCCACGATTCTGTAATGACAGATCTGAATGTTAGTCTCCCCAGCTAAGTAGCAGTAACTTTGTAGCATGTCAGATAAACTGAAGTTTCTCAGCTCCTAAGTTCCTTAGCAGTTTCTATTCCTAGCCACTAATATTTCTACTCAATTTTTTTATGCAATGTAAATCAGTCACATATTAAACCTATTAGCCAAAATATTGCGGCATTGAGAAGCCGAAAACATTGTATGTTCACCTCGAGGTACAAACAGTGTCCATAACTACATCAAACCCTCCCCCTCTCAGCTTTTAATTGCAAGATTTCATTTTTACTCTGGCGTTTTGTAAAGTTCAAAAGTTCACTCAAATTTAAGGAAGCATTTCCCTTGAAATTTTTCCCCAAAGAATCATTTTCTATTGAAGTTTATATTCAGCTAAATATTTCATCATCCTCCAGTAGCAGGCAAATCAGCATATACTTCACAGCTTCAGTTAAAGAGACAACTGTATGTTATTAAATATTCATATATTTTGTGCAACTGAATTATAAAAGTGGCTTTCTGACCCAAACTCAATTGGTGCTTGTTTACCTTAAAAAATGCCTGACTGTAAATTGCAGTTCAGGAATTTCTTCATAAAGCAGCTCCGTCCACAACACAGACAGAGATGTTCTATCATTAGCTGTCTCAATTAAGACCATCCCAGCAGACAGTCTCAGGATGAGCTTAATCCATGAACTATCCTGCAAAAGCTCTCCTTTTACCATCCCTGCAAGCAGACAGCAGTGGTCATTATCAAAACAGTGAGGTTGTTTTGTGTTGGGGCAATGACAGATGCTCTTCAGCTTTAACTCACTGGAGGCAAGTCATCCTCCTAAAGGCCATGCAAGGAAAAAGACAACAAACAGCACCACTGTCTTCACAAACATTAAAAACGAAGGACTGGCTATCATATTGATAGCCAGTGTTCTCTTACAAAAAGAGACTTTGACAGATGAAGAACATTTTGCATGATGTTCAGCTCTGGAATAAAGTAGAGTAATATGCATGAAGAACCCCCTTGGAAATGTACTTGTGGGTTTGCAAAGAAAAAAGGAAAAAAGTACATAAAGTGACTAATTTGTGGCTTTTGAAGTGTTAAGTTAAAGAACAGAATTCTAAATTCAATTTGCAATTGATATCTAATGAATTTGCTGGAAAACATCCAAGAGTTTTCTGTGAATAAGAGTCCAGTGAAAGTACAGTTAAATTTAATTATTTAAAATGCATCTAGCTCAAGATTTGAGCAATAGAAAACATTGCACAAAAAGACAAAAAGATTTTTAAAATGAAGCTCCAAAGACAGTGAAAAAGATACAAACCAAAAAAACACCAACAATATTGATTAATCAAGTGTTATACAACTATTTAAGTAATCATCAACAAAAAAGTTGACTGTCCTAGGAGATTCTATTTCAAAAAATCCCCATTACTTTTTCATTGAGAATACTGGGTAAAGAAAAAGTTGGGGTGGTAAATTCATAAAAGAAAGCTATTTGTCAAGTTAAACCACAGACAACTGGCAACTTGCTGGGCAATTTCACCTTTGCACCTTTTTAATTAAACACATCAAATCATCAGAAATTGATTTATATGAAATCTCCTCTGCAAATAATTAGTGCATTGTTTTGGGTTACCTTCATTTTACTGCAAAGTATTATTGCTGACAAAGTTAACAATGAACACAATTCATATACCAAATAAAACAAGCACACAAAAGGTCCAAACAAGGATCTGACCTTATGGACAGATGAAAGCACAGAGGCTGCAAGAAAGGGATGGTATTCCTGAAGTGAGTGTGACCCCTGGACAAACCCACTAAGAGTAGCTCCCTTTAAAAATCTCATTCATTAGCTTCCAAGGGCTAATGATTCTGGTGTCCTCCAAGAAGGCAGCAAGAGCTTTGTCAGTCTAGTAACTGCTTGCCAGCAGTTGAAGGGAAGGATGGGAGATGTCTATGCTCCCTTCCACAGCTTCAATCTCCTGTGGGACTAAAATTCAAAGGCTTTTCAGTTCAGCCTACTTTGTATTAGGTAGCACCAACCAAATAAGAATCTCGATAGATTCCAAAATTATGAAAGACAGTTTTAACAGTAGACAGAACAATGAACAAAGAGTATTTCCCTGTAATTATACCCTACCCCACCCTTGGCTTCACTGAAGACAAACTTCTTTCCATATATCAAAAATTCCAAGTAAGTTTACATTTGAAAACTACAATTCCTGTGAAGACAAACATCTCCCTATACTAACTCATACCAGACAGGGCAGCTCATGCTGTACCAGTGCTCAAATTTGTACGCTTGCTACAGAAGGCCCAACACATTAATTTTCACATCTTAAAAGGAATAGACTAGATATAATTTCAAGTACTTTCATATGTTATGGGCCTTTTACTGTCACAGAAAAGCAACAAAGATGTTTTTACTCTCTGTAACTGACAATCAGTTCTGCAGAGAGTCTCTCTGGCAGACTCTTCTCAGAGGCACAGAGTGACAGGATGAAGGCTATGGACACAAGTTGCAATAGCAGAAATTTTGACTGTGTTCTGAAAAAATTTCACATCACAGGCAGTCAAATATTGAAGCAGGCTGTCTAGAGAAACTGTGGAATATTTGTCTTTGGAGATATTAAAAACTTATCCTGAATAGCAATACCGAGCAACTTTATTTAAGCTGGTCCTGCTTTGAGTGGGGGTCTGGACTAGATGACCTCTAAAGTCCCTTCTAATCTAAATCGTCTTATGACACCATGAAAAAAAAAATCGCCTTATGACTCCATGAAACTGAAAGGAGGATTGGGGGGAGAGGGTGAGTCAACTGTGCCACACTGTAAAGCTATACATTACCATCCATATAACAGTATGATGTTTGACTGGTGTTTGATTTTTGCCTGTAAAAATGAAGAAAGTTGTAGGAATCCTTATTAAACTTTTCTTAGTCTACTCTGTCTCTTCAGTGTTCTGTTCCATCTCCTTATAATCAAAATTGAGACTTTTTAATGTCAGTAGTCGATTTACAGAAATTTCAATCTCAAATTTCTCATTAAACATGTCATCACTTGCTTTTACAACAGAAGACTAATAGATTTTTTAAAAAATCTTATCAAACGAACTGTATTCAATATTTTAATAATTTACAGCTGACTGCCAAAAGAGGGGAAAGCCATAGAAGTTAATTAAAAAAAAAAATTATAAACAGTATTTGTTTGATGTAATGGAAGACAGGTAACCATAAAGAGATGAGGCCAATACGTACATACTCAGGGCCACAAGGTTTCTAATTGCTGTGCATGTGAACTGAAGCACATCCTAGCACTCCCCTCAAAGGAGAGAAACAGGGAAACACCAGGTATTTCTGATATATTCGTTTGTTGCTCCATTACACTGACAGGAGTCAGTAGAAGCTGCTGCTCAACTCTCCATTGGGTTAGTCCTCTAGCACAGCAGCTCTGGCCCCTCCTACTGCCTACAGAGGTAGATTTACAATCTGCCCATAGAAACAAAAAGGATCCAACTATTTTAGACTTAAGGGATTCTCTAATTCAATCTTCTATTTAAATGATGGTTCAATACTGAATTCAGACCGAGTTGTTCAGCGTTTTGTACAGTCAAGTCTTGAAAACCTCCACGGACCTGGTGAAGGGTTTGCACTTTGCAGTACATGTCTGTTGACAAATATAAAGGGTTAACAATTAAGGATGTAAGAGAAAGGGAATACTGTAAGCAGAACTGAAACAGAATAAATACAATTGCTTGTACAATTAGAAATGCAAAAGAGTCTACTGAGTAACTGATTTTCAAAAATCCTGTGCAATTTTTAACAATCCAAAGTGTTATATATTCACATTGTGTGTGTGTATGCATATGTATACACACACAGAGATTTTATATATACACATACAGCACAGAAAAGTTTTCAAAATGGACTGGTATAGAGCCAAACACAGTTAGTGCCAACAGTCATGGTACCTCCTTCACTGCCTCCTGGAAGCATTGCCCAAACACTTTTGAAATGGTTTGTTTTACAAGAATAAAATTCAGCATGCAGCAATAGTCTGAGATGATACAGCAACAGCAAAACTGCATTTGTAAAGGCCTGATAAAAGGATACTGCAGCAATCACGATGCCAGATAACGAGAGCTGAGATGAGAGTTTAACTATGTGGATAGAATACGAATCTCATATTTTCTGCAAGAAAAATGAAGGTGATTGCATGTGAAAACAACAGCAGCAGTTTTCTTCTTTGTGGAGACACACTGTTTCTAAAACCTCTATTGAGGCAGCATGAAGTAACGTTGAATGAGGGAGCACACCTATGTGTGTGTCAGTCTTTCTGTTCAGTGGGTCGCTATAAATACTCAGACCGTTCCTTATTACTGATCCTACCAGTCAGGCATAAAATGACCCCTTCCCCCTCTGTAAAAAACAGGTGGTGGTTGTCAGGACATTGCTTGGTCAGGCACAGACATACCGTAAGTAGAAGCAGAGGAAGACCCACCACTGGGAGGAGCTGTATCCATACACGAACTTAAATCCTTGCTCTCCACTCAGGACTGAGAACCTGCCAGGAGTTACCATTCCTGCACATCGGGTTCTGCCAGCAAGCCAGAAGCTGCCTGCTGCAGCACACCAATCAATGATGGAACAAGCATGGAAAATTAATTCTGCATTCTACACATCAGAAGTCAGACTTCTGGACATTAAGATAGTCTGTCATTTGTGTTCTTCCCTAGGTCAGCCCACACTTCTGTCTGAAGCTATACCACCTGAACAAGTGCAGAGAAACAAGTAACCCAAGTACAAAAAAGGCACCAGCTTCCCTGAATCCACAAGTGTGAAAAGCAGTTTCTCCCTAATGCCACTTTCAACACAAGATGAAGTATTGCAAATACGACCAAAAAAATCCTATTGATGTTTCTTCCTTTGACCACACCTTCATAAATCAAGCAAAAGAAGCACTTCAGTCTTCACCATGTTATCTATGAATAACAGGGGGAATAACAATGATCAAAAGCCTGGAATGGCAAATTACAACAAAAGACTGAAGAAACAAACTGTTTGAACTGTTCAGTTCAAAGCAGTGCTTCTCCTGCCTTTTTTTGTGACTGAGTCTACCATGGCATAGGAAAACTAGCAAGGTTCAGCATGACTCCTTCCACAGCACACCTTCAGGACACAGCCACCTTCCTTCTGCTGTTGCTGTGTCCTCAGCCTTGGGAGCAGAAGTGCTCCCAATCCCCACAGGATGGATAAGAACAGGTCTCACTCACGCATGGTTGTCCTGACATCAGGGTCCCTCCTTAGCAAGACGTAAGTTATAAAGCACAAACTCCTGAGCAGTGGCAATACACCACAGCTGACACACAAGCCACCTCAGAGCATTACATGATCCAGCAGAGCCATTACCTGACACTGGTAGTGACTTTAGATGCAGCTGTCTCACCACTGGACGCCCACATCCATCACCACTGACAATGCTACAGTGTCATACTGGTTTGTTAACCACTGGCTTAGATGACAAGAGTGAGGAAAGGAAAACAGAGCTCTTTTAAAAGCAAAAAGCATGTGAGTATGAAGGAAAGAAACTAGTTACTATTTATCCTGTCTACAAATATACAGGAAAAAATTGGAACTAAGTTGAAGGAAAGGTGACACTGAGAGGAAGCAGACAAAGAGGTAGAGCAAGTCTATAAATCACAAAGTTGCAGAAGAAACTGGCTTAAAAAAACCCATGAACTTTCCTTCACCAAAGACTTAAAGACAGATCATAACATTCCTCTGGGTCACAACAGTCACAAGCAGCACTACAGTATGGGGACAGAGTGGCTGTTAAAGCTGCCCAGTGGAAAGGGACCTGCGGGGTGCTGGTTGCCAGCAACTGAACATGAGCCAGCAGCATGCCCAGCTGACCAAAAAGGTCAATGGCATCCTGGATTGTCCTTCTGTATTCAGCACTGGTGAGGCCACACCTCAAATCCTATGTCCATTTCTGGGCCCCCCCAAGAAAGACATTGAGGTGCTGGAGCATGTCCAGAGAAGGGCAACAGAGCCGGTGAAGGGTCTGGAGCACAAGTCTTACGAGGAGCAGCTGAGGGAGCTGTCATTGTTTAGCCTGGAGAAAAGGAGGCTCAGGGAGGACCTTATTGCTCTTTGTACCTACCTGAAAGGAGGTTGTAGTGCAGTGCACATGGGTCTCTTCTCCACAAGCAGTAGGGCAAGAGGAAATGATTTGTGTGACGGGAGGTTTAGACTGGATACTAGGAAAAAACCTCTGCGCTGATACGGTGGTCACTCATTGGAATAGGTTCCCTTGGGGAAGTGTTCAAAAGGTGTGTGGATGTGGCACTTGTGGACATGGTTTAGTACATAGCAGTGCTGGGTTAATGGTTGGACTCAGTGTTGGAGGTCTTTTCCAACCTTAGTGATTCTATGATTCTCAGACACTGGTCTAAATACAATAGATCTTTTGTCTTGAGGAAGAAGTATAAAGTCCCTTCTGTCCCTAATTTCTCTTAATGAGCACACGTGACAGGATAACAGGAGGTTAATAAAATTTCTAATGACATTTTAGCCAGGACTGACTGTCACATCACAATCAGCATTTTTATAAATACATGAGAGGCCTTAGCAGTGCAGCTGATAGTGCTCTCTAGTGGAGATAAAAAATTCATTTTGCAGTACTCCAATCACAATTCACTGTAAACATCAACACTGCTATTCAAAGATGAGGAGGCAAAAGCTGAGCAAATACCTTCAAACACAGGTTTCCTAAACATCTAAAAAAGGTAACAGTGGGCTTCTTCCTTCATGAGCTCAGCACTTTGCTTCTTATCAACTTACTTCACTTTGGGCATACGACATAAGGAAGAAAAGACCAGAGACCATAATTATGCAATTTTTAAAGTGTGCTTTATTATCCATGTCCAAAAGCAATATATACTACAGGTAACTACTGCTAAGCTTTAAGGTAGATGGATGATAAACTGCAAGACAGATGAAGTGGAGGCCCTCTAGAGTACTCCTCTACTACTAACATCACAGTTGATGGAAGCAGGTTTTTTCATTGTAAAATTTTTTATCAGGAGCCAAGGAAGCCAAAAAGCTAGCTAAGAACTCTGACCAACATGTGCATTTTTCAGTACAACACTTGGGTGACAAAGTGAAAGGGGATCCTTATCACACTGTCACGGGCTTAAGATCTCAGCTGCATATTTGAGTTAGTGGTGCTGCCTCTTCCTTTTTATTTTGAAGGAGGAAATGAGACTGGTGAATAGCTCTCTAGGATGACTGAAATTTTGGATCAAAGTGGATGCTAATAATCAGAGCTGGTAACACAGAATAGAACAGGAATGTTGATACGATCTTTTTTGATTTCAAACAGAGCAACAGAAGTTCTAAACCCTAGTTAGGTCCTCCGTTCTATTCGTGTAGCCTGCAAGCTCTCAAATCAAAACTTAAAGGATATTTTCAATGCAAACTGAACTTATTCTTCATGGTTACATAAGTTCAGTCCTACTAAACAAAACTTTTAGTCAGCAACTTCCAGACAAGGAGGAAATTATTTCAGCAATTTAGCAGTAACAAAGAAAACTAATGGATGCCATTTCATACATACAAAGCTCCAGTGAGAAAAATTTCAAGTCAAGTTTACAAAGGTACCAAAATTTAAGCTATGGTCACCCTGAAAGATTAAAAGATACTTGTGCATTTTCATCACTAACTGTCTACAGGGACAATCATAAAGTGGTATGGCAATGAATTAAACTTGTCCTGTTTGAAAGATTGAGATGATTTAGCAGATCTATGAATACCAGTGCATGCGATTAGGACGGCTTTGGTGGAAACATTAAGCAACAGTCTACACATTTGTGTATTTTCTTTAAGAAAGTTTCAACAGCATCCCTGAGGTCCCTGCCTAATCAGTTAACTGAGGGAGAAGGAAGAAGCAATTGTATGCAACCTCACACAAAGAAAAACAAAACATTACTAGGCCATTAACAGAGTATTTAATGTTGATCTTTTGGTCCCATCAAGGGCTCATTCTCCTAGGATCTGTCTGAAACTACCATAATGATGTTATCTTATCTGTAAAGGGTTTTTGACTACCTTTCAATTTTTATCAACATTGGAATAACCAACTTTTCAGGATGCAGTAGTTCCCATGAGTAATTCATGATAACCCCAAATGGTTCCAACCTGGTGAATCATGATACTCACACATCATCTCTGTTTTGCAACTGG
The DNA here is from genome assembly GCA_013397135.1 of Pachyramphus minor. Taxonomy (NCBI): domain Eukaryota; kingdom Metazoa; phylum Chordata; class Aves; order Passeriformes; family Tyrannidae; genus Pachyramphus; species Pachyramphus minor. The sequence continues at coordinate 1,927,733 of VYXB01001089.1, forward strand.
GAGAGAGTAAACACAAACAGTAAGGCATTTTTTCAATTATGTTTTCAGAGACCAAGGCCCACCTCTCCTGGAAGGGCTAATCAGTGTAATATTATCTTCTCTCAGACAAGTGAAAAACTACTGTGTGGGGAAATAATTATTACTGACCTTGTACATTAGTCTTTTAATGGTTTACATGCCATTAAATTAACATAAAGTTAGATGAACTTATTCTTTGTTACTGTTCTAAGGCAGTACTCTCCACACATATTTTCAGACAATGATTCACAAAGAAAACTCAAAGAACAACAGAGATGCAGATATATGCAGAAAGGCTGCTAAATTTACAACAATGGGAATCTCCAATGTCAGAAGAGGTAAGATGCCAAGTTTTCTACAGAAACAGCTGAAGAACCAAGCAATCAGCCTGTAATACAAAGGAGGGTTTGCAATTTTATTTTCTGCTCGGTTTAGTTTGCATAAGATTAAAGAACGGTGTGTCAAAGCAACTCCTAATAGTCCCTAGGGTTTTCCAAATTCTTTGAACAATTTAATTTTAGCACCAGGTATGGAAAACTTGATATTCTGTTTCTTTATCTTGTACCAGCAGCCAGAATAAATTTCACCTGAATGAATTTTGCTTTCTAGCAAGGAGAACATCACTAAACTAGAATAACATCGAGAAATTCCTTTGCATGGTCTCAAATAAGAGTTTGTATCAAAGGCATCTAACATCTATTATGTATTCCTATGGATATGTGAGACACAAAAATTGTGAGACACACAAACAGAGTAAGTACTCTGGTCTACAGCACCATACCTGTCATTCTATTGCATATCCAGAATCACAGTGGACCCCTCTGAATCAGCTGGTCCATTCACATATATATGTAAAAATATATATATAATTTCTCACATATGCAAACTCAGCTAATCAAGGCCTTCATTATTATAAGAGTGAATTACCACAAGGGACTGGATAAGAAGACAATTCTTGAGACAACTTTGAAGTTGTTCTCAATAAAAACATGTCTCAGGTTCTCAGTAATTTGCATACAGCCACATTGCATTTTGTGCCATACTCTAGTAAACAGGGGTATTCAGATTAACAGCTAAATCTGTGTCGCATCCAGATTCACATACAGCATTGTTAAATCATCCTGCGAGATTTTCAGTTCTGTGGCCATATGAATATTTTCAAGACACTAGTATTTAAACAGGAAAAGATTGCATTCATTCCATTTACTCTCCTAACCTAACTGGTTACAAATCTAGTTTTTTAATCTATGCCAACAATTTCCAACAGTTCAAAGTATGATATTGTCAGTATGATATTAAATTCCAATTTCACAAAGAAAAAAAATTAAAAAATAAAGAAAAGGCAGTATAAGTATTAGCAAAGTCAGTAAGTCCAAAATAAGAAACAACAAAAAACTCTGAAGATTTCAAAATAAGGATTTTATCAGTAACTTTATTACTCACAACCAAGACCTTATTATCATTTTCAGCTTGGCTATCAAATCAAGTTTGGCCCATGACATAAAATTCTATCTAACTAGTAAGAAAGAATAATGGAAGCATTTACTAGAGAAGGAAGGGCTGTTTGCTTTATACTTCCCATTTGTTTGCTAACAAAACATTCTGCCTGACTTTATAAAATAGCAGCAGTCAGAATGAACAAACAGAAAAGAATTAAAACTTAAATGGGATACAGTACTCTCCCTCAGTAAGCATGACTTCAATAGTGAAGCACAAAAAGCATAAAAATTAAACTGGCTTTAAAATTGACCAATCTTGTTAAAAAAGAATACTATCTTTGCTAAAAGAAGTCTACTTTAACAATCTAATCTGAGGAATATTTCCTTCCAAAAATCTGGACGTCCTTTATACCAATTCTCAAACTTGAAAAGAAGGAAAAAAGTCAATCCCGTCTAATGGCATACTGCATGCTAGACTCTCCTGCTGGCTGCTGTTCAAAAGAGCATGACGGTATTCAAAGAGCAACAAAACCTACACTTTGAAGAAACAATATATAAACCAGCTGACAAGCACCAGAAGCAGATTCAGGTGCTCCAGACACCAATGTCCACCAAGACAGGGTTCCTGTGGCTCTGCTTCTGCTCATGTTCAGGGACTGTAATTCAACCTACACAAAGCAGAAAGATCCAATTCCTTCATGCAGTGGTAACAGGAGCATCTGTAGCATGTACTATTTTTAGAAGCAACCAGTTCCCCGCCAGCTGAGAGGAATGAGGAGCTGGAATCCAGAACACCAATCTGCCTGCTAGTTACTGCTGTATCTGACCCAAAGGGACATGCCAAGCTCCCCTGCCCTGGACAACTACCTAGAACATGGAGGCAACTGAGACAAGCTTGCTAGAGCCATTTTTTGCCTATTCCCACCTTGCTTCAAGATCTCCTGGACACTCGTGACAGTTTTTGCAGTCCAGTGAGAGGGGTTTTTTTCTGGTCCCAGGCAGCCAATGTTTTGTGGATTACACTCTGAGGATATCTGCAGGCTTCTCTTTGCAGCCCACAGGCTCCACCATTTTGTAGACAGCTCAAGGTTTTGATTGTATCCCATGTCGGCAGTACCAAAACCAAAATTCAGCTCTCTAGTTCATATACGCATGTTTAATCCTGTTCAGAACTTTCAAACTTCTTTCCAATTATTCTGACCCATAGGAAGATGTGTCTATCTGAGCACCCAATGATTTCCAGGCTTTTATATCTACCCCTAAGAGCTCAGTACCATTATTCTTATCTAAAATGTACAATGGAAATCAGAGTGAACCACTAGTTCATTAAATGATAATTCTGGCATGAGAAGCTTTCAAGCATTAAAAATCAGGATGTCTTCTTGGTGTTTTGTGCTATTCATTTCAGACATGGGAATCAAGCAACGTTTTCAAAAAAAGTATGAATGGATGGTCTACCTTACAAATTCAGATAAGGTAAGTCTCATGTTCAAAAGAAGAGAGATAAATCCTAACATCTTCTCTCAAAACCATTTTGATAAAGTTTCTTCAGAGTACAGTGAAACTTCCATGTCTATGTGTCACACACTGAGAAAGGCAAACACGGAGCCATTCAAGAGTCCCATCTTATTTTTAGCATAACTATTGCCCATAGGGCACTGTAGAGACAGTTTTTTCCTCTCTCTGCCTTCAACCCCTCAAATAAATCCCCTCTATTGGATTATGGATTAATGCAGCAACTATAGCAGTAAGCTGTTTCCATGAGAGTGAAAAAACATAAGATGTGTACCATTAAGCAGAGTAACACTCATTTGGAGTTTATCACTTTGTCTTGGACATTGCATGCATTACAGGAGAACAATATTTCCATTTCATTATGTGTTTTGAACATCATCAACAGGATAGAAATTTAGCACCTGCTTAAACAGTCCCACAAGCACTCAATTAATACAAATCCCCATTTTCCTTAAAGCATCTAATGTCTAGTAAAACTAACAGCAACTCATTTTAAGCCACTGCTCCCATTAAACAATTAATAGTTATACATATGTTAAAGAACACATTAACTAATTATGTAAATTACAGACTGTCATTTCAATGCGGAATAGTGAACTACTAATGCTGCTTCTTTTCTACAAAGAAATAAAACTGTAATCTTATACTAGCATCACAGACTGTGATTCTCTGAAACAAATACAGACACTTAAAATATGAGCTCTAATTTCATCTGGGTTATGTTAATTAATATGAGGAGGCTGAAATCTTGTGGTATGGAGATTTTTCTAGTAAGATAGCAAAAGTTAAAAGGCCTTTGCCATTCAAGGAGGGTAAAATAGACAATTACTATTTATATGCGATATACTGAAGATTTAAAGGAGTGGGAAAATTCATGCCATTCCCTCTCCTGAGGCCATGATAGGCTGCATAATCCCACACTTAAAGACACAGATTTGTCTTCTCAAGGTTCCTTTAGGCCCTCACTAAACTAAACTCCAACTACCCAGTTTCTCTTGATACCTTGCTTACCTGAAAGTATAGAGTGGTTAGGTTTTTTTCTCATTTTAGATGTGTGTTCACTTGGATACTTAGCAGTTATTTGCTTTCCCTCCCTTTACTCCCATAACAACATTGGGTGTTTGAAATGTATTGAGTACATTTCATTCACGTGCATGAACATGTAAGACCCAAAGATTTGTTGATTTTAATGGGAAGGAGAGCAAACATTTACCACAGGATGGTGAAGACTCATTGGCAAGCATTCCATTTGTTGCTCTGCAAGGCCTGGTACTACGTGATGAAAATTCACCTAAAAAAAGTTTGTCTCTGTGAGTTTGGTGTTGTGGGATTATTAGAAAGCTAGGGACAAAGTGCTGGAGAGAAATTTCTTCCACTATAGCTGGTAATGTTTAATCATTTTCTGTACAGATTCCAAGCCATTATAGGGATTTTTCATATTGTATTGCAGCCAGTTCATGCTTGATATTCAAAAATTTTACTATTTCTCTAGAGGAGTAGTGTTCTGAGGTATATATTTTGAAAGATGAATATCAAATGCACTCTCCTTATTGCAGATGCAGCGATACCTAAAGGCTAAACAGTACTCATTTAATTGTATGTTGCAGATGGTTGCTCATTTTAAAACAAAAAAGCAGATTTTGGTTGTGTCTTCTTTCTTCAATACATGCAGTTAGTGGGCTGCCAGTTGATATTGAGATGGATGTTTAGGAAGTTGATATTGATGAAGAAACACATAATGAAAAAGCAAACTGCAGCGCAGCTCTAGCTAGCTAAAATTCTGCAATTTGGTTTTTTTGCTTTACCTTTACTTAAGCTATCTTTCCAAAGAAAACTGCACCAGAACTGCCAGTTTTCTTTTACATGTACAGTTGGCAGTTGCCACCACGTACTCAAGTTACAGATGGGTGCGCAGTCATTATAATATCAACATAACTTCAAAACCAGTTCCCCAACAGTGGGCTGTTAAAAGGCGAGTTTCCATATAGTAGTATAAAGGGTTAAAAAGTATTATTTAAAGCCACACAACCTCTTCAGTTCCATCACCCATAAGGATACTTTAGACAAAGAATTTACACATTTGCTGAATTGCATTTAGTCAGCTGCTGCCATGATGACTACTTTTACAGTATTTTTATAGTAATCATTATACTGTCAAAAAGTTCAGATACCTTGATTGATTCTAGGCAATTCTGAGGACATAAATCACCTTTAAAATTTGCACACTGGGAAACTGAGGAACAGACTCATCAGCAAGTACAGAATTTCTGAGGAACATCTTTGACTATCAGACAGAATGGGGTGGTAACACGATCTCTGGAAGAGGCAGCTGCTTTAAAAATCAGGGTTGCCTCAAGTAATTTTTAGGCTTACAAAGGAAAACCAAATATTTTAAAGAGGTATAAAACTACTGAAACAACAAAATATAAAACAAGGGTGGAAGGGCAGAACTCGACATGCAAGGGGGTAGAGGGAAAAAAAACACAGCCAGAATGTGCTGGAGAGCAAAACAAACCTTCTAGAACATTCTGGATGACCACAGAAAGGGGAAAAGCAGGGAAGGCAGCAACCCGAAGAGATCAGGAAGAGGACACTGCATACAGTGCCAAGCAAATATCCCACCCATGTCCTCATGGGGAGAGGAAATGAAAAAATGTGCTTTGTTCTCCACTAGGTTTCCTCCATGTAAATTTTGTATTAATGACATTTTGATGCTATAGGTTCCAGAAAAAAAAAAAACTAAAAAAAGGAAAAAGGTACTTCCTTTACATAGCACTGTTGAGCTATAGCTGTTAACCAGAGCAAGGTAGCAACTCGGCTCCCCTCTGAACAGGCTCAGCAATGCACAGTCTGAACAAATACTCACTCAGTATGCTCCTACTCCTCAATGTGTTCTTATGTAAACTCACCCAATTGCATCCCTAATATCAAACACAAGTTTATAGTGAACAACTGTCTCAAAAACAGAATCTAGATAAATTTATACAAGGTCAGCTCCATTGTTTGTCATAGTTTTCCCCAACAAATTGTTGCAGGGAAAACTTGTTTTTCCTGAGGAATTAGGAGTGCAGCAGGGTACAAAACTGCTCCATGAGAAAAATAGTAATTCAAACACTTTATTGCAATACGAGTTACCACTATGAACTAGGCCCAGCAACCATAACCACCAAGCATACAACACAATACCTACAACAAAACTCAGAGTCTAATTAAAGCGTAAAATACATTCCAGCAGCTGCTACCACCAAATGACTAGTGCAAATCTGCAAACCTGAAACCAGCCAGCTACAGAACATCCACACTGCACTATACTGCCCCATCCTTTAAAAAAAACCAAAAAAACAACAACTTGCAGAGAAGGATAAATTGCTCTCATTAAAAAGAAAGTCCCTCATCCTTTTAATCATGATTATAACTTTGCATGTTATGTCATATAAATACATTTGGCAAATCTATCTGAATTCCCCACTTAAACTGTAACTTTGTTCATCTCATTACAGGAAGATGCTAATCTTTTACGAGCAAAATAAGTTTTTAAAGCAAGCTGATAACTTCAAAAATTAGCTAGTAGACTGCAACATCATCCCACCTGATTTAGAATCCATCCATTATACAGACATCAACTTTGAAAAATAATTATTATCATTAGCAAAAGTCTAGAGCATCTAAGAAGTGTCTTCTGTGTCTTAAGCATATAGCCAGAGGGGGGGAAAAACCCCTATTCGCTCATTTAACTAAATTCTTAGGAAGTAATTCAAGAAATAAAATAAGGTCACTTAATTCAACCAAAGGCTACAGTTAAGTCATGTGTGTTAAATCACTTAATAAAACAAGTCAGACAGTCAACAGTAAAAAAAGCTTTTTTGAAGACTAATATACTTTTCATTCAGAACTAAATGAGCACCTACTTAATATGCTTCCTTACAGTCACAGTATAAATACCTTCTTTCTTTACACACAGGTTCCATGAAAAACAGCCTTGAGAGAGTCAGTCCTGCCTTTTCTTAGTTCAGGTGGTTCACTTCACTGAGCCACCTAGCAAGCAAAGCATCAGGAGAGGTACACAGTTTCCTGATTTTTACATTGCTGAACTCAAGACACAGTACTGCTCTGCTCTTTTCCCTGCACACTCTCCTTCTTCACAAAAAACTTTTTATTGTGCTTTAACAGAAGGTCAGTGGCTATCACTTCTCTACTCTAGCACAATGGTGAATTGAAACAAGAACCCATAGCTGTTTGGACCGACAAAGCAACCAGTATGTCTAAGCCAATAAAGCGATTTGTTCATTAAAGCTACTAATAAAGCAACCTTTTGTTAGTCTATGAAACATCAGAAACCTCATAGAATGCATTTAACTATGGTTTCTTAAAAATCACCAACTCAAAAGTTCTAATATCTGTTAACTTCTCCACTTCCTTAAACTGATAATAAAAAAACCTTAGCATTGACTTTTTAAAACACAGCAAGTACGGTGCAAACTTTCATGCCTATTCATCAAGACAGAAGTTTAGGGTTCTTGGTGAAGACAAAAGCTCAAATTTATCTCATTAATGACTTATGCAAAGCTTCCTGTGCAATACTGACAACCTGTATTAATGAGACCAGCACAATCTTGTACAACAAAATCACTCAATAGATGCACTCAATTTGGACCCAAAGATTCATTCAGATTTGACAAAAGAAATGAGAAGAGCTGTAGTGAGCAAAGACCAAAATGCTGTAAGCAGTCATGTCCATTGCTTTCAACTAAACTGAAATGTTTTAAACTTTCAATTAAACTGAAATGTTTAAACAGTGCTCAGTGCTGCTGTGTAGGGGGGGTGTTGTAACTATTCTCAGTAACCAGATCTAACATGACTATGGCCCTAACTAACTATGACCATAACTAACATGACTATGGCCATAAACTTCCTCCAAGCAACTATTTTTGCCTTAATAATTTCAGCCACACTATATGAGCAATCCTTGAAAGAATTAAAATTAAGTCACCTCCCTTACTCACCATTTCTAGACTTGCTTTGTTAACAGGTCAGCTTCATTATTCTCTGACTGGAGACTGGGTCACCAAAAAGGGGGAAAAAAGCCACGCAGATATTTCCTCTAAACAACTGTATTTGTGAAAGACAATTTTAGCAGCAGTAACATACAAGTATTGAAGCTGCATAACATGTCGACACAGACAACAAATAAAAACACTATCCGAGGCAAAAAAATGTATAGAGTCTATTAGTCATATTTAACAGTGAAACACCTCTTGTCCTAGTGGCAAACCAATATAGAAGCAAACTGAAATCATTCTTCTGCTATCAGATTTCATATGCTTCTTTTTGTCAAGCACAGCACAACTACATGTTTTTTATATGCACAATGACCCAGGCAAAAATAAACAAGCAAGTTTCATCCTTACTACTGCAACTTCTCTGGGACAAGATTCCCATTTGTTACACTGGATGTAGTATTTGAATTCTCAGTTAAAGTTCTTGTAATAGAACGAATGGTAAAATATTTGTCCCCACTCAGATATTTACAATCAGCCAACATTCTGTCGTTTTTTGTTCAGAAAAAAAAAAAATCTGTATTTCTAAAATAAACAAGTCTGCTGTTTAGGATAGTGATAGCATCCCTCCCTCTGCACTGTGACTCTCACTATCAAGCCATGAGATTATATCCTCCTTCTGGAATTAAGTGCTTATTCTAACAATAACACTTTCAACAGCATGTGAAACTATTCAACTAAACTGTTGTCAAGCAGCCTGATAAGGCACAAAAAACCCCAACTGATAGCTGAAAGGAGTCTTAGAACAAGTTTTGCAGACTTCCTAACTACTGCCAAACAAACAGTTAATCAACAAGTAGTCAGGAGGCAAACAAACTACCATTAAATTCCATTGCAAAAACAGGCAGATAATCCTATTGAATTGTAAAGTTTTTACCATCTTCTAAGGTTTTCACTTAAAGCTTTTCTTGGACTTTAGAGTCTTTTGCCTACTATTGCACCACTGACGTGCTGGCCAAGAAAACAGCAGTACAATAACTATTGCAAAGACACTAAAGAGAGTTACACAATGTTTTTCCTACATTCTCCTTCAGAGAGAATATACATTACTTCCAAACAGCAATTGAAATAAGTGTAAACATAATGCTTTCTTAATTAAGTTCTTATGTCCCACTTTGCTAATTTTCCCTGCTGATACCTAACCAGGTCTTTCTACAATTTTACAGTCAAATATTCATTTAGGCTTAAGAAGAGTCATACAAGAATAAGGCCTCCATACCACAATACACTGTTTGATATTTGTGATCAACTGCACTTTTCAGTTTGCTTACCTTCCAAAATTAATCCTCTGCTTCAGTTTGATTCTACTCCTCTCAGAGTACAAAGTCAATGGTATTTATGTCCCTAAATGACTTAAGCGTACTTAAAAAATCCTGCTCTTCAGAGATTAACTTCTTGCTCTTCAAAGTAAATAAATAAAGGCTTAGACTAATGAAAAGTTCATGGTACTTTTTAGATTGTATTATCAATGGAAAACTGACAATAAGTTCTTTTCTGAGGCAACAAAAGCACACCACTAAGAAGTTTGACAAATTTACATGCGTAGCTACCGATGCAGCAAACATTATGCAGCATTTTGCTTTTTACAGGTGTTCTTATGACCATATTTAAGTATGTTACTCCAGCAACAGCAGGATTAGACCTGGATTTCATTTATCTTCACCTGTACTCCACAAGGACTAATACTGATAGCCTATCACTTGTGGCAACAGAAAATTAACCACTGAGTTAAAATGCATCACAAGTATCTTTGGAATTTTCCTCCATGATAGCAATCAATTTGACACTAAAATAAATCTTTAAAAAGTTTTAAAAGCCTATGATTATTATTTAAATAATAAACAATTTAAATAGCTAGTATTTTAAACAAACACTTTAAGTTACATGCCTTTAACACCTTACTAAGCCCTCAAGATGTAGCTTGCAGAATCTATTTCTTATACATTTTTCTAAGTGTGTAAGAAATAGATCCTATAATCTATTCTTACAGATTCATATCTCCATATGAATCTATTATTATAGACCTTCTACAAATCACCCAGTCAAAGGCTTTAGAGGCATAAAGAAAACAAATAAGAACTAAATTTACTTTTCTTCACAGAAGTACTCACATAGGATGATAATTCAAAAATGGAAGTTGACATTGCACTATTAACACAACAGATGAAAATATAACTTCAATTACAAGAGATGAATTTTTGTTTGCTCTGCCTGGTTGCAACAGTTGTAATGCTAACATGGGAAACTTGCTATTTATCATTTCAGATAAATCCTAGCATTTCTTTATTTTTTTTATGATCTATACCATCAACAGAGTGAAATTTCAGAGTTGCTAAGCTGATGTTCTAATCACATTAGAAGATGACCACAGGAACAACTATCCAGGAATTGCCATTTCCTGAGGACACAAATGAGAATTCCTCATCCTTACTTTAGTATCCATCGTTTCCACAGGATCAAGCAATTCTTCAGCAAACATCCCCCCTGCAGCCTGAACTACAGTTGCACTTGTCATTCCAAGGGTTGACTTCAATCCTGAAACACAAGTAAGCACTGGTGTCCAAATGGCATCTCTACATTTCTACAAGAAAAATCACATAGTGAAGAAGTTGTCTTACAGACACATGCTGATTCAGCAAAAACTAGTTAAATATGGAAGGATTGGGACCCGAAAAATGGCCTCTTTTGGAACAAAGAGCCCCATTTCAAGGGACTATATGCCAGAGGCAGTGACATGAAAGCAAAGGATAGTAGCTGACTGTTCACTGCCTCTTGCAACACAAATGCTGGGCAGCAGCTAATGAAGCTAGTTGGAGTCACCTTCAAAACATGAGTGACTCTTCAGGCAATATCTAGCAGATCTCTGGAATTTGTTGCAAAAGAATGCAATGGAGATGAAAAATATACAAGGGTTCAAGGAGAAATTGTACAAGTTCTCAGAAGAGAAATCATTCAAGAGCTTCTGAATAAACAGAAACAATCTCTGGCTCAGAGATTCCATAAGCTCTAGCAGCTTATGGACATAAGACAGAGAACAAGCATGAAACAAAAAGGATCTAACATTTATCTTGTTCTCAATGTTCTCCATGCACATGTGTTGACTGACACATGTTTTTCAGATGGGTCATGTGAAGAATTAGGGAACTTCTGGGTTCCTAGACACGATTTTCTCTTTTATGGCTATGAGACACAGGACACTAAGCTAGAAAGAACACATGCCAGTGTGATCCAGCAGGCAAACTCTTCTGATTTAAAACTATATAATAACACAATTTAAAACAAAACATAGCAACTAAAATACATAAAAAGTGTTTTAATTTTTGGGTACCTCTCCCAAAACTGCCAGCTTGATATAATATATTACACTATGATGTTTTACTGAGCTTGACCTTTCATTCAAAATATTAGTTACAAAATTATATCTCTACTGGAATAACATTACTGGTTATTGTCCACTAAAACATGTACAGCAGTTTCATGGCTTTGCCTCCTAGACACTATGTCTGCACAATCTCTTACTGGGCAACAGAATGGAGTACTACCAAAGAGTCCCAGCTGTCATTTTTCTCCTCAGTAAACCTAAATTACTGACTCTGGGGGTTTTTTTCAGGTTGTTTTCCTTTGTGAAAACACATTAAAAAAAAAAACCACAAACACAACAGTGGAAGACATCAGCCTGTTCCATCATTAGGAAGACATCTACATGCTTGTTTGTTCCCTTTCCACAGCACATCTCACAGTGTTTCTACCATCTGATTTCAAGATCCCCAAGATCTTACACTACATTCCGAGTGTAAGAAAGACTATCTGAGCGCAAAAGTTCCTTCGGTGCCATCACTCCATTACACAGTTTGGGGAAGTGGAACAGAACAAACACACGAAAAATAAACCGTTAACACCACAATTGGAAAAAATGTGATACTTTTGCATTTTCTCATTTTAGTAGCAGAAATCAAACTTGAGTGATTCCATAGCAACAAGAGGAAAAAAAGTATTTATAAATAATAAAAAATTATATAACCTCCTACTAAAAACACCTAGTATTAGAATGTGAGAAAACACAGTACTTACCCACATTTGAAACAGCCAGTGGATACGATTTAGCATGTTACAAACAAATAAGCCTTTCAAGCATCAGTAAGCTAGCTGAAACAATTGTCTAAAGAATACTATCGTAAAACATATGCAGGTGGATATCAGAGAACATAAATGGGATGGTTTCTGGAATGGAAACTATGCTTTTTAGTCTAGTAGAACCATACAACAACAGTGAACTAAGGAGAAATTGCTGAAAAAATTACTTTCAAGAAGCCTCCCTCAAAGTCTCAAATGGCCTTTAAGTAAAATTAATATTGGTGCTCAGAGAAAACATTATTTGGGTTTACACGCCAGCAACAAAGCACCTAAAGAAAAAGCATTAAATGGTCTGTTAATGTGCAGAAGAGTTAATAGCAGAAAGCCACAGTTCTGCACTAGAACTACATCACATATTCCCCAATGGTCCAAAAAGCAAAAAGTGGCAAAACTCACGCACTTGAGAACTATCAAGGTTAAACCAAGAGAAGGAACCTTAAGAATTTCATGTAGCCTTACCAGGCTAGTTAAAATGGGAAATACATGACAGACAAAAAGAACAATCAACAACATACTACATGTCACGGTGAATATTTTACTCACCAACTTCATGGATTTTAACAACAAATTCAGAAAGACACTTGTTCACTCTGGATGGTCCATAGAAGAATAATATTCATTAAAAAAAATTGTTAGGATGTATAGTAAATGTTTTGGAGAATATTACAATTGGTACATTACAAATTGAACAGCATTTTGAATAGGCACTTTGTAAATAGCACTCCTAAGCAGGCACACATTTAAAAAAATGGTTTAAAATGCTAATTAAACTAAAACAGTTCCAAAAAAGGTGAAATCTGATAACAGACATCTTAAAAGACATGCCAAAAAGCATCAGAAAGAAAGGTCTGTTAACTGCAACAGACATGCAGAGTAACACAAAGGAAAAGGTAAAGAAAAAAAAACACTAAGAACTTTAAGTTCAACTGAAGCTTTATAACAATAAGAATATATTCAACTACACTGTGGGGTTATAACATCACAAATAACATAAGGCATTACTATGAAATTCACAAGGATACACAACAATATATTTCCATGCAACAATTGCTCAGATCCTCAAACTTCATTTAAAACAAAAAGAAAAAAAATCCACAACCTACAAACCTAATATACTTTTTAAAAGGATTACATGTTTTATTAAACAACATAATAGGCTATAACAAAAATTAAGACTGAACTTGAAGAATTGTGAATTACTTGAAGCTTTATATGTAGAACTTTTCAGCGTCACAATACACGTTTCCAAAAAAGTGATTCTGAAAAGAAAAACAGAAAGATACATGTACCCTATAGTAAAATCCTACTTCTTTTCTGGAGATGGCAACTAATAAGCAGAGAGAATAGAACAAGAGTTAATTTAAACCCTCCACTCTACAATCTGTAGTATTCTTGAATATGATTTTTTTCCCACGCTTCAGCAGCAGCCAACAAACATACACATAGCTCTACAACCATCACAGCATATGCTGCCTTTAGCCCAGCTAGTAAACTAAAAAAAATATGGGGAGTAGTGTAATAGGCAGGCTGCAGGATTCAAACATATTGTGATAAGGGAGGTCACAAGAGATAATAGGACAGTAAGAAGCACTCTGTTACTGCAGTGGTGGGATGCAGCAGACAAATCCACAGGGAACTAGGTTTTGTTAGCTCTGCTGCTCATAGAACAATTTGTTTCCCTTGTGTTTTACAGATTTGAATACTAATATTTCTGCAGTCTGCAGCTTTGATCACTGTGTTAAATGTAGCTCTACTGAATAAAAGGATTAGTTTGTCCAGACTGGCACACTTATTACTGTGATATGAAGAGAACTCCAGGGAAAAACCTTTGAAGATCAAGTGCATGCTCAAATTTAAGGCTGAACTGGCAGTAGTAGCTGAAGGTGTTTTATGTCATGCATATGGTTTAGACTATAATACATACGACAATATTCTGCCATTTAGTATAAGGATTAAAAACACTTTCAGCTTACTTAAATTTGTCTTGCTGTTAAGAGGGGCAATACTACTCTGCCCTTACTGAAAAGGCTAAGAAGTCAGGCAGCAGCAATACTCATGTTGGTTCACAATCAGCTGGATTTGAGAAATGGAGAGCACAACCACAAAAGACAAGTGGCAGGGGGAACAAGATCAGCCCTTTTGGTTACAGCACATACCCCACACTGGCTTCAGCAGATCATGATCAAATCACAACCATGAGGTTTCAGTGCACAGTTAAGCTGATCTAATGGCCAGTCAATGCCCAAAGGATTCACTGCCAGCTGTGCATCCCCCCTGTGCCAGCTCTAACACACATCCCGTGTCACACTGAGCCAATTCAATTTGATTTTTAGTTCCCTTCTCACTTAAGTTCAGGGAACTAAAATGGTAGAAAACCAACAGCACAAAATTAATTACCAAAAAGCCAGGTTAAACCAATAGCTAGCACAGGAAGAGGTCAGGGTAGGAGAAGATGTTTGGAATCATTCTCTTCAGCAACTAAGCACGTCAAATACAATATGAAATGACAACCCCATAAAGAACAACAGAATATAACATCTCATGCACCCTCAACCCTGACAAGGTTTGAAATTATTTTATGAAGGAAGGGTAAGTTGTTTCAATGATAAGTTTCTGCTTTTTAATCTTTGCTAGGTCATGCCTAACCTACGCAATCAATTCTGTTCCTACCACACTGCAGTGTAAACAAACAATAGGAATCAGAAGGACGTAAACGTTAACATTTCTTTTGTGCCACTAAACAAGCTTTTGTTTTTCCAGTCATTCCCAGCACCCTTTTGAAAGGTTCCCACAGCCCATGTAAACAACCACAAGCTGAGCAGGATGACTGTACATACCTCCTACGTAGGCAGGCAGCAACCATGGCGTGCAGCTCCCCTAACCAGACAGCCACACATCCACCTCATGACAGAGGGCACCACCCACCTCTACCCCTCAAACGAAAATCCCGCCTGGGCTCCTGAGTCACACTGAGTGTTATCTAGTGCTCCCACCAGGCACAGCCAAGCATCAGTAATGGCTGAGCTGAAGTGTGACCCTCAATTATTTCAGTATCAGCCCACTTCTTTTCTGTGGCATATCAGGAATTACTTGATTTCAAAATAGTCAAGCATAACAGCATTCAAAGGACAAATAACAACAAAACGATTTGCAAGATTTACCACAGCAATAAGCTATAAACGTGGGATACAGCACAAAAACTGAAATCATAGAATCATAGAATGGTTTCAGTTAGAAGGGATCTTAAAGATCATGTAATTCCAACCCCTATTCCATAGGCAGGGATACCTTCTATACTAGGTTGTTCAAAGCCCCATTCAACGTGACCTTGAAGACGAGATGAAAAAACAGTATGCCCTGTAACAATGAACATCAAAGTTGTTTTGCTACAGCAAGAGGTATCTAAGAACTACCCTAGTTTTAGTTAGTGCACTCTCAGATACGTAAAACTTTCAAAATTAAGTTAAACATCTGGACAACCCAAGAAACTGCCATTATGGAGATAATCAGGGTTGTTAACAGAAACAATTCTGTATTACAAGTTTGAAAAATGTAAAGTTCAGTCACTTGCGCCCACCTAAGATATTCTTAGTAGGACTTATTTCACACCTGTTATTACTCCCCTGAAGACACAATGTCAAAACATAGTTAGAATTACTACCATGTTACTAAGGGGCTACCAAAGCCTGCATGGCACTCTTGACATGTTTCATGAACATGAAGTGGCCGTTCAGGACCATGTATCGCACAGCTGCTACTATGGAGCAAGTGCAGGGCAAGACCAAGTCCAGCAAGCTGGGAGTCAGGAGTCAGGCAGTGGCTAAGTCTAGCTCTTACCTGCACCACAGACAGCACAGTCCAAACCCACCTGCTACCACAGATAATGCAACTAACACACCATGAAAGCAGAGGAGTAAAACTGCCCCCTTCTACCAGAGGCTTGTCATAAGGGTGCACATCTGCCTCATCTTGGCCACATGAAGAATTTTAAACATAGACCAAGTGGGGAAGCATAGCAGGTTGAATCAGTCTCACTCTCCCTCAACTCTTGCAACAAGAAGCAAATTAAGAGAAAAATAATTCCTAAGCACAGTGCCCTAAGCAAACATTATTTAAAATTCATTCTTGCTAAAATATCATATAGGGTCTGCTATCTAGGCATGGGGAAAAAGAAACAGTCAGTTTCCTGACCAAAAAAAACCCAAACAAACACCAAACAAACAAAAAACACACACACANGCCATAGCATGATTTAAAGGATGTTGAAGATGCCCTCAGGATCTGTAAGAACTGCCACTGTTGTACTCTGCAGTAAAGCAAAAAATGTTACCTGTCATTGCAATGATCCACCCACTCACAGAAATGCCACCGAATTGAAGACATACTCATCAGCTCTGGCAATAGCAGACAAAACTGCCACAGAGGAATTCAGTAACAAATGTTACAAATGATGTATACAAGGCTATCTCCACGATCAAAGTTTCAGGGTCCTTTTCTACTATGCTAGATGATCTCTCCCTTTGAGCATCACCGCATTAATTAAAATAAAATGATGAAATATAAATAGCCAGAGAAGTAAGCACTCCAAGCAAACTGCAGGTTTACTGTCCACCTGCCTGAGCTCAGGGCCACAAGACACACAGCTTAGCAAAGACACAGCACTTTGTGAAGCAAAGGTGAAGATACCCTGTTTTCAACAGAGATTCAACATCATGCCAAGCTACATGGTGCCACATTTGCCACAAAAGATGAGTAACATTCTTCAGAGAGACTCCATAGCTGTAGGTTTTGGTTATCCTTATTGAGTGGTTATGGCCTTGAACACTAAAGAAAATACTTTTATAAAACCAGCCTTATTAGGCAATGGAGAAGTCAAAAAAAGCATGTACCATTGTCAGGTCTAGCAAAGAAATGCTAGATTTTGCAGCTACTGCAATAGCTAGTGAGCAACTTCTCAAGCATGAAGTATGTTACAATCCTGAAAAGGCTTGCACTTGCCAGGGAACACACTGAGCAGCTTACCCTCCTAAAAAGGGAAGTTGGGGAAAAGCTTGAAACCTTTTCTTCCCCATTGGCTTATGGTGTTTTGGGCTTGTCAGTCATTTAGTAAGACAACTAGCTTGTCCTGAAGTAGCCTGTTCAGTTCTGAAAACACTGACTATTTTCATTCCTGCAGATATATAGAGACACACAATCTTTCCTATAAAGCATATCACATATTTTACATAAAGGCAGTAATATCCTTTCACATGCAGTTTTGAAATACAGCAAACTAATGCCCTAAGAGCACAGGCAAATCCTGCATCTACACCAGATCTAAACGAAGTTTCACCTTTCAGAAAACATGATAGACTTTATCCTGAAACACACGTGCTCCAAAAGTATTCACAAGCATCTGTGAGAACACAGAGCCAATGCGTGCAGTAAGGACATTATGCCAGTCCAAGAGGGCAGAGTTAAAGCAGATACTGTCAACAACACACGCCCAGGGTTTGCAGTTCCTGTCCTGCTGAAATTCAAAGCAATTGCCACAACCTACAAGAACACAAAGCCACAGCTGAGTAACCCTGACTCTCCATGACCAAATTCAGGAGTACTTCAATCCATCAAAAGAATTGACCAAAACTTCATTTGCAATCAGCTCTCCACCACCACGTTTAAGCTCTTTGATAACCCCAGGAAGGAAACACACAAGGGAACAAGTCATCTGGGAACCTGTGTGACATAAAAGTTTCCTCCCACCTTCCTACCTATCCAGAGCAACACTTCTACAGGAAGAAATGCTGGAGAGGGAGAACAAGCTCTGACATTGGACCAAAAGGTTGAGGAACTGGGGAAGGGAACACAGGTAAGAGCACAATGATTATCCCAGGGTTTTTTTATCATTTCGGGTTTCTAATTTTCAAAGAGACACACGTGTAAAGAGGGAGAACAGGAAAAGGAAAGAATGAATCTATTGCTACAATCTGGGATACTGCAGTGGCAAGACTCATTGATCCAGGTTTATAAAGAGTATAGAGGAAATTATTGCAACCCTTCCCTAATGTCCCACTCTCCAGAAGTCCAGCTCCACCAGGCCAGGTCTCACCACAGCACATGCACACCTCTCAGCTCCACCTTAGGGTAGCTCTCCTGCCTTGGTCAGGAGGGAGATCTGATGCTTAGAAAGTCTTCAGCAGACTTCAGAAACACAGACCAAGCAACTTCAAGAAACACTTTACTTTCCCCTCAACATCCCAAGAACCCCTGTACACATGACATCTAAGGCACATCAAAATGTTAATCAGTACCATAACAAGGTATTTGGGTTACAAAATCCAAACGGCACTCTCAACCTTTTCTGAGATTCTTAAAAGGAAATCATACCAGTACAACTCTAAATTACAATCAAAACTGAAAATAGCACATATAATTAAAACATCCCATGCTTCTCCATTTTATGGCTCTATTTGTGGTTGCTCAGAAAACTAGACAAATTCTACTAGTTCATAGTGCAACGGCCACCACTGAGCATGTTGGAGGGATTTAGGACGGGGAAAAAAAGAGCTATTTGAGACCAAACCTTATTGTTGCAACTACCTGTGAGCATGCACCTGCTGAAACCATCACAACAGAACTGTTGCCAGCAAAACAGCACACACCAAAACTCCTCATTCTCCAGCACCAAGCAAAGCCAACTGTCTCGGCTCAGGATGCAGGCAAAGCTTATCTGAACTAAGCAAGCTAGTTTTGGACAATTTATCCCACACCTCCTCTTACAACCAGCTGTGGGTGTCGTATAACCTAGTTGACAGCAATATCTTCAACTGCCCCAACAAATGGGAAGAGATGTCTGCTGATACGTTAAGACATGCAATTTAGAAGAAAAGCATTGTTTCACCCTTGAAAAAATAAGTGTAATTGTTTCAGAGAATACTGAGAAAACAAAATATTGGAAAGCTGAATAACACAGATCAGTCTGTTTTGCAAAGATAAGCAGTCCTGAAGAGATGAACACGTATTTTCTGTAATGGTGAGCATGAACAAGACTGAATGCAGTACTTTCTTTTTACTCTGACATTCCTTACTTTTGAATTACTTGACCTTACAAACTATATTGTATTATACATACGCATTACGTCTCCAAATTTAAATTCTTTTGATGAAGCTCTGAAAAGAAATCTGCTATTTCAAAGTAAATATAGAAACAGGGAAACACAACCTCACACATGGAGGTTTTAGGCTTTTTTAATAATAAATTTTGGGAATATGGGATGCAAAAGGAAGTGCGTACAGACCTAAACTATATCCACAGTACTGACAAAAAAAAACCATCAAGGATCTATTAGAAAACACTCAACTGCAATGTATGCATTGATAGAGGACAAACACTGGAGACTGGAGTACCTTATCTTAATAACTGTGGGAAAGAACTAGACAGGACTCACAACATCACAACCGATTAATTGCTCCCATTCCCTCTTCCTGCCCAAGAAATGTCCCCTCACAAGTGAGCGGCAATGACTCTCACATTTGTTACAACCAAAAAAGGTCTTGCATATGTAAAGTCCTCAAAAAAGAAAAGCAAATGTGTACTTTAAGCAAGAACTTAATAAAGTCATTATGTTTATTTATTGATTCTGGCTGATCAGAGAAAGGACATAAAAATTATTATTATTTCAGCACTAATCTATATACAGGGAAAGATGGAGAACCACCACCTTTCATTTTCTATTGGACACAGAACTGTGACAGATGAGGGGTAGACAGGGATCAAGTATTCTTCCTCTCTCCTCACACAGGAATTAGAAGGTACCAAAGAAAACTGACAACTCATATATTCAAAACAAGTCACTAAGCAGTGAATTACCCATTCCTCCCTCAAAGCCACCAAATACGTTCACCCAAGAGGAAGCCACTAAGGGTTGCCAAATGCACAGAAATGACACAGCCCTAAAGTACACACTGACAGCAACCGGAAGGGTGTTCTGGGACAGGGACTTGTAAGCATATAGTGTGGCCTACAGACTTTCACAGACATCCACTGCTGAACACTGAGAGGCACAGGATACTGGGCTAAACTGAACCTGTTTGATTTAGCCAGAAGAGCCTATGTAATAATCAGCTGTACCACCACAAAGCAAGTTCAAGAAGTTTGTTGACAGTAAGTTAATTTCCACACTTACATGGTTTTAAGCCTTCATCAGACAATTACTTAAAATCTTCGTTGCCTTTGCTGTCATAAGAGACTATCTTAGACTATCATAAGGTCCACAGAAGTGATCCTGATAAAATAGATTTTGTCTATCCTGTGAAAACATAGAGCATTTCAGTACAAAACCATCCATCAGTTTCCACAAATTCACTAAAGTACAATGCTTTGTCACGGAAGACCATTTTCAAGAGCAATTACATGTAATCTTCATCATCTCTTTCCAGAATTACCTGATATACACAGTCCACTTTTGAGAAGGCTGAAGTCGCTCTGCAGATAGGGTCCTTATGTCAGTTTTATTTCATACATAACGTACATGAAGTCAGTTAATAAGCATATGCTCTCCAGAAAAAGATACAGAAGATTAAACATGTACATTAAATAAAACCTGAATTTAAAGAGTGCTGACCAAAAGATACTGAACTTAGTTTACTTTAAAGAGACCAAGGAGTAGCATTCCTCTCCATTTAATAACATTGCCTGGTATAAATTATCACACACCGGTTTTTGTACTGATTCAGAGACAGCAAATTCCATTGAATTAACAAAACTTTTGCAAAGTACCACATGTGTACGTAATGAAGGTAAGTAAAGTTAATTTGTCAGTCTAAGAGTCTAAAGATAAAAAGGATTTCTATCCCTAAACCCAAAAGCTACTTACTATGAAAGCTTTTCTAAGAGTTAACACAAGTGGAAATCATATACTTTTCGATAAACATTTATGTCTCCAAACAAACATCGCTGTACTAGTAAATTATTCAGCTTGAACAAAGGAACTACATTGATTAGGTCTAAGGTGCAGTTAAGAAGAAAAACTTAAACCTTGACAAAAATAATTTTATACATATGAAGTCATATATCTTTTTTGAGATATTTATGAACCAGAAACATGAACAAGAATATGTAACTGCCATCAAGAGTCAGAACCATGCTGCCATCAACAACAAAATGATGATGGAGTGGGAAAGGGCAGGTTTAAGTTTGGGACCAGGAAGTGAGAGAAAAGCAAGTGTAATCACCACATGAAAAAAGGATGTAGTGCCTTTAGCTCCTGTAGTTATTAAATACAGCATAGAATTGACCATCTCCTTAACTCTATGGCCTGAAGAGAATGCAACTTCCTTTCTTGACCTCATAGTTCTGGGACCAAGAAAAGCTAAGAGTGAACTGAATGGAGTTCAACTTCTTTTAACCCGCTTTTTAAACAGCAGCAATGATAGGGAGCTTAAGATAGAGAGCTATTTAGGATTTAAAAAATTAATCTTCTTACCCATCAGCATACTTGGTCACAAAAAGAAACTGCAACATCAGGTGCTCTGCC
Organism: Pachyramphus minor; assembly: GCA_013397135.1. Classification (NCBI taxonomy): domain Eukaryota; kingdom Metazoa; phylum Chordata; class Aves; order Passeriformes; family Tyrannidae; genus Pachyramphus; species Pachyramphus minor. The sequence goes on from VYXB01001089.1 coordinate 1,949,411, forward strand.
TAACTTTAAACTTCCTAATGATGTCTGGGTTGTCCTCTGAGTTATCAGAGGCTGGCTCTTTCTCAGTGGAACAGACAAGCATGCAGCTGGGCAACAGAGTAAGTACTCTCAAATGTGTAGCACAAACTGAAGCACAGAGCAAGCACCCATTGCTGGAATTCTGTAGTATGGTCTTCTGTTCACATACGTGTATTTTAGAGCTCCAGCAATATACATTTCTGACACATTCTATTTTCCTCTGCTCTCAATTGCATCTGGTAAAGAAAACCCAGGAGAGCAGGCCCCTAGCAACCAACCTGCAGGATGTTCACAAGCTGTATGCTCTTCTTTTAATGAGGAACTAGACAACCTAGTTGGAACCTAGGAACCTTCCCCTTCAAAAGGTTCGTAGACTCCTTCCAGTAAGATGTGGAGAAGATTCATGCAGACAACAGTTTTCACACAGTTACTATTTCTGGATCCCTGTTTGAACAGTGTCTCATCAAATAAACGACATTCAACCTACTCTCTTCACTTTTTAGTACATCCTCTTCATAAGTAACAAATTGCAGTATAAATTTTAACACCTGAATAGTACAATTTAACAGTGACAGATATAAATGTTTCTTCCCCGACTAACTACTGCAGTGTTTTCTTCATTTAAGAGCAAGTTAAGATACTCTATCGAAACATGCTAAGTTTTGATACAGTTTTTGCTCAGAGGGAAAGTGGGCAAGCGGCAGAAACGCTAAGAAGCAAAGCAAAATAAAACCCAAGCAAACAGAGTCCTGTTCTCAAACGAGACCCTTCGTTCCCTAGTCCCAGAGTGAGGTCTAGAGTGAGAGCAAGGACTTCGTGAAGCAGCAACTTCTTCGATAAACAGGAAGAGCCAACACTACTTCTGGCTTTTAAAACGCACTAAAAAAAAAAAAGTGCTTTACGTGAAAAATAACTCCTTAATAACGTTTTTCCGCAACAAGAAGAGCTGCATTTTCCACCCAAGTGTTATGTAAATGAGCGGGCAGGAGGCAGCCGCGGGGTCTGTTAGGAGCCACTCAACCCTTTCGAGATAAAAAAAGGAAAACGGGGGAGCGGAGGTGGATGTTTGAAACCCTCGGGGCTCACAGCACCGCGGCCGTGCACTCCGCTCCCAGCCTTGCACAACTTTCCGCCCCGGCAGTTCCGCTCAACTCTCCGGGCGGGGACGGGACAGAGGGGTCTGAGCCCTCCCGTCGCCTGCCGCCTTTGTTCCCGCTCCCGGCGGGCACAAAGCGGGCGGCAGAACTTGCGGAGAAGACCTCGCCAGTCCCGGGGGGCCACGGCAGAGTCTCACCCCCACCTCTCCCTCGTCTCCTGGCCGGGCGGGAGCGGCGCGGGGACCGCGGGGCACCAGACCGTGCGCGGCCGGCAACGTGAGCCGCATGGGAAGTGGCGGCGCCGCGCCCCCCGCCCCGGCCCCCCGCCCGCTCCGCCGGCGGGCCCCGAGGGACCCAACCCCCTCCCAAGGCGGCTCCTCCCGCTT
>VYXB01001089.1:1951397-2017877 GCA_013397135.1 Pachyramphus minor
GGCCGGGCGAGGCGGGGCCGCATAGATCCCGCCGCGGCCGCGCGGTTCACGCCGGGACAAGGGGGCGGCCCCTCGCTCCCGCGACCGGTGGCACCGCCCCTGCACGCCTTGGGAGCGTGGAGCACGCTGGAGCGCTCCCGTGTCGTTGCGTGCCCGGCAGCCTCTCGGGTGGGAAGGGACTGGCGGTGGAAAGTGCCGGTCACTCTCGGTGCTACCAGAGCCCGGGGCGCACCTGTCCCCAGCAGCACTTCGTCTCTCGGACTCTCCCTCAACGCAGCCGGACTCCTGCTCTCCTAAGGGTAAACCAATTAGTAATTATAGGAGCCTCTAAGAGTATCGCAGAATCAGTTAGGTTGGAAAAGATCTCTGAGATCAAGTCCAACCTATGACCAAACACCACCATGTCAACTAGACCATGGCACAAAGTGCCACATCCAGTCTTTCCTTAAACAAACACATCCAGGGATGATGACTCCACTACCTCCCTGGGCAGCCCAATCCAATGTCTAAACACTCTTTCTGTGAAGAAATTCCTCCTAACGTTCAACCTAAACATCCCATGGTGCGTTTTAAGACTATGTCCTCTCATCTTGTCACTAGTTGCCTGTCACATAGTTTTAGAGTGAAAAGGTCACCCCTGAGCCTCCTCCAGGCTAAACGCCCTCAGCCGCTCCTCAAGGGACATGCACTACAGTTTATTGTAGAACTGTGGCCATCACAGGAGAATCCCACTAGGGCTCCTCTGGTACATGATGCTGAAGATACAGCACTGTTCAACAAACAGCAGGAAAAAATGGAACACTTAATTGCTGAACATTAAGTGTGTGGGATGTCTGCACACAGCACCCATCCTGTGCACTGAGAAAAGCTTAGGCCCAAGGAGGGGGAAAAAAAAAAAAGCATTATTTGACTGTATTGCCATCACAAAATGCGTACATGAGAGCAAAATGAAGATTACTCATGTAACTTAGGTCTGATGTTTCCTTGCTTTTGAGTGCTGATCTTTGCCATGTTAGTGTATCCCCCAGGCAGACAGCTGCTCTGCTCAGACTCCATGCCATCTCTGGGCCAGAGGCTGTCTGACTACACTAAAAGCCTTCTGACTGCCCGCTAGATTTTCCCTGTATGCTATTCAGTTTTAGTTTTGCCTCTTATTCTCCATTATCTTATGCCTGGTGTTTCTTTGTCCTTGGCTTTGTTACCTCATTTACCTGATTTTTCTCTTCCTGTGTATTGAAAAGAGGTGTTTGAGCTCGCCTCCAAACCTCTCCCTTGTCGCCATTGGGACAACATAGCAGAGGAGCTCGCTCTCTTTTCAGAGCTACAGGCACGGCCCTTCCTCACCAGCTGAAGCTCCAGACCTCCATTCCTGCCTAGCTTAAGCTTTTTGTCACAAATTGGCATGGGGTGCTTCTGCAGACAGCAGCTTCCTTCACTAGCGAGCCCTGCTTCCCCACACAACATCACTCACTTTTCCCACACAATGACAATGGAGCCCTGTAATAAATATATAGTTAAATATGTAGTCAGGTAATTAAACTTTTCATTCCTGGAGCAAGCAGGAGTCAAGTCTGCATGAATAGTTATTTTCATTTTGGTAAGGCATTTTTCCCCCCTAAGTTTACAAAAACACGTGTGCAGTTTTTGCCCTCTACAAATGAAATAGCAACGCTAAAACTTTCATATCTGCAGTATAGATCTCTGTCCCTTGAGCTAAGAGAACAGAGGTCTCTCCCCTCAGACCCTGTTCCTGTCAAGGGATTACTAGTTCCTGTTTCTTGGACCTATTTCTTGTTCTTCTGGCTTTCCATTAATTGTGATGCTCTCTCTCTGCCAGTCGAATAATAGATTTAGAAATAGTTCAAACATATGAATGCATAGGAAAAAGTTGGCTGTCCAATCACCGTAGATCACTGACAATGGCAGATGCATTGCTCAAGAAACATAAAATCACTACTCTGCCAGCACTGATGATAGTGCCGAGACTGGCTGTGGATTTAATGAAAATGTTACAATTTTTTTATTAGTCACAGATTAAAATGGTTCAGCGCCTAGTCTTTAATGGGAATGTGGTCATGACTGACTGTACTTCAAACAGTAAGGATAAAAATAGGAATCATGCTGCAAATCAATGCATTGGCAGAACTAATCACACTGTCATATACCAGACTTGAATGCCACCACAGAGACAGTTTCAATAAAACTTATTTTAAAAATAAAACATAGAATAGTTTTATTTAAACAGTATTGTTTTCAACATACAATCCAGTGAGAATGCAAAAAACCTTGCCAGAGGTTGTTGCTGCAAATGAAATAGTGACAGAGCTAAAGAAACACTGGGCCTTTTGAGCACTTTGCCTAGAGGCTGAGGGGATACCTGCTCTCTGTCTGGATGTATTTTCTTCCCGTGGTGTTTTTAATCTTGTTGGATTACCATCTGTACCAGAAGTCGGTATTAAGCTTAACAGCAAAACTGCATTCTATCATTTTGCTTTATGACACTTTAAATGCATGTGTAAGAAAAACTGCACTGAAGTACGTAAACATCACAACCTTGGTAACTGAAAATATGCCATGCTAAAAGGCATAGAAAAAATAGATGATGATTTGATAACGTGAGTTGGCCAGAAGAGAGAGAGCACATGCATTAGGAACAAACCTACAATAGAATTGTTATTGTAGAGGAAAGCTGACCCTCTATTGGAGTATGTCACCCTTAAAATGCCACAAATAATAAGGTGAAATAACCAAACTGAAGGAGCAAATTCAAATACTAAACCACCATTTTAGAAATCTGCTTGACTTGCCTATATTTCTGGTTTTGTGAGACATCTATGCTAAATGTTATAAGCTTGAAGAGATGTTTGAAGACAAAGGGAAGAATAAAAGATTTCTTTGTGTGAGAGAACATGGACCCAAACAACGTTGATGCTGAAGGAGGCCTTCTGTACAAGGTTTAGTCCATTTTGACTAATGCAATTTAAATTTTAATCCTTACTATTTTAAAGACTATTTGCCCCAAGTGTTTACAGGTAGATATATCCTAATGGCTGGCAGTGCTGTGCATCCCGCTGCCTGAAGGAATGAGAATGGAAACTGAGTGCTGTCTTGGGCAGATTTTTCAGCTTCTCTAGCCTGTCCATACCCAAGGCTCCATGTGTCAGAGTTTGGGATACAAGAGGCAGAAGCTCATGTATTGGGGTCACCAGTGGTGCACATACATGGGAGTCCTGTACTGGGGAGGGTTTCTAAGGCAGGGTTGCTGTCTGAGAAAGAGATCTTTTAGCAAGAGGAGGGAGTTACACTAGACATGAAGTCCAGGCTTGCAGCACAGTGCTTATCCATATTTTGTATCGCACCTGCCAAACAAAGGCCAGAGCTGTGGGGAAGCTGTGCTGTTGCACAGTAGGTGTAGGAGAGGGCAGGCAATAGAGCAGGGGACACCAGATCAGTGGCTGTCTTAGTCACAGGATGTTCTCCCGGGTGAGAAAAGAAATCTCAGCAGACAAAAGATAGCAAAATGGGCAAGATAAGCAAGCCACAAGGAAGTGGAACCATGCTTTTTGTTGTTATTGAAATATAGATTGTTTCATCTGTCTCAAAACTTCACCCTAGGAGCTGCAGCGCTTAGGTTGCACATGGACTGTTAAAACCTTACTTAATACTAAATCTACCAATTCAGACACCTGCTGCTGAATGGTATGAAACATCCTCTCTCTCTGCTTCAGGTAAGGATATGACAGACTTGAAGTAAAGAGCTCCTTTTTTTGATAGGCAATCTTCCGAGCAAAGACATGGTTAGTTTTATCTTTACTTCCCAAAAAATGAAACTGCTGTCTTAGCAGACCTTGGGAAGGTCATTTTAAATACCCTGCATGATGGAACTGAAACCTTCTCCCTCCCAGCAGCCAGACATTTGGTTCATTTCTCCTTTCTTACTACTCTTTTCAAGAATGCTTTTAGAGTCACTGGTAAGGCATAATTCACATTTCTCGCATGGTATTGCTGAGTACTGTAAAGCTGTGTGTAAGCACATGGCACCAGGCTTGGACAACGAAATCATGATTGTAGATAGAACCTGTTGCATTTAAACAAAATAGAGAAGATACAAGAGAAGTGACAACAAGAAAACAAGAATGAAAATCTTCTTTCATCTTCCTTCCTGTAGGAAACAGGTCTCATGGACATACTAAGCTCAAGCAGAGTTATAATGTGAATACTGTGTTCCAATAAAAGGAGTAGATTAAAAAAAAAAAAAAAAAGAGCTAGCCAAGATATCATTTTCAAGAGCTGTAAAGGTCTAATTCTTCCCAGTTGCAGATAAAAAGCCTGGGAAAGAGAGACAAAATTTCCAAGATAGATAAGGCAAATTTCCATGGAGCCTATTTCCCAAGCCTCCTCCCTGCTTGGGAGACAAAAGGAGTAAATTTACTGCAACCAACGTTGATGAAAGCTTAGCCAGACATAACTACAGCAGGGCTAGGATCTGACTGCAAGTAAAGATAAAGGACAATGCTGCGACAGCATCAGCTCGGAAAGCTGATAGCACAGATGATCTCATTAACAGGGAATTTCAATCTCAAACTGTAGGTCTTGGTGGCAGCACCATCCTTTGCTATGGACATCTACATAGAAGTTTCATAACAGTAATACCATATCAGAGAGGGCTTGTGAGTCCTTACCCTGACTCAGGGAAATGGCCTAATTTTTGATACTTAGAGAGATTATACAATGCAAGACTTTTGGGGTTTGCTTTTTTCCCCTGATTCCATTGCTCCATTTCTGCTAATTTCTGTTATAGATACTGTAATGGTTTTGGCGGGAGTAACTTATGAAAAAAGAGAAACAGTACAATCAGTGAGAAGGCTGGCAAAAGACTGTGTATCCAAATATACTAGTTTTAATGACAGAGTTAATTACCTTTGCATGTCTGGCTATAGCTTAATGCAAATATAAATAGAGTTAAAACAGGTCTGGCCTAAGTGTGTCACATACTGGTATATTAACTTGCTTTTAAGGCAACAGTGTTGCTGGCATTTTTTGTTAAAGTGCTGCTGAACAGTGAATGCAAAATTGTACTGTTAAAGGACATGACTTTAAGGAGAAACACTAGGTTTGCTGAAATGTTTGAAACTGAACCCCAGTTTGACCTGACCTATGGAACATTGCAGGCTCAGATTTCCAGTCTTAGAAACCTTACAGGCAGGTATTTCACTCCATCCCTACTACAAAAGCACATGATAATGCACTCAAGGGAACCAATTTATGAATGTTCTCCAAATCCACACCAAAACACAGAGTTTGTTGGGTCCACCAAGGCTGTGATTACAGCAGAACTAAGCCAGCACTAGAGCTAGAATTAACTGTGCCCTGGAAAAGTCAGAGCAGACATAGCAAGGGTAGTGCAGATCAATGTATTGGCAAAACTAGATCAGGCAGCTTGCCTGAAAGCTCACTGCTCACGAGCTTTGTCAGTCTTTTGCTGCTGTTGGACTTGAATTTTATAGTAATAAGAAGAGAGCTTGGGTATCTAAGAGCAGATACTTTTCTCATAAAAGCAACAGAGGAAAAAAATTCACACAGGAAAGCATATAGTCCATGCCTCTGGCAAGTACGAGTTTACAAAACATCAGCCTATTTATAGTATTTGTCTAAGTGTGTGCTTGAAGTTGAAAGTGTTAGCAACTTTCTTCTATAACCTATATTTAGCCATGGCAGCCTGACTGTCACAGTAAGCAAAGCAGGTTTGGTGGGAGCAAATCCTAATAAGGTATCCCCCGGTACTGAAAATAACTGAGTCAGAGTTGTAATATTTAAACTATTTATAATTCCATTAAACAACAGTTCATAGGAAGCGACCATGGAAACCTAGTGGTAACATGGCTGTTTTCTGCTACAGATTGATCTTTGGGCTGAATAACCCCACTCCATAGCAGAGCTCTTTTTTTGTTTTTTTTCAGAAATTTCATAATTTGCATGTACGTGTTTCCAGAAGTAGGTCTACAACACTTAAGATTCATTTCTTGACATAAATTTGAATACTTATATTTCATATTTATTTCAAATACTATCTGGCACTGTCCTGCTCTCCCGTATAATTAACATTTTGTTCAGCCATCTTCCTTTGGTCATCAACAGCTCCACCCTCAACAGCTGCAGTTTATAAAACAATTATTCAGTGCATCAGCTTCTGCAGAAAGGTTTACACAGATGTTAAAATGACAATCCTAGGGAAAAAAAGGACATTGGACTCATATTCAGCTAATTCAGAGAATACTCAGTAACTGTAACAGACAACACAAAATTCTCATCAATTAAAGTCTCCGAAGCCATTTGTACTTTTGATTTTTAAATTGTAGGCTTTGAGTCTTTTCTGCTATTACATTTTACAATCAAAAATACTGGCAAATTAATATAAGCCTAGAGCTTTATTTTCATTACTTTTCATGCTCTCAAGCTGTTTCCTGTGTTGTGTTCTTTTCCATGGTAAATTCTTACTTCTCCCATGTCTAAGCAAATCAAACTCTTCTGTGACTGAATAAAATATAATCAGGTTTCTGTAGTTGTGCTGCTCCAGAATAAACAGACTTTAATTCAACTACTTATATTTCAGTAATGATATTTTAATCACATACATACATACATACAGAAACAGGAAGCAGAAGAGCAACTTTTAAAGTACTTAGCTGTGTACTAGAAAAATCAAGACATAGCTGTTACACAGAATTGTACAATACAATCTGAAAACTAAAGATTTGGCAAGCCATGCAAAAAAGGAATAATCCTGAACTCTTCATGATGTAATCAAAAATAATAGTTTTAGTTAGCTAGTCATGATGCTACCATTTTTATTTAGCTTCAGCTAGATCCCTAGGAAGAATGGAAAGACAGCAAGGTTTAACATGTATACTTCCTCAGTATTGTTTGAGATATTTTTTTCAATAAATTAGCAACAATTTAACAGAAAATTATTAACTTATATAATGAAGAGTGGCTTCTGCATGGTAGGGTTAAAGCTCAGTGCTACACTCTCTGGCTGCCTCTAGAAAATGCCTTTTCTCATCAGGTAGATCTGTATCACATTAAGTCCAACAGCAACCAAATGCATTAAGAAATAGAGACATTAAGGGAGGTAGGGAATGCTAAACGTGGAAAATATCTGCATCCAAGAGCTCAACTACACAGACAGAATTCCCATTCTTGCTTTCCAAAGGCAGAAAACAACAGACATTACCTGAGGAATCAAGCAGATAGCTGTGGGTTTGTTCTTCATAGCACAGCTTTGCTGTAGGCAGGTGACACAAAATTTTCCAGAAGACATTATTGTAAAGAGCTAAATAGGCTTCTAGGGATGACCCCAGTTTGAGGGAGAAATAAAAAATTATACCATAAATTTTTGAATACTATCTTTTACCCTGAAAAAAGGAAACCCTGAAGAGAGGTGTTACCACCCTGACAATTGCTATGATGACTGATCCTTTCAGATTATTATGTTTCATCTATCTCATGTATACAAGTTAGTGCAATATAAAGCCTCTTTCCAGAAGGGAAAACCTAGAGTTCTCTAAGTATCAGCACAAAAGATGGTCCTGAAATACAAAAAAAAAAAAAAAGAGAGAGAGAGAAAAACCATTTTTGATTCCCTAGTGCTTTCAAGAGTTATTCTGAGGGTCATCAGCACTGCTTCTGTGAAGGCTATATTATGCAATGTAAAATGCTTTAAAAGTTTTAATTAAAGAAAACAGACTGAAAGCAGTTCCTTATTAGAAGTAAGAAGTATTTTCAGCTGCCTGAGAGGGAAAGCTGAAGGCAATTCCAGGATGTTCAAAGGCAATCTAAATAAGTCTCCCAAAATTTACAGGATTCTTATGTAGTTAGACCCTCTTATTGACCCTGTTGTTATAAACGCAGATTTTTTTTTTAATGAATGTGTTTATGGGAAGCAAACTATTAGTCTGAATATCCTCAAATATGGTTCTCATTAGCAAGTGTTACCACAGCTTTCTTGACTAGTAGCTGGTATTCCTTTGGGTAATATTAACAGCTGCAATCAGAGACTGTTAACTATTACCCAGATTAAATAGCTTGTCATTCAGATTTATGTAATTGGGGGGAGGAAACAAGGATGAATTCCCTTCTAGCACTCACAGGTCAAATATTTATCGTTGCTTAGCTAGTATAATGGGCTTGAACCATGTCATAGGATTGAACAAAAGCAAGATAACATAATATCTCTTTTGCAGCTCTGCTCAGTTCAGGTTCTTCACTGTTTCTATTGAGCAAAACAATGAGCCTATGTACTATTTTGCAGAATTACCTTTTAGCTGAAACAATAATAGAAAACAACTCAAAACCAAAAATTCCTCAGCCAGAACATCTTCTCAATTGTCATCTTCACTGGTGCTCAGAAGGTTACTGCCATGCAATAAAGCTTCTCCTAATTTAGCAGGAAACCTCAAAACCCTTGTTATTTGTAGAAAAAATTGCTTAAAGTTATAATAGTCAGTTGCATGAATATTAATGCTGAGAGCCTTAATCTAGATAGTGCTCGAACTTTGCAAGTCTGGTTTGGTGTTATGCTCATCAGGCCTCCCTGGAGCGTGTCTCAGTGACACGGAACTGAAAATGCTCAGGAAAAGCTCCTATTTGTTCATGACACTGCTTGCAGTGCCTCTGTGCACACTTTATCAGTAGAATTTGGAAAGGAGGGGGGTAGGAAAAAACCACAAACTCCCATATACGGACTGTAGAGGAAAAGCAACATGCTAAAGCGCAGCAGACAGCATCTCTGCCTTCCTCTGGGAGTCTGGGCTGCAGCAGAAACTGCTCCTTCAGCCTCTGATTTGATGTGTTGATGATGCTGTACACACAATCTGATGGTCCCTAGCAACTGCTGCTAGACAGGTGTGGCTTTCTGGATTCTTGTTAATGCTGCTGCCACCAATAAAAAAACCATCATTTCACTGTCTGATTAATTGCGCTAGCCAATCTGATAAAAGTGAAAACAGTCACAGGGATTTGGCTTTTCACTCAAGGATAGAAGAGTAGTAAAAAATGCTTTGAAATCTCAGACTCTGTTTGTGATCTCTTTATAAAAATCAGGTCTTTACTAGTTTTACCCCCCTGACTTGTCAGCAGAAACAGAAACACAGGCTGGGCTTTCCCCCATGTGACTGCAGAGGACAGGGCACTGAGTGTCCTGCCATGTTTTTGATGCGTGCCAGCCCTGGGAGCCACTGTCACCTCTCTGCTGTACAGCCCTGTCCCCACCCTGACTGTGATACCAGCTTTATGTACAGTCTTAATAAAAACCAGAGGTTTGTTTTGGAGCTATCAGCTAACTGCTCCTTTTTTCTTCTATGACATGGTGATGCTGATGTGCTGAGCCCACCTGAGAACAAGTGGCTGAGGAAGCAGAAACTTACCAAATCCAGCCCAGAGTCGAACTAAGAGTAGGGCAGGTTGTTTCATACAGCCTCCCAAAGGCTTTGCTCAGTTCTATTAAATGGTTGTTAAAGCAAACGTAAAATAGAGGCTCCTGAGCAGCTGGCAGAAGTCACATTGACCTTACTAGGGCTAGGACTTCACCTATTTCAATAAAAGAGCAATCAAATATGTTGTGGGGTGTCAGCATAAACTTACCTGTCCCACAGCTGCCACAAAGCCTTCCAAGCTGGATATATCCTGAGCTTCTAATGCAGAAGCTGAAAGATCAGGAACACACATTTCTTAACTTTTATTTTCCAGCAAGACGGAAAATGTGAAACTCCTGTTGGTCACTTGGATTTTAAGCATTTGATATTCAGGGCTGAGCCTCTGAGTAGAGCAGGGGGAAGCTTGTGCCATGAAATTCCAGTCTGTTCCATGTCCTTTGGATCTGAGTTTTAGTTTCACCTCCTCTTTCCTTTCAGAGTTCATATTCCGTACATAGTGTTAGCTGCTTTTTGTTGTTATACCTTCAGGAAAGTCATTGAATATGTTCTGATAAATGCTGAATTATGTACTTACATTTGTGTTTGTGCTTATTCAGTGATCTGTAGCTGTAGTTCCTAAAAGCTCAACTACATCAACAACATTGCAGGTACAGCTCTCTGATCCCTGAAAGCTGTTACCAAGTCAGAGAGAGAGATTTATAACTCTGACTTCCATGGTGCTACACTGATTTACTTCACCCAAGGAGCCTCTGTGTGCTTTTTAGAGGTATCTGCTTGACAACTTGTCCATCTTCTCATGTGACTCAGCTGTTTTCTGTTCTTGGGCTCTAACCTTCTGCACATTAGCGGGTGTCATGGTAACTGAGAAGCAACCACACTGTAGTAGGGAAGCAAATAACCCAGAACCGCTGAAGGTTAAAAAGTAACTGGAAGAAATATTTCAATTATGTTAAAAACAAAAACAAAAACCAAAACAACAACAAAAAAAAAACCAACAACAACCAAACAAAAAACTACCAAAACATGAAAGACACTTCAATCTGATCTTTGTGAGTTTTTTGTGAAGTAACCCAGTGGCAGTAAATGAATAGCACAGCTGAAATGTCTAACGTCAATGTGATTGTTCAGTTCGACATGTTGGCAAGCAGAGCAGTTTCTTTTGTCTGTATAGGAAGGAGGCTAAAGGCAGCAAACTCTGGGAATGTTTAGGTTCATGTTTTGACAGGTGTCTGGGGCCAGAGAAGTAAAGATGATACTTGCCTCTGCACAGCTAGTAGGCAGATAAAATCCTTTTACAGCACTTACTCCCAATAGGAATGTAGAAAGTGCAGTGGGAGCTTGCTATGGTGTGAGTTTGAGAAAGAGCTGTAGGGTGGGATGTGCCTTAGTATGACCTATCAGGTGGCTGGGGTGGAGTTCGGTGATGGGGGTTGCCTCAGCAAAGAGCATATCCAATGATGCTGCTTTAAAAGTCTGAAAAACACTGATTCAAAAAAACCCGGACTTGAAATTCAAATCCTTTTAATGTACTGACTTCTAGATAGTCTAAAGATAACTGGAAGACAAGGAATGAACTTGGCCTATAACTCCCAGAGCTTGAACTTTCACCTGTGCTTGTATCCTCTGGCCATACCCGTGTATCTTTGAGAAACAGACTTTTTCCCTGTTCATAGAAGATGGTGCATCTTCATAGCTGCAGGACCTTAGGGATGCTATAAACAATTCTAACCATGTCTCAGCAAACAAATGCCTCTACATTACCCTGCTGCTGAAGGTAAATCAGAGTTCCCAGATCATAGAGGGGAAGTGAGGTTTCTTGAGAAGAAGTGTTAAAATAACAAATGCATCCCGGTCCTAGGTTACTTGTCCTTTTTTTATTAGAAAATATTATTCCTGCTTTGCATTTGCCTAGCTCCAGAATTCATCCATTGAATATTTTAATACAGACTATGGATTCAATAACTCACTATGGTAAAACCTCCCAGTGTTGATGCATATAAAATGCTACAATTTCAAGTGAAATGTGTCATGTGATGAAACAGTACCTGAAACATAGAATTATTTTTTAATATATAGATCATACTTCACCACCACAGATTTGAACTTGGAGAGCTACAGGCCTTGCCTAAAGCATGTGTCTGGAAATATCTTTTTCTAAAGGTATCCTAACAAAACACTCTAGAGCTGTAAGCACATTCAATGCTGGAAGAACATTTGCAGGCGTGATGAGGCTGAAGAGCTTGTTGCAGGTGCTGTAATCAGAAGCCCTTTTCTCTTTTCCAGTTAGTCACTTAGAGACTGGACAATTTGAAATCACTGTGTTGTTCTGGTTTTCTTTCACAATGAAATTAGCAACTTCTCTGCTTATTTTCTTTCTATCAGTCACTAGAAACTACACTCCTGTATATAAAAAAAGCTATCATGATGTGTAGATGTCATCTAATTTCAGCATCTTTTTTATAGAATAAGAATTTATTGAGACAGCAGTTGAATTCTTTGGCTCTTGCTTTTCCCATCTCTTTTCTCCTGGGGTCTTTCTTTCACACCGCCTTTTGCATGTGTACTCAGACAGCCTTGTCTTCCCACCCATCCCCATCCCAGTTTTTCCATTGTGTTAACTACCTTCAATAGTACAGGTGGACATATTTGCCTCTACCTAAAGCAATGATCTTGGGATTGAGAATGTATACATTTAACTGAAAAATAATAACAACCCTGTTGGGTTTGTCTTAAAACTAAGGGGCAATACAGGCCTAACCATGCTTGTGCAATCTGTTTATAAAGATCTTCTTTGGACATCCTCTGCTTATAGACACCCAGTGGCTCTGTCTTTCAAATGCTGTTGGTGCTGCAAAATTTGAAATGCCCTCTGTGCCACTCTTAACTGCTCTGTTCAATGTGAATCCTGTCAGTAATACCCAACACTGACAAATCAGGTGCTGAAGCTGTTGGGTTGGGTGAGAGGTGTGTAGCTCTGCTGTGGAAGTTGTGTGACTGTCCACCCTGGCTGCCTGTGAGGGCAGGGGTGCAGCTGGAAAAATCACCACACTGCAGCTATGGGAGGTGACCCTGCCTTGGGGAAGGGGGTGGTATAATACCTCAATTGCCTTTGTCTCAGAAAAAATGAAGAATTGAATTAACAGCTGGGTAGTGGTTTCAGTATCCTTTGTACCAGTGGAGTGAAAGAGCTTTAAGCCATATTTCTGTTTCTTCCCAGTTCAAACCTAGCAAAAGTAAAACTCGGCCCCAGTATAACCAGGCACAGGCACCATCTTGTTTGGAGTTATCGTCTGCTGCCAGCAGAGACAGCCAAAGCTTCCTGCTGCAGCCTTGTGCTACTGCCCTATAGATAATCTGGGTGCAGAGTGAGGTGAAAGGGGAAAAAAACCAGAGAAACAAATTATGCCAGGAAGAAAGCCTTGCTATATTTACAAGGCAGCTAGGTTGGGGGCCAGGGAGTGAGATACTTATGTGGTAGTGGAATAAATTCTATAAATGTAATTTAGAATGAATGGGAGGATGCAAGCAATCAGTTTGTTTTATTATTTTTAATTTCGTCTTTATTTTCAAGTGTTAAACATTTTATATTCACCAATGCAAGAATACGCAGACTGAAAGTAAAAATAATATATGTGAATATTTGTATTAAACTGAAAGAGGTTAGAGGTTTATTGCTGGAAGGATCCTTTGGGGAAGAGATTTTTTTGAAGCAAAAAGATACAGGTTGTCTAGGATCAAGGACTCTGTTAGGAAAGCAGGCAGAGAAACACCAGGAAAACAAATAAAGCACAGAATTGCATGCAAGAAAGCAGCAAACAAACCCATAAATTTGGGGTCCAAGGTAAGACAAGGGTAAAGAGACTAGCAGCTACTGGCAATAAAATGATTATGTATGTGGATGCGGTCAAAACTCTGAAAAAGACTTCTAGAAGAGAGGAAAAAATCATTAGGCCATTGTGCTACGCATTTTTAATAGACTGGGAGGAGGGAAAACCACATAGATATTGGGTAAGGCAAAGAGCTGAAAGCTAGAAAACTACAAAGTACTTTGAATCAGCTTTCCAACGTAGTGTGGAAAAGACCCTAATAATGAAACTGTTGATGTCCAACCAGTGTGTCCCCTGTGGGGACAAACTCCCCACTGCTCCATGCCTTTGTGAGGTTTAACGAATGGGGGCAGGCAGAGAAGGGAAGCAGTGAGCTGGGCAGGGAGTGTGCCAAGACTTGCTTGTCAAATCATATTTGCTACAGTGCTGCAGGGTTGGAACCCAAGGGGGTCTGGGACTGACTAAGGTGTAGAGGCACTTGCCAAAGGCCCCCAGGCCGCTGAGCCCTTGGAGCAGCCCTGCCGGGGGGATAAGCATGAGGAGAGGATAAGGTGGCTGCTGCTGGGGCACTTCTTGGTGCACAGGGGTTGCAGTGGGGAACAAATTGGCTCCAGAGCTGGCTTAACTGATGTGTCAAGTGTCACTGGTTTTTTACAAGTTTTGGTTGATTTGGTTATTTTTGGTATGGAGTTGGGGTTTTTTTGGCTTAGGTTTCCTGTAGCTACACAAGCGTAGTTGACTTGCCCAGTTGATAGTTAATGACATGGGGATGGGAGGGAAATGAATCACTGAGACTACAGGAAAATTATTTCCAGGAGAACAATAATGGCATATATCAATTTTTTTGTTCTGTCACTTGATAGCTCATTGGCCATAAGGCACCAGCTTGCAATCTTTGTAGACTGAGAGCAATGGCCTGTCTACACCTGAGTTAGTTCAAAATAAAAAAGAGCTTCATGATGCTTATGTGAGAGTCATAGAAAGGGTCCTATAGAAATGAATGGTGGCTGGATTGAGGCCAAAGCCATCACATGCCTCTTTGTAGTAGTTGCATAAACAGAGGATGAGTAGATAATTTCCTCCTCTCTTCTGCTCTTGTCTAAGATCTTTCTTGTCATAGATAATTATAAATCAAAAATAATGAATTTCCCCTTTAATGCATTTGAAGCTTTGGCATGAAATGGTGGAAACAAGTTCTGAGATCTAGTATTTGGGAGCATTAAACCTAATTATTAATAGATAACATAATCAAAAACTGAAGGAGCACTTTAGGGCTGGTAACATTTTATGTTAATATGTATATCTGTAAATACTAATAACTTGAGTGTCCTGTGACTAATCTTGTGTTCACAGAATAGATGCACTCTGTGCAAAATAAATAGAACAGAGAGGAGCTAGTTTAGTGTGCTGCCTGCCTGGACCTACAAGTCCTCCCCCAGACCTCCGCTCTTCCTGTGCTCCTGGAATGCACAAGGATAATACTTCAATTCATGCCTCCTTCTGGTTTTTGCTTTCAGTTCAGTGATTTGGCTCAAGCGAGGTAACACAAGGATCTGTCCTTTTTAGACTGTGGTCTTTTATGTGTGGACAAGGTCTTCTCTTATATTTTTAAGTTTTCTTACAAAGCTGTTCACAACACTAAAAACCAGAAAGAACTATCAATGGCTAATTTAAGTGTTAGCAAAATGTTTAACCTGAAGTATTTAAACTACAGCAAAGAGGCCCTTCATTGTCCATGTGTTTTCTAAAAATAAATCTCTTCTGCGAATCAAACTAATGCGTCGCTATACAAATTCCTGTTTTTCCTCTAGGGTTATAAACTCCTTATTATATATCCACTTAATTATTTCTCCTTGGTTACCCCTTTTATCTGTGTACTCTGGCAGTCACAGCTGCACAGGCAGTGATGCTCATTGTATGTACCCGTATAGCACAGTCGTTCAAACACTGGGTGAACTACCCTCAGAAAGATTTCTACTTTGCCATCTCCATGAGTTCTATTTTTCCTCTGAATAAAACCCTGTGATAGGTCTGGCTATATAGTGACTGAAAGAAACAAGGTTTCTTAAATAAATCTGCTCATGGAAGTTGCTGAGTGATTTCTTCTGCTTTAACTTTGTATAAGTACACCACACAGTCTAGTGGATAAGAAGTATTTATTTTTCCCAAACAAAATGATTGTATTTGTTCCAGGGACAAAAAGGTTTTGTTCTTTCTTTAATGGCCTCTATTTTGCTACAAAATATTACTAGGATTTATTTAAATTAATTTAATATAGGAGGAAAATAAATGCTGCTGTTAAAGAATCAGAGCCAACCTTGCAGTCTGGACTTCAGAGAAGTTCTGTTTGAAGAAAATGGTCAAAATACAAACTCTAAGTATAATTTTCAATGTTTTGACAAGAATATTCTTGTGTAATTTGGACTGGTCTGCATGACTAGCATTAGGTAAGACTGAAAAGGTCAGGCTGAAGATCATACAGCTCTGGTGTGCTGTGGGAGTCAAACCCACATGTTCCCATGGAAGTTTGCTTTGTGGGTGACCCTCTCTTGGGAAGGGTCTTCCTCTGGCAGTGGCACTGACCGGCACAGCTTCATCCCCTGGGGTGATCACCCCTACAGCTGCACAGCCCCACAACTGCAGCGAGCCCCCAAGGTGACAGGCACACAACGAGGGTCAACGAGGGTCACACAGTGCTGGGCACCCCTTTGCCTGGGAGACAGCAGCCAGCTTGTAACCAACCTGCACCAAACCCTGGGGAGCACAGCTGGTAAGCCAGTGTGTCCTGGGGAAAGAACATTTCCCCTCTCCTGTCCCTGTGCTGCAGGCACTGCTTCCTAAGCAAACTGCCCCAACCCTGGGCTCCTTCCCTCAGCAGCTGGCAGGAGTTACAGTTCGATGTAGGATATGCACTGCGGTAAAAAGCAGTTCTGCAGCTGCAGGTCAGGATTGCCTCCTGGGGGTGGCAGTCAGAGTATCCTTTTGGACCAGAGCAGGATGCATCTAGGCAGAGCAAAGCGGGTGCCCTAAGCCAAGGTAAGGGTGGGGGAGTTCCCAGCAAACAAAAACTGCTCCATTACTGATAGCTGGGGGGTTGAACAGCAAGACTCCAGCCACTGCCTGAGAAGACAACGCTTTTGATTCATTGCAATACCATGCCGAAATATATATATATATAAAGGAAATCTGGACAAGAGCTTTCTGATAATATTATTTCACCTTCTGCATAATTCGTCTGTTTCTAATAGTTTACTGGACTTTTTCTCTGCAGTCAGTACTGGTTGCTGTATTCTGCAAGAAAAAAATGTGAAGTAGGACAAGCAGTTACTTTAAACCAGAAAGGCTGGCAGCTAAACTGATTGTGCTAAACTGGATAATAAAAGTTACAGCTGATTTGTGGCAAATGGTAACCTCCGGGGTCTGAGACAGGTAAATTATTGCTACAATTATATCTACTGCCTGAAATGCATTTGCTGCAGAGGTTGGAGAGACTGTAAAGTTTACTTTTCCAGCTATTATTTGGGCCTATTGCAAAAGGAAAAAAATGTTTCTATTGAAATTAAACTACTATGTTTATTATTAAAAAGAAAGTGGAGGTGAATCTGCTAGAACTACATCGGACTAAGGAATTAACAAAACTGCTTCTTCTATTGGGGAAACTTGCTAGTTTGGGTGATTTGTTATACAAATCCCAATGATAGCATCAGAGCATATACCATTTGCTCCCTATTTCGGTTTGTAAAATAGAATAGAAGTCTGATTACAACAAGCAAATCCCACGAAACCTCTAAAATGTGGTAAACATCAGAGATGATAAAGCAAATCTTCAACTTCTACTCCATGTATATGCACAGTATACAAATGTATAAATCTCTTCAGCTTGTGAGGAAAATAAAAATTGAGATAATGCTGCCTTCTTGGTGCTACGCTACTACAGGAGTGTGGGCATCTGCACTGAGTTTCTCTTCCCAAAATTAAACACATAAATTCAAATGCAGACTTAGGTTTAGTTTTCTGTGCTGGTACTTTAAGCAGTAATATCCTCTCATGTATTTCTGTAGTGATAGGTTTCCTTTCCTCTGTTTTTAAAATAATAAGTCTCAAACATTAGCCTCTCATTTGAAACAAAGTTAGAATAAGTGACATTTGAGTTTATTGGAAATGAGGTGAAGTTAATTGAATTAATAAGTTTTGCTCCACTTCTGGACTTCATGTTGGTCTTCTATATAGAGAAAATCTGTTTCAAACTTTTCTTCCAAGATATGTTGAGAAGTCCCTTTTCAGTAACCTTAAAAACTTTGTTGAAGTTGAAAACCACCAAAACATCTATGTTTAGAAATGTTTGGGTTTTGAGAAAAGTCAGCCTTCTCATGAAAGCACAGCTAACCAAAAGATGTCCTGAACCTTCTAGTGAGACATCTTTTTAAAAATCAAAATTAGCTGAATAGGAGCTAGATATACTTTTTGTTTCTCTACTCTTTGAAGGTTCTAACACATCTAATATCTTTAAAAATAAGGAAGGAAAGAAACATTATCTCTGTGCCAAAATCCTCTTAGCGTGTATCCAATGGCTTCCTGTGTCTTTCAGGTGATCAAATTAGCAATTTTTATTTCTCCAGTTGCCAGAACTAATCTGGCAATCATCAAACTACAGTTAGGCATTGCTGGTAGAAAAATAACTGTTGAAAATCTGGCAACAAAAAAGAGGCAATTTAATATACAAATAAAACACATAGGAGAGTGTACATTGAGCTGTAATAATGCACTTAAATAATCCCCAATTAATGTGAATGTGTCAGTGAGACTGTGGCATTCTGTACCAGTGCATTGCTGCTGCTGGGGGCCTGACTATGGGAATGAGGTGCAGTCTGATCCCGGAGACATGATGGCTTCATAGCCTTTCTTCCTTCAACATTATATTTCAGGTAAGCTTTCAGCCTTTCCTAGCAGAGAAAGAAGATTTCTCATAGAGCAGATAGCAGCAATAGCACTAACACACCTATAAAGTACCCCATGTTTATGACCACTTCTATGATTGCACAAGCCAACTGCCCCAAGGCTCTGTTTTGCACTGTGGAGGGGGGTGGTGATGCTGCCTGTTCCCCCTGTGTACCCTCTGCAGTGTCTGCTTCTGTGCTTGGAGGTTGTGCAGTAGCAGAGCAGCACTCTCAGTCCTCAAATTGTGGAATCCCACCTAAAATCAGGGCACAGAACTGATCCAGTACAAAACGAGACCTGAAGCAACCTCATTGGAATTGCATGGGAGTCTGTAACCCGTGCTGCCCTGTGCTGTCATGTTAGACCATACTGATACTAGTTCTTGTCAGTAATATTCACAGAAAGTATGACTTAAGCCATTCTTGAAGCCTAAGCAAATACTAAGTGCTCAGGATGCATTTCCATGTATGTTGCTAATAATCTTGATATGTTCTTTGCTCACTCCTCATCTTGTCTTCCATCGCCAAACCAGTTCCCCGTGACCCCTTCCAGCCTTCTTTTGTTGCACATATGAGGAGCCCCTGATCTCTAGGGCAGCACAATGGTACTAACAGGGGC
Organism: Pachyramphus minor; assembly: GCA_013397135.1. NCBI lineage: Eukaryota > Metazoa > Chordata > Aves > Passeriformes > Tyrannidae > Pachyramphus > Pachyramphus minor. The sequence continues at coordinate 1,970,215 of VYXB01001089.1, forward strand.
AGAGTGGGGCAAGAGTGAGTGCCTGGAGATAGGGGAGTAACTCTGCGGTACTCCCCAAGGTGTAAAAACACTCTCTTGGGCTCTGTAGTCAAGTCCTCTTTTGCACCTCCCTTGAGAACTAGACAAGCATTGTGCCAAAATGCAGATTTTCAAGTCTGTACCTTAGAAAAGTGTCTTGCTGATGTGATCTTTAGGAGAGATGGGTAACTCGTTTCTGCCTGGTCAATGCTATGGTGCTTTCAAATTGAGGTTGTTTGAACACTGAAAACATTAAATAGAATAAAACCTGACTTGAGCTTTCTGGTTACCCCCAGGCCATTATAATCCTCTCAAACGAAACTGTCTGTTGCAAAAATGGATGAAAGTAATGCTCTTCTTTATTAGTCTTTTCTAAATATCTATCTGGAAATACATGTCTCTTTTTCATCTTCTTTTTTTTTCCTTCCTTTTCCCTTATATCCACTGAAAATTATTTTAGCAGCTCTATCAATTTGGAGACTCGTTTTAGTTTTTAACTGAAATAACCTGAGAAGTGACTGATCATTAAGGAAAGATACAGTCACCCAAGGACAAATCATGGGGGCATTCATCAGTTTCTGTGGAGTCAGAATCGGTCTATTGATACAGATAATCTGAAATACGCTAACAAAAATATAATGAAATATAAAACAGCTTTTTTTTTTTTTTGCATTTAAGTAAAATTAATTTCAAAGCACTTCTGTTAGTTGAAAAGACTGGTGCACTAGCCTTTAGGCGCTTTTTTGCCTGAATTTTGGAGAGCTGATGAGAGTAAGGTATCTATGTACCATATACAGCTGTGTAGGTCTTCTAAGGCCGGAGGAATCTTGACATCAATTACAAGTAATTAGCACCCATTGATTTGAATGGATTAGCAGGGTTATGGGAAAAAGAGAACCTAAAAGAGAACAATAAAAACTCTATAAACCTTTATTAGAACAAGTTCTTTAAAATCTCAAACTCTTATATACAATTAAGTAATATTGTGACTATCAAATATTTACATTACAAAATAATTTGGAACCGCTATTTGATAAAACAGTTGAACATACAGTAATTTCATATCAGAAAGTTAGCAAAAGTGGATTTTATAGCCTTCCAATGGGTTTAGCATTACAAAAAAATATTTTTTTAATCTGAGAACAAGAGTTATCTATGAATCTGTCACTGATGACTGCATAGAAACTAAAAAGAATGTTCCTTTTTGCTGAGGTTACTGTCAGGGTTATGTTCTTTACAAGTACAGTACTCTTATGGAATTAATTAACTGCTGGCAATGTCAGTAACCTTATGTTTGTAATATTATGGAGGAGTTATTTCTATTTTGTTGAGATACTGATTTTAAACATATGTAGGAGACGTTGCCTAATGACTCTTATTATCCACGTTAATTTCTCAAAAAATCCTCCTCTGGATCTGTAGCTTTTCTGCCTTCTACAGGACAAAAAGGCCTTACACTGTAAATTAAATGTCAAATTGCCTTGAAGTGCTGGATAAGTATTGAAATAATTGACGAAAATGGAAGGAGAGGTAACAGTTCTTTAGGGATCATCACATTTGCTAAACATTTTAGAACTATACGCAGTGGAAGAGATTCTCTGTTTGCACACTTTTTCTCAGTTTCTACTGAGGGATGACAATTCGAGGTATCATTTGTCAGTGGATGCTGCAAGAGGATGGGTTGGCTCAGATCAGGCTGACGATGAGGACATTACAGCAGAGGCCTAAATATGGTGGTGCATAGCAATAATAAAATAATTTTTAAAACTGCTGATATCCTATATGCTGTCTGGTTGTCCTTCTTTTTGTTTTGTGGGTTAGAGGACCTGACTATGTGCATCATTTAGGGAAAATTAAAGTGCCTCAACCAAAGGTATCAAGTTAATATTCATGAACTGGAATATTAGAATGTTTTAGTTTACTAGTGTAGGAGAGAAATTGTCTAAGTCCCCTGCAATTCATTTCACCTACAAGATTGAAATACTAGGACAAAACTGTGCAAAAGGAGATGAACAGGAACTGACAACAAATGTAAAACAAGCAGTAGTGCAAGGGACACATGGGCAAGCAGAAGAGAGAAATACGGAATGGGGTGAGGGAAAAGAGGTGCCAAGGCAGCACCCGGGCTGAAGCTGAGCCCATGAACCCGTTGTCCGCAGAAAGTTTTGGCTGTGAGTGGAGTGAGTGGGTGCTGGGCAATGGCCATGGCAAATGCAGAAGTCAATGGGAAAATGATGATCAAAGAAAGAGATCAGTGGGGTGAAACAGGGCGGTGCAGAGCCAGGCTGAGATATCAGATGAATGAACGATCCCCTCAATAGTTAAGGCCTAGGGAAGAATATCGATGATGTAAAAATGTTTAGGGAAAATTAGAAATACTAAAAGTCGTATTTGTCTAGTATGGAGGCAATCTATTAGCATTATCCATAACTACACTGAAATGCAAACTACTTGGCCAACAACTGCCCAAAGCATTATTTTCTAATTTTAAATGCCTAGAAAGTACCTGAAGAAGAAAATAAACTTCCTATCATGCCAGATTTTAGAGAGGGTAAACGACATAAATAATCATAAATCTCTGACTGAGACGTAAGTTCTGGCCAAAATTGATTTTAAAGCTTGATGTAGAGACTGATTAATCATGAACACAAGAATACAAATTAATGCTTATTGGCATGAGTTTACAGAATATAATTCACTCAAGACAAACTTAAAAAATAAAATATATAAGTGAAACTAAATCTCTGAGAAACTCACTTGGAACTGTGCAGCATTTTATTTGGCAGAAGGACCACCTAGAATTAATATTAATCCCAAACCATCAACATGCACAACACAGGCTCTTATCAAATGCCGTGAGGTAGTGCATTGTGCTATCATTGGTGTGCAGCTAGGACAGGTGGATGGATCATCATCATGTCAGAACTGAGTTTTACCAAACAATATCACCTTGGGGGTCGGTTAATTTTCAAAATCAAAAAAATAAAATACAAAAGGCAGGGACTCCTGTTCTTTGTGTCCCAGCTGTGCATCAGTTCTGTTGAGGGAGAAGGTGGTGGCTGTTGGACGTGGAGCTGTGTGGGCTGGAACAAGGTAGGGTGAGACACTGGGGAACTGCTGGGTCCCCACTGACTGCCCCCCAACCACACAGCTGGTAATGGTCCCAAAATACATCATCTTTTTTATCTTGTACCATTAAAGAAAACATTCTCTGTTTTGGGCATCCTCAGCTTACTGCTTTGCAAACCGCAGGAAGGCTGAGCATAACATATTTTTCTGTTGGAAAGCAGTTGCTAACCAAGCTGCTACTGAGAAATATCTACTATTGTTTTTTAAAATTTTCTACATTTCAATCTTCCACTTTTTTCCCCCCCCCTACATTATTTTAAACCAATATTCTACAGAATGGGTTTGCTGTCAGGAAATAGTGGAAATGTTTTTAAAAGAAAAAAGTTGTTAAACTGAGCTTAAAACACTTTTTGCAAAGTTAAAAACCATCCAGGCAGGGAAAATTTCGTTACCATTACTCATCTATTAAATCCAATATTTGCAATAAATAGTTTTGGACAATGATGAAGGCTTTTATTCTTTGAGGAAATTACTAATCAAGTCATATTCAGTAATGAATGAATGAATGTTGTTAGCCATAAACTTTTTTTTCTTTCTGTATTGTGACACAGCCTTTATTATTCACAAAGCTGAACCACCCTCTGTATTTGTCAGCTGTAAGTGACACTTAGATGCCATCCCAGAGGCTTGGGGCATTTGTTTTCTCTCTTTAACCAAGATATGCATGATAACTTACTACGGAGTTATTTGCAAGCAAACCAAAACTGATCATATTACACATGTATTGAGTGGGAAGGCACTCTAAAGAGAAGATGAGGATAGGTAGGATATGATAGGGTAGGATATAAGATATGGTAGGATGTGAATTTGCTTTTTCAAATAAGGCAAGGGAAGCTTTGCACAGACATGGATCTGCTTTTATGTGTGTTACACATTTAAACTAAATCCCTAACAGACTTGCTATAGAAAAATAATGGACACATTTGCAACATTTATATTCCCCCTTTGAAGTATCCCAGGAGTCTGGGGGTTTTTTCAGTGTAGTTAAAGGTGACCAGGCACACTTAGAAGTCTATGCCTTTCAGATATTGCAAGCTCAGTATGCAACAACAGGAGCAGCAGAAAACTTACTGCATCTGAAAACCTTGACCAAGTAGTTATGCATAACACATACTCATCTAAACCTGTGTTTGATGTGAGTTCTGAATTGTTCACTTTTTCAAGCTCTCCTATTTTTTTTTTTAAAAAAGAAATGTTTTCATTTTGAATATTCCTGAAGTAGGTGATTAGAGAACAGCCCTTGGCAGGGAGGAGACTTACATGGAGAGAGATAGCCCAGGGCGCTCATCTGTGGAGATAACGAACTGAAAGGCAATCTCAAAATAATAGTTATCACTTCTCTGATGTCTTTAATTTGAAAACCGAAGAACACACAGACAGAGCCTGTGCCCTCACTGGGCTGCAGTCACTTCTGGCTATTCCTTTGTGAGGCTTCTCAGCTGCTCTCTCTGTCCTCAGAGGTGGTCTGACAGTCCCAGCCTGCTACCTACCCAGCAGATGCTCTGCGTAAATCAGTGCACCATTCAGAAAAAGCAAATTGAAAAATAAACATCGTGTAGGCGTGAGCATCACATCCACAAAGCCAGGGCAGTCCAGAATTACGAACATGGAAACAAACACCCCCGAAAAACAAAACAAAGAAACCCACCGAATTTTGAACAGAAGTGGTTTTAAGTGCTGCATGGTACAAAACTGCAGAACGAGACAGAATCATGAACTATTTTGAGAACTTTTAGGGGGGAAAAAAAGATTTCTCTTGATTTGTGAGGAATGTCATTGCAAAAAGAATTTAAAGCAGTCTCTAATCTTGCTACAGCACTTCTCTTTTTTTCTTTTTTTCCTTCCTCTTGTTGATGTTTCCTTTCTGAAGATCATATATAGCAGGGCACAACCAAAGCATTTGCTTGTCTGGCTTTTTGAGATGAATTATATTTAAATCCAGTTCTTCCAATATCTGGGGGATGGTTAGCTTGTGTGCTGCTTCCCTTTAGCCAGTTCTTTGCTGTTCTGACTTCATGATTCACCATCACTGTGTACACACAGGAAAGAAAAAAACACACCAGTGTCATGCTGTTGGGTTAGTTGTCTCAGGAGGAAATAACACCAAAAAGTATCTCTGGAGTCCACGAGAAGGTGTTACCAGAAAATAAATCTCTCAGTCATGCAACAGATGAACAGACCCCAACCTAGTCTAATACCCATAGCGGTGCTGGATCAAAGGTTGGACTTCGTGATCTCAGAGGTCCTTTCCAACCCAGCTGATTCTGTGACTCTATGATTCTATGATCTGTAGTGTTGGATGCTGGCAGCAACGGCTGCTCTGATTTCTCTGATGGTTACTGGCTGCCCAGCACAGCCTGTCTCCTTCTCCCAGGTCTCTTTCCACAGATGAGGATAACTTTCTATAAATAGAATTTTTATATTACATCTGACCTCGTAACAGGTGCATTTTCTCTTTGTCCCACTGGTTTCTGCCCAGCTAGCTTGTTCCCTAACTCTTTCTTAATAGTGTTCTTAATAATGTTCATGCCAACATTAAAAATGAGACATCTTTTATTGGCTGATTGGATTTCAGTCAGCATTAGCAGCAGGGGTTTTAAACCACTTTTGAAGCTAAAAGGGCCACTCATAATATTTTACATGTTTTTTTAACTCCCTTGTCAAACTAAGGCGCATCCTGGGAAGGCAGTACTTCTATCTGTACTGGCTTATTACCCACCCAGAACATCTTTCCATAAGAAAGACTCACCCTTTTCAGACAGAAAGACTAGGAGGGTGCCCAGCAGTACCCAAGGCAAACCAAACCTCTCTGTCCCTGCTCCCACTGCCTGCTCCCTCCTGCATGAACAGGATGGGCACCCTGGCCCCAGGGAGTCTGGGGATGTTTCTGTGCCCAGGCACAGTCAGGATTTTAGCACTAGGTTTCAAAGCCAAGACATGTTATTTCAAATAAATGTTTTGAAAAATGTATAAAACTTGAGAAAACATATACACATATTTGTAACTTAGCTTACATGCAAAATAGGTGATCTCCACCTGCCAAGGAGCCTGGGCTGTCATATCTTGCCTCCTGTGCACAAATGTGCAGCCTTGATGTTCGTGGGTACAAATTTTATTATAATAATAGCTTTGTTTCATTTTACTGCATAGTCTTTCACTTTCTTTGCTCAAAATAGCTGCTGAAAATAATTATTTATCTGTATGTAGTTTTCTTTCTGACATTATTTATTCATCAGGAAAACCCGCAGATATTGGTCTGATAAGGTTGAATTGAAGAAATAAACAGAAATCAGGTTTTTTTGGTTGTTTACCCAGAAATCCCACCCTTTGGATACCTTTTCTCATTGAAAGCATATTTTGAAATTTCATGTGTAACGAAATTTGCAGAAGTAGCTTGGAGTTAAGGGAAACACTTAACTTAGAAATATTTTACCACCACAGGGTTTTCAGTTCTTTAAACTTTTTAAAACTTTTATATTAAATCACTTACTCCGAAAGATAGTTTTGGAACAACTTTCATTCTGAAAATGTCAAAATGTCATTATTGAAATGTTTGCTCTCATACATTTTCAAAATTATATCAAAGTCATTCATAGTTCAAAACATTTGGGTCTTGAGGAATTTCCCCCCAGCATCTTTATGAAGCACAGAAACAACACTCAGCCCATATCTGTTCAGTGAGGCCTTGAGATGTTTCCCATACTGAAACATCATCAATAAAATCTAAAAGAGAAATTACCATAATTTGAGGAGAATTTTGCCCAAACAAAGCAGTCTTTCAGAATCTGAAATTGAATCTAATAATCTCACAGTTTGTATTCAACTAATATCCTTTGTCTGAGCAGCTCTGAATGTTTTAGAGATAAATCCCCTATTTTTATTTGCATTTTTTTTGCCTTTCTGCAATTTCTCTACAGTCTGATTCTATGGTATCAGGCACAAGAAAATATACTTAAATGACACGTGTGCCTTCACTCTGACTGAAGCATATTTATCTGAACAGGCTTGCTTTTCACATCAAGGCTTAAGCCTCACTATATTATTCTGAAGTGGCAATAACTGTTTTACAGGTGGAGAACTTGAGGTAAGGTGTAGCCTAAAGATGCCTTTTGACAGCCAAGAGCAAAACCACCTCATTCTGATAGGGTTAATGCAAATCCAATAAAAAAAGCACTTTAGCAAGGATGGTATTTAAAATGTCAGCTCAAGCTGGTATGTCATGATGATTTTTTTTTTCTGAAAGTGAATGGTTTAAATTTTGGAAAGTCAACTTAATGCTACGGTTGGTGTGCCTAAAAACCCTTTTCCATTATGACTGACTTTTGCTGGTGTTAGCATATGACTCAAGCATGCTTTGTCCTATGTCCCTGCTATAGTCAGTGGAACGCTCAGCAAATCTGCTTTAGAGAACCACTGTGCAGCTGCCTCTCCTTAACAATTTTCCCCCTCTGAGTTATCGTTTAGAGGCAGGAAGGGAAGACACAGATGGCTAGCAAATCCAGGATCTTTTCCAGCTGCTCAGGGTAAAATTAATGCGCTTGCTTGCATCTGGAACCTAGGATCTAAGTCTTTTTTTTAAACAAAACTAAACTAAAGCAAATACCTCACATCACAACAATGATTTCTCTTGCAATAGGTGTAGGCAGAAACCTTTTATACACAAATGGCTGCAATGGCCAAGCCCCATCCAAAAGTTCCCCTGAAACTGCAGCTTTGGAGCAAGTGAGTTGCAAACTCTGCAGCAGTTTCACTCCCGAACAAGGAAGCTCAGGAAAGAGGACTAGGATATTATGAGAGTCTACAGTGGGAGGTGCAGTTCTGCCAGAGAGACATATTCAGCTGAATTATCTGGTGCCACGGGAAGCAGAAGACCTAGGTCCCCTTCCTGCCACCTGTCCCTGCTCCTGGCCTTGCCTGATTTCATCACTGCTTCCACTGCACCGGGGATTTTCTTGGCACATAGGATAGTTTACTTGTTTGTTATCATAACCTGGCACAGAGGAGCTGCTTTGCCCACTACCCAAAACACAGCTGCAGCACAAGGGTGCGGGCAAAGGCAATGTACAGCCTCTTGCTTCCAGCTGGAAACAGAATTTTTAATTAGGGAAAACGGGCGTTTGAGAGGGATTTTGCAGTTCTGGCCAAAATCCTGAGGAAACCAGCCAGAAAGATTTTAAGTTTACAAACTGTCAGGATTGCGGTTTTGCATCCCTCTGGGATCTCTGCTTGTACTATGAGCTAGTGCCAGCCCTTGGGGGAGTGCTGCACCAGGGCACCGGGAAGGTCCTTCAGGTTTCCCTTGGGTCAAACAAGTCCCTGTCTGGCAAGTCACAGCTCCAGCCAAAACATCTGGCAGTGGTTCTCAGGGACCTGTAGGCACCAGGCAGCAGAGGGGAACTAGGTGCCTGCACTGGTGAAGAGTTCCAAGAGCGCTGAATGCTCGTTAACACCTTGTGAAACTATGATTGAAGTCTGATCAGCAAGTGAAACTCCCTCTGTGCCATCTGGTTGTCTCTCTTGCACCAGTTTACAACTGCAAGATTACTTAGCATTGCAATTTACAGGCAGAGACCATTTTAGAAATGAGTGTCAAGTCTTGTGTTTAAATTGAAGTCAAAGTCCCTATGTATAAAAACTTTAAAATTTATATAGACCAAAGAATCACTCGGTAATTACATACAAAAAAATAGATTATTTTAGAGTGACATTGACTGTATTTCTTCAAATAATATAATGAATTAAAGTACCTTGGGTTGGCAATTGATTCTTTTTCTTCTTCTCTTACAGTAGGCAAACATTCACAGTCAGCTGAAAAAGGGCAAGAAACAAGACCACAGTTACTTTTGGCAATTATTCTACATGTATTTCAAAAATGCATCAACTTTTATCATGCAGTCTCTCTAAAATATAGATCTGTGGCTATGCTTCTGCACTGTTTTATCTGCACAGACCCATAGCATAAATGTTACACATTTTAAATCCTCCTTCCTTTTGATCAGTGTTGCCAGAATTTTTTTATTACATATATTTCAGTTATTTTTGTACATCTATACAAATTAACTATTTTTAAGGATTGCTTCCCTACAGACTGCCATGGGTAGGGTCATTTATTAATCTTCCATTGCTTATAGTTGCACCTATGCTTTATAGTCCAGCTGGGAATTTGGGGCTGCAGTTTAGGAAACACTAACACAAACGCGTAAGTATGCAAAATATTTGTCCCCATTCTCTCCACAAAATTTTAAAAAATATTTTACAACACTATTTTCCCATGTAGCACACTTAATGTATCTCTTTCACAATTGCCACTTAGCACATGTTTTCCAGTGGAGCTTACAGACCGCAAAGGTCAAAACCCCGTCATGTGGAGCACTGTGCTAACGCAAAGAAATGCTCCAAAGAGTTTTATGTCCTGCAAAACAAAGCATCCCTCATAGGTCAGGCAAATGAGCCATTTGGATATAAGGCAAGGGACCAGGAATGAAAAAAATATCAGTGTTTCAGCATTTCCTAGTCAGTGAAAAGCTGTTCGGGGTTCAAAATCAGGCCTCAGTTAATTCATGCTTTACCAAAGACCCAGATTTTTTGAGGACCTTGAAGTAGAATGCAGGGCCTTTAGGGATTTTGACTGGGAGATTACAGTTAAGAGGAAGATGAGGGGGAAAATGCAAGATACTTGGAGGTAATTGAGAAGGGAGCTGAAAGTGCTGCTGCTGGTAGTTACTGCAGGTTCTAATTGCTCCATGGGCTGATAGACTTGAAAGAGAGGGGAAGGACTTATTCATGGGTTAATGCCAGCAGTTTTAGTAAATGGTGATCTGAGCTATGAACAAATGTGTATTTCTCCTACAATAACACAATGTGGAGCACAAGGTGTAAAAATTCTGAAGACTGAAAGGACTAGCTGCTTCATAGAAACTAATATTTAGCATTAAAAAATGTGTATTTAAAAATATAAATACCCTTCACAGCTATATGTGTGTTTAATAGAAACGTCTACTGGAAAATGGAAACATTTATGAGATTCCACCACATGTTAAAAATAAACTCCCACACAAACTAAAATACTCCTCTGAAAAATTCTACCCCTGACATTTGTGCAGTTATTTTAGTAGGAGGGAGTCAAGAGCACAACTAAAAATGTTGTAGGAAAAGCAGTGACATGCATACAAAACACCTTACGTGGATTTTCTACACATAGGATCTACGTCAGCTAGCAAAAGAGGGAGGATGGAGTAGAGGGGTTACCGTGTACCATTTTTGTTCATGCTGTTCATCCATTTATCAAGCTCTTCCATTTCTATCTCCATAACAGAGGGCGTGTCTTCTTCAAAAATAGGACTTGAAAGAAGAGAGGGGGAGGAAAAGCATTACACAAAATGTTAGTTTGTACAACTTACAATGTAGTAATTTTGTATGACTCTTTCGTAATTCCAGACACATGTATTATCTCTGGAAACCCATCTGAGGAGATGTCCTCCCAACGGGTTTGAACCAAACAGCTGCAAACAGATGGAAGGGAGCAACGCTGGTCCTGAGCCGAGGTAGGGGGGCCTGAGACATAACACTCAGAGGGACTCAGGGCAGCCTGAGGCGTGCCAAAGCACAAGATCACTGCAGCTTCTTGAAAACTGTCCCTGCTGTAAATAGGAAACTAAAAAATCAGATAGTTTGTCTCTGCCCTGCTGGAACACATGGCAAAAGTCCCATTGCTCCAGTGATAAAATCAGAAGGCCTAAAGTTTCATCATAGCTGTGACTGACATTTGCAGTGACTTCAAAAGGAAAGGTCATGAGTAGAGTAACTGCTTTTATTTAAATGCCTCCACTTAGCTTCCTTTTGCTTATCATTCCTGCAGTCATAAGATAGAAAAAATACTTTTTAGTAAAAAACCCTTTTTTAATTCCTAGATCAAATTTATGAACTTTCAGCATTAATTAGCAAAATGGAGCTCAACAAAAGGTAACAATAAAAATTATCACCCTGAAAGAGCCACACAGCTTTTGGCTTGTTTTCCCAGCATCTAAGGCATTGCTCCCATGGCAGCCAGGCCAGCCTTTCTGCCTCAGCTCTGAGTGAGAGGACAAACTTGAAAAACAGGGAAGCAAGAGACAGGGCTTATTCTGAATAGTAGAAGCCTGTGATGAGTCTGGCACAGCAGGGACTGCAGGCTATGGGTGCCTGTGGGGCAGTGCTCGCCTCAGTCATTGCAACTCCTCCTGCTCTAGTCTTACACTTTCAGCCAAGTACTGAAGTCACACTTTAGCCACTTGTAGAGATAGTTAGCTGGTGCAATTGATGACAAAAGGTGTATGGTAAAATGAAAACAGGTGGTGAAGGAGACAAAAACCATAATGTCCTGTTAGGAAAAAATTTAAAAAAAAAAATTAAAGAAGAGAGATATTCATAAAATTTACCTTTTCACATTTTCACTTCCCAGCTCATCTGGAAAAGAAAAAAGTTAGTGTTCATAGTTCTGCATTATATATATCCCTTTGTATGTACAGGGTCCAGACTGTAAGCAGGCCTTGAATAGGGTCATGTAAAACAGGTTGAATTTTCAAAAGGCATAAAAGCTAAATTGTAGATGAAAGACAAAACATCTCATCCTGTTTGTAATTTTCAGAGGAACCTATTATTTTTAATCTTGAACACACTAATAGCAGCTCATTATTAGCTCAGCCATGCTGGGAGGAAGCCAAGTGTCGGTGCTGCAGTGGGTGGGACAGGGCAGATGCACACTTCCCTGAGCAAAACAGATGTCATGAGGGAAATGCTATGCTGAAAAGGAACCACTTCTGCAAAAATATTGTTTGCAGGAGGCATTGAGACATTTTTCTACAGACTACACACAGGCAATCCAGCTCTGTCTGGAGACTCTGGGAGCCACTCATGAAGAGAAGAAGTGGGGATTGGACTTGCATGGCAGATTAAATCTCAGTCAGGCAAATGAAGCTGAAGTAGCCAGATGTCAAAAGGGATCCAAAGCTACTTATTATCCCACAACAAAGTAAAGATGGGGGGGAAACAGATAAATAACAGATAAATAACAGATAAATAACAGATAAATAACTTCCCCTCCAGGAGTCGAGTGACTGAAAAGCCTGTCTTGCATCAGCTTCTTTTAAATTCATTTTTGCCAATGGGTGCTGATACCTCCCAGTTGTTCCAGCACTCCTGCATTTCCTGACTGCAGGGCCACATAAAAAGTACAGAGCCATCTGCCCCAGCCTTGAGAATGCTCAAAATTCCAGCTCCAAGCAGTAGGCACAGGGCAAGACAACCCAGGATTGTGTTCCTGAAAGGCACCACATTTCCTATCTGAAGAGTGTACCCGCACTTCAAATCAGGCAACTAGATGCCTCATTGTGAATTCAGTTCTTTAGAGAGAGATGCAGTGATAAGGCAAATGCAGCCTAAAAACACCCCAAAAAATTTACTTAAAATCTGTGTTGAATGTGTTGCACTGCCTGCAGGCTGAGGACCTTACAGCTGCACTCTGGCTCTGTAGAGACACTGATACAACCACTTCAGGACTTCACTTACCAGATGCGTGGTTTTAATATGACACCTCAGTTTGTTTTCTGTGGCTTGACACTCCAAGTTACCACTTTCTTTGCTAAGAGATGAAGGCACCTTTCTGAAGCACTGCTCACCCTACCACAGCACCCAGGCACTCTGACCATGGGATTCCTAGCTCATTTACTGTGATGTCTTCATAGCAGCCACTATGGGATTGAGATCCCTTAGAAGTGGTCCTTAAAATGGTGTTGCTTGTTCTTATTTTATTGAAGTTCCAAGCAGCTTTACCTTGTGGGCAGTATAGGCAATAGAAGCATTCATTTCACTTTGCATGAAGTTATTGAGCATAAAGAGAGAATAAGCATTTGCAGCCACACAATTACATCCCTGAGTGTTCTCAGCATTTCCAGGAGCGGGAGCTCAGTGCCAGCGCTCCCGTGGGTGTGCAGCATGAGCAGGAGGTGCTGAGAAGGAGAATTAGCTCCTGCCCAAGGAGAGGTGCATGCCCAGCTACTGCTGCCAAGGAGGATCCTTCTCCTATCTGTCAAACGTGCAACTACAATCAGAGAAGGACATCCTAAATGTGGCATCACAGGCCTCCAAATAACGTTTTGTTCGTGTTGAGTACATCCTGAAAATATTCTTTTGATGTACAAGAAGACAAATTTACCTTGCTTGGACTTTTTCTTTTTATGATGTATTACAAAAAATGTGATCAATAAAATCAGCAGGACCAGCAGCACGACAGGGACAACATATATCAAGATAGACTGTTCTACTGCTTCGAGGCTGTCCTTGTCATTCACAGCATTCGGTTCACTACTTGAAATACTTTCTGTTTCAAAGCTGCTTTCAGTAGCGCTCGTCGTGACAACTACTGTCTCATGGTCATTCATGGTCGAAGAACCCATAGCAGGAGGAGATGTTACTGTAACAGTGGGTAATGTCAATGGTCCGTCTCCTGATCCATCATGTTCAGGACCTGTCAAATATAGGAGGACAACTTAACATTTTATGGGTTTCATTAGTGTTATCAGTGAGTCACAGTGTACAGCTTTAGTGTTTACTTTCCATTTTATGTCTTAAAAAAATCAGTACCTGCCCCATACACACAGATTTGAAGTCTTGGACATCAGATGTAAAATTAGATCACGAGTTTGTCACAAAATCTTACCAGTCATGACCCTGTTCTTCAGCTGGCTTTTACTGGGACAAGTCAGCATGTGTGGTCTGTCTGCACAAAGCTGCCTTGCACAGACTTCTTTTCCTGCAGGTTGACATCCGGCCTTGCTTGCATGTAAAATTATTTTGCTTCTCATCCTGTTTTGGCACATACATCCCTCCCCTTACCCAAGGAATTAGGTACTCCCTTCAGGGAGACCATTATCCCTGGTTCCCTAATTTCTTTGGTTCACACATCTCCCTGTTCCTGTGCCTTTCTCAAATTTGTTAAGTTTGTCTCATTGTGAAAAACAGAATTGGTGAAAGGAAGTATGAAGGATGCAGAAGCTGCTGACTTTCACTTATACCTGGGCTAGAAGAGGTGGTAGTAACACAGGGAGATTACTGGGTACGGATGCAATTAACTGTTCCTCTGTCTGATCCTACAGGCTGGCTGAAGGAGCATATGGTAAAGTATCAATGCTGATCATTCCTCATAAATGCTAAGATTGGGAGTTTTGAACCTCAATTTTGGTTTTAGTTTCATTTATCATGCATTTTGCATGAAAAGTGGGTAAAATTTGCTATATCGGTAATTGTGAAAAAAGTGCTTTTTTTGAGGCTAATTAAGAGTCTGTATTGAGTGTCACAGAGTTTAAAGCTTAAAACAAGTCCGGTAAATTATGGGCAGGAATCAGTCAGATAAATTACAATAGCACGCTTCTTAATGCTAAGCCTTCAATAATTTTCTTAGCATGAAATTAAATGATGGGGTTTTTTTGTGTTATCTGCCCTTTCAGATACAGTGCTGGCACAATGCAGGTCTCATTTTATGCAATAAAGCGGGATGGGATTTCATGACTTTTGCAATGACATGTTTCTCCTCATTCTTGTAAAGTGCTGGGCAGCCATAGTTTCCACTAGAGTTAGCAAGAGCTTAAGGTTTTCAGCACCTCAGTGCTGGCATTTCCAATCTCACAGGACTGGAACCAAAAGTACTTAGCATTTTAAATGCTTTTGTAAACACATTAATCTTCATAATGGCCCTGAGAGATGAGCAGTTATCATCTCCATTTTACAAATGAGAAATCAGAAGGACAGGGATGCTGTCCTTCCAAGGTATGCCAAGTGAAAGAGGAAAACTGGGATTAGAGCGCTATCTCTTGCTTAATCCACTCTGTAGCATCTCCTCTCTCCCATCAGATTTGTCTCGAAGGGGAGATGAGTATTTAATGAGACTGTATTTCAGTTTCACATGAATAAAATTATTTGAGTGTGACAGCAGTGTTCTACCTAGATTTTTATGCTGTGCATATCACACAAGTACCTGATTGTTTTATTCTTTCCTAAAATCTAGGAAAGAATTTGAATACTTAATGAAGAATACCTAATACTTGTATATAGTATTTAGTACTGTGAAGGTCACCAGACTGCGGCACCACAATAGGACAATGAAACTGATAGCTCTTTAATGGCAAAGCACTTTGTATCTGTAGTCTCTCTCTTGCTTTCTTCTGTATTTATTATTTCAATCAAGAGCAAAACATTATCCCTGCCTCCCTTGCAGGTAATGACCCCTTTTGTGTGCTCCTCCACCCCTTTCTATGATCTGCTAGCAGTCCTTAATCCTCTCGCAGAGGACGGGAGGGAGAGCTTCTCTCCCTTATTAGTTTGGCCATCTGACTTTTCTTTCCCAAGTTTATAGTTCCCAGTGCCTGCAGCCACTCCATTTGGATTGCTGCTGTGCAGAGCAGCGAGGTAGCACTAGAGATGTCCCTGCCACAGACTGTGGTGTGATAGACGGTGCCACTGTCAGAGCTGATGGCCCACCACATCCTCACTGAACCTCTTCAATGACCTTGCTTCATTTTCTTCCTCTAGCCATCGTCCTTGAAACTCGTTGCCTGACACATGTGATATATTGAGAGGGACAAGCCTGTTGCTTAAAATAGTACGAATGTGAAAGGGTGTGGAGAACATACTTTATTTCTCATTTACTCTTACAGTTAAAATGGATTTTTCAAATGTCTAAAGCATGGTGTGGCTTTAAAGCAAAGCAAACAGTCACACCTCATTAACTACAGTGCTAAAGCTTCAGCTGCAGAGTATGCTGTGCTTGATTACCAAGACTTTTCTGGTATTTTTCCTGTTTTTGAGCCATGAAGCAGACTTTAAATCATTTTTCTCTGTGTGAAATAGAATTACCTTTTCTAGTCTCTAGGCAAAGAAAATGGCAAATCAGAGGGAGTGACCTTGGTGCCACGTACTGTTGTTCACTTTGCATAATTTCAGGGACAAAACAGCATCTCTCTGGGAACACCATTTCCTCTCACAGAGATCTTTTTTCTGAGTGAATTAAATACGTCTTTCAGCAGAAGGGCAGCCAATTGCAGAATGTTCTTGCAAGGATATTGCTCTTATTTCCTGCGTTTTACTTGCTGCCTCAACATATCTCCCTGCCCCGTCACCTCTGAGGACCAGAGCTCAGACCCAAGTGATGCCCTACCTGTCACACAGCAGTTGCTCTCACTCTCAGGGCACCCACACATCACACTTTTTACGCAGTAGGAGAGCACAGCCTGCACCTGGGTTGACCTAGTGGCTTGCACCATGGGAGTATTTGTACCTGCAGTTGGGCAGGCAGAGACAGGCTCAGGCTTCCCTGTGCAGGTGCAGGGCTCGCCACAGCCAACTGCCATGAGACCCACGTGGCTGGCCTCAAGAGAGCTGCTGTTTTTCACAGTGTTTCAATTTGAAGTGCTCAAAATAGCAAGTGGGCTGCGTTGCAGCTGTTTTGTAGGGTGAATGAAAGCTGGGTGTTGCAAGGTTTGGAGCAGGGCAGAAGAGCATCTGAAAGTTGGAGATTTTGTGAGATGCTATTCGAACATTTTTTCCAACCCTGTGTGCAGTGGTAATTCATACCATAAACTGTGTTGTTAGCTGTGCTGGGGTTTCATCTTGCAGAGATCTATTAACTCCCTGTAAATGGGAATCTGACCATAACATAACATAATATATTGGGATGCAAAGCCAAGGCCAAAGGAGTGCAACAAGGAGCAAGTCACATCTGATCATTTACGTATCTTCTTGACTTTGCAAAGCATGTGCCCTTTCTCTTGCTGAGCTCAGCCTCATGCTGTTGGCTACAGTCCAATATCCATACTCATCCTTCTGCACATCTTGTCCAAGGAGCATGTGCTCATACAACAACTGCATCATCTTCACTTTTGTCTGGACTGCCTGGGGCATAAATGCTGGTGACTTCTTCCCATGTCAAGGGAAGTGGATGGGAACACACCACAGCTTCAGCCCAGCCCGTATTGTCACTTTCCGTACTTTCAAGAACAGAAGGAAGAGCGGCTGGCACGCAGCTGGGACTGTAAGCTAAGAAGCTTAAGAAGTCCTGAGGTTTCCACCATTAGAGGATCTAATCCTCAAGGGACCAAAATGCCTGAGCAAGCACTAGCAGCATCTCAGAAAAGGTTTAATTAACAGTCCTTAAAAATTATGAAAAAGCTATGTCCCTATATATAGATACCATGGTGTAAGGTGTTATTCAGTATTTTCTACTTCAAAAATATGCTCGGATCACTGATGGCCTTTGCTTGAGTTTTGGAGCTGCTCCCAAACCTGCTTTTCATGGGAGACAAAGGGAGTTGAATATACCAAGTGGCTTTACAGATTGGAGTCCAAAAAACCACATCTCAATCAAACAAACAAGATTTCTGTTGTTGCAGTGTTTCTTCCTCTGAGGTTTGTGCTGCAGCACTCAGAGGAGGTGATATGAGCTTCCTGATTAAGTAAGCAGGCAAACAGGTTTCTGAATTCAGTTGGATGCAAGGCATCCAATAGCAAAGGAAAATAGCTGTCAGTCAGCACATTCAGTTCTGCTGTAAAACTGAACCTGCTGCCTTACCATCAGACTCAAGGACTGGGATCTCTGAAGGGAATTTTTGGAATTACACTACAGTACCTACTTACAGAAGAAAAAGGAATGGAGCAGAAACAAAGCAAAAGCTGGTTCAGTGGGATGGTCAGGCTTACTAGTTTGAAAGGAAAATTTTTGTTTCTCCAAACTTTCCCATAAGCTATAAAAATGCAGTGAAAGGAAGACCCATGAGAAGGTGACAGAACAAGAAAAGACTATAAAGCTGGCATGAAGTTACCACATCCTATATTACTCTGCTCTACACACACATTCCTTCTGTTGGTATAGTCACACCACTCCACATGATCGGTATGATCCTCTCCCATAATGCTTGGCTCATCCCTGCACTGTTCCTCTCCCACATTTCAGATTGCTGTAAGTAGGGCTGTTCCTTGCCATGGCCAGGGCTTGCCCAAATGCCTGTTGAGGCAGGTCTCGCCTGTCAGTCTGGCTGGAAGAGGAATCCTTAAAAGCCTGCAGGCAAGCTGTTGGGTGCATATGCTGTTCTGATGAGGGAGCACAGGCATTTCAGGATGGCTAATCTGTAGACAAGATCCTATTAAAACGAGGTGCTTAGAAAGCGTTATCTAGGTATAACCTGAAAGAGGAAACAACTGTTTAAGCTCATTTATGACGATGGAAACTGCTTTTCCTCGCTGTGTTTCCATCCAGCTGAAGTGCTGCACTAAC
Source organism: Pachyramphus minor (assembly GCA_013397135.1). Classification (NCBI taxonomy): domain Eukaryota; kingdom Metazoa; phylum Chordata; class Aves; order Passeriformes; family Tyrannidae; genus Pachyramphus; species Pachyramphus minor. The sequence goes on from VYXB01001089.1 coordinate 1,988,663, forward strand.
TGCTGGTATTGCAAATTCAGGCACATGTCCTAGTGGAGTCTCATTTCTCATCCCCAGTACTAGAGGTTTTCCAGACCAATTTATGCATTTAGTTGCTTCTACTTAGTCTCATGTCCTTCTAGCGCTGCATTTGTGCTACCCATGCAGCCTCACTGTGATGTAAATCTTTTAGTGCTCCTTGCTCTCAGGAGGACTCTGAAATTAAAGATTCAAAAGGTCCAAAGGCTTTCCAGCTATCACAAAATCTCGTGATGGAAAAGAGACTGCTGTCACTGACTGCAATTTAGTACAGAGTCTCGCTGATGTAAATGAGAGATTTTCTGAAATGTCCCTGAAGCACTTGAATAAAACACAGCGAATGTTTTTGTATGTGGATAAAAGGAGGATTGGGAGTAAATATGTAGGCAAAATTGATGTGTTCAGTAGAAAGGATTTTTCATCTGCTTTTTAGAGGACTGCTTTTTGGAAAGACAGTATGTAGCAAATCCTCATTGCTTGTATTATTGCTTTTATGGAAAATTTTAACAGGTGACTCTAATGGGTTCAAACCTATTCTTGAGTTCATTACCCTAGGAGGAAACAGGTCAAAACTATCACTGTCTTAGAGACCTTGGCTTTTTAGAGACTTAACCTAAAAGGCACTTCTCTGCCAAGGTGAGAGTCGCTGCCTGCGCTCACAGTACAAGCTGCTGAATATCTGGACCTTTGATAGTAATGTTTCTTTGAATGACAGCTCAAAACAATAGCACAGGAGACACAGTCTTCAACTTGGTGATCTTACAGGTTTTACTCTTCCTCTCTCACACACATTTTCTTGCTCCCCATGTCAGACGGCTTATGCTGCAATTTCCTATGTGTTTCACTGAACACAGTGGGACATGGCATACACTGAGAAATGACTGTAGGGTCAGAGCCTGTTCCTATAAGCTATAGTAAGGGTCTAAATGCTTGATACTAGGGTCAGCATACACACACCTAGGTAGCTGTTTAGGGCTGTTGCAAAGCTGAGCAGTGAGCACCATCACCTAGGGTAGAGAGAACCACTGTCACGTGTCGGGCTTTCTGGATGCATGAAAGTCAGGGAAAGGGAACTGGTGCAAATCCTGACATTCCTTCAGCATGGAGCCATGAGAAGGCCAGCATCCAGAGCTGAGACCTCAGGAATGCGCTTAGAGCTACCGGATTAGAGTAATTGTAGCATAGACGGGAGAAAACCATACATAAAGCATAATCCAAATGGCAAGGCTAGGGTTTTACAAGGCTCTGGCATGGTATGGGAATAGGATTTATAAAGGCTTTAATCTGTTTATGCTGCAAGATTTAATCATACTCTTTTTGCCTATTTTGTAAATGGTATTTAGACAGCAGACCACTTTAAAGGTGAGGCCTGTGTCTGGTAAATTGTAAAGCTCCCTTAAAATTCCTGCTGTGTTGATCTGTGAGCAAGGAGGGTTGAGAGCAAAGGATCTCCCTGGGAGGCTGCCCTCAGTGGTGGGGCTCTCGACCCGCCAGTGCCTCTGGGGTACCTAAGCCCTACAAAAACTTTTCCCCCACCAGTTCAATTTCCCCCCGAAGGCCCAAGTTCACAAATTCCCCCTCCCACCTCCCACCCTTGCAGTGGGAGTACTCCCCTAGCTTCATTTTGGGGCTGGTTGCATAAGCAAAAGATGCCTTTGTATGGGGCACAAAGGTGGGTGTTCTCCTCCCCTTCCCCAGCTGCTGCAGGCAGCTCCGGAAAGTCAGGGCTGACGGGGCTTGGGGAGGGTTCTGACAGGACTGAGTCACTCCTGAAGAGGAACCATTCCAAAAATAATCAGAATTTAAAGGGGGAAGTACTTATAGGAAGCCTCTGAAGGCAGTTGGGGTGTGGGCTGGGGCACCTGACATCTGCCCGGTGCTTCAAGAAGCCTTTAATGCCCATGGCAAAGAAGGGCAGGAGGGCTGAGGGGACTGGGGACTAAGGCATCCCTCCACCCTGGGGAGGTGGTGATGAAATAGTGCACATGAGCTAAGGAAGCAGGAGCCCAATCACACTGTATCTCCTGAATTGTGCTCCTCCGTTTCCCTGAGACCTCCGTTTTGCTCTGCCCATGGCAGGATTTTTTTTCCTCTGACTGCTTTGATTCTGAGCTATGTATGTTCAATGCTTGCAGCATATTTTCCTAACGCGTCTGCAATGCAGCAGAGCTGTAGTAACCCAACAAAGACCAAACCATTTTATACCTCACTTAGCTCACTCTTACAGCTGAGCAAGACTCCTAAGCACAAGCAGCTCAGCAGCACACAGGGAATCTGCTGCCCAGCTTTACACCCTGCTTATAGTACTGGTTTTCAGGGGAAAAGTAGCCACACCAAACCACCTATTCCAGAAATGCATTTTAAAACCTTAAAAGAAGCCCAGTGATGGCTGAGAGTGACCATCCTCTGTCTCTGCTTTCCACAGAGGCAGCAAACACTTCTAGTCCATACTGAGGCACTTTGGCAGGGATTTGTTTGACACCAAAAGGCTTGTAAGCACCAGCTGTCAAGGTTTCACTAAAAGAGCTGCCTGTCATGTGCAGTCTCTGGCTGCTAAAATGCCGGTGGAACCGACGGGAGCCTCCGTAAGCTCAGCACCACCCAGCATTTTGTCACAAGTGGCTTTTTCACTCGTGGTTCTTCCCTTCAGAAGGTCAGGACCTAAATCCACGCTGGCGCACACTTTGTTCTGCAGCTGAGAATTCAAAATATTTGTGTCCGGAACCAGCTGTTCTTTTGTTAAACCAGTTTCAGTGCACTGGGACTGCGGAAATTGGCAGTCAGCTTTTGAATGGAAGCAGCACTCTGTCTTTAACTTTACGGTTAAATGCTGGTAGTTTTGGGTGTGGGATTTTAAAATTTCAACAAATAACTAAAATTAGAAGCAAAATGCCTGATGGGTCAGCATGGAAACTCCAGTTCCCTACACAACTGCAATTTAGGATACATAGGAATGGTAGGGTTACGTTGCTGCTGTTTGGGGTTAGGTCTAACGAGAAAAAGTCAAACCTCAGAAGACAGGCAGCTTTAAGCAGAAAGGGTAAACACAGCAAAAAAGCAGCAGAGAGCAAGTCCCCACAGATCTTCTCCCAGTGCTTAGCTTGGAGGGTGTTGCCCTCCAACTCGGTCCCATCGCTGCAGGCATAAAAGGCAGTCCCACCTCGGCAGGCAAAAGGCGCTTTTTTACTCACCATTCCCAACAGATTCTCCAGCCAGCGACAGGGCAGAGAGCAGGGTGATAAGGCTGGGGTTTCGCATGCTGCCCTGGCAGTGCTCCCACACGAGGGGCGCTCCGTCAGGCTCCCTGCTGCACCCAAACATCTACATTTCCTGCTTCCTGCCAAGGTGCATCTGAGCTGCATTTCTTCAGGAGATGGACTCTCTTTGATGGGTTTTAGGAAGTGATGTAATTCCGTCTGGGCCTGTCAAGCAAGCAATGATTGCAAAAGAAAGAAGAAAAAAAAAACACAGAAGTTGCACTTCAAGCACGAACTTGGCTGAAGCACCTTTATTAGCTCCTGCTCTCCTCCACTCCTTTCACGCCCAACTTTACTACCTTCTATCTTCATTTACACACAGTACCACAAGGACAGACATCATATAAATACAAACCAGACACAAAATTTCATTTTGTGAGTTAGCAGGAAGGTTTTATGTCACTTTTCGGGGTGGTTGAGCAAGCAAATTTCAAAAATGCCTCCTCTCTTGCCTTGCTTTTCAAGTATGGTAGGACACTGAGTGCATTTATGATCCCAAAAGGCAACCCTGAGTGGGGTGTATTTAGCAAATGGGATGAGTTGCTGGCTCTCTTAGCAGCCTGTAACTGGTATTCTGGACTGGTTTGTACCAAGGAAGAGGATAAAGCAGAAAACCACATCATTTTTTTGTTAAGAGCAGTTGGCTTGGCTGGAAAGTGCTTAGACACCGGTGCGACAATGGCTATAGATGACAGGAGGCAGAAGGTTTCAGGTTCCACCTGGCACGGGGATCCATAGTCACAGTTGATGGAGGTGGCAAGAGGCAGGTAATCCTGCCTCCCTTCCTTATTAATCTTGATTTTCACTTCCCCTGGCAGTGTCTGTCTGGGTGTACAGACCATGGGGCACAGCTGATGCCCCCCAACACTGCCCTGTCCTCTGTCCCCACCACCCCACCACTGTCCACACACTCAGAAACACATGAGGGCTGACCAGGGGCTTCCATGTATTGCCTGTCACTGGGTAGGAGCAATGGACAAGCTCAACACTAAACCCAAGATTTTCAACCTTCTTGCTCTATGGGGTGGGCCTATCCAGGGCCAGGAACTGGACCCGGATCTAAACGATACTTGTGTTCAGGCAGGGAGGGTGGTTGGACCATAGGTTTGGTTTGCTCCGCTATACAAATAAGTTCTAAGTCTAAAACTCATCTTTCTGAGTCCAGTAGAGAGTCTGCGCTCCAGATTTTACTCCAGAGCATCATAGGTTTGAGCCATTTAAATACTTGCATAAAATTTTCCAGTAATAAACTAAGGAATAAGGCATGAATGGTGTAGGAGCTTCATGGTACTTCCCCTAGACATTAATCTGTGTCAAAATCTGATTTCTGGTGAATTTGTTGAATCTTTCTATTCAGATAGGTAGGAAGTGGCCAATTGCTGCTCTGTTTCTCGAGCTAATAATTTTTTTAAACACACTGATACTTTTATAAGTCATCAGTTATAGTTTTTTTAGCTTGAGTAGCTGAGAAATTGGTCAGTGATTCGTTTAATGACCAGTTCATTGGCAGATTTAAAACATTTGAATGAGTTTGTTAACTAACTGGTTGCTTAGTATTGGTAATGTATATTTAGGCACTTCATAAAACAGTGTGGGGAAAAAGCAGAGCTACAAGATTGCAGCTACAACAAGATAAAGAGGAGCTCTGAGTTTTGAAGATGCTGATTGACCAATTCAATATTTCTAGGAGACATTGTTTAATATGATGTCAGTCATACACAAGAATATTTACGAGGCAGAAATGTCAGAGGCGAGACTTGACAACATTTTTAAGATTTTTCTGTTGCAAAGGGACAGAAACTCCACGGATTAATAATAATGTCTGATTGAGATAGATAGTTTAAATTATGAAAGTCAAGAAATTGAGGCTACCAGGCATCTCCTATGTGCTCAGAGGTGCCATGGATTTGTCTAGTCCATGATAGGAAAACTGGTAATGGGCCAGTGGCCAGCATGGGCAAAGCCTGTCTGTGTTTTTGATAAGCACAGACTCAGGTCCCAAAGCTGTTACTATTGTCCATCCACAGCTTTTCTTGAACTTCAGATAACGGGAAGCAAAATCATACTTTTTCACAGTATTTTTGTTGCTTTAATATATAAAGGATATACTATACTCCTTTCTATTTCCTCCTCATCTCCTTCTCGAGTTTGCCACTCTTGGTCTTCCTAATACCACACAGACTGCAAACATGCTTCCCTGGCTTATCCTGCCCTGCATATTTGGCATTTTTGCCCCATTCTGTAGACGTAGCCCAGCACACTCATCCCTTACTATAACATAAAACCTAGATAGAGAAACTGGAAGAGAAAAGAGAAAAGGACTTGTGTTTGCTGCATTTTGTCTCACATTTCTAGTGTAAAAGACTATATCCTCTTTCCCCTTTTAGTCTTTCTACATAGCTTGTAGCATTTTCCACACAGATTCCCATCAACGACTTTTGACTCACATTTGGCTAACAACTTGTTGCCCCTTGAGAGCAAGATAGAAACCTGGTGGTCTGTACACAATTATGATTTCTAAGGCAAATAAAAGTACGGGAAAGTGAGTCTTGGCCACATTATGGCTTAATTAAGACTTCAGAGTGATACAGAGGCAGTTTGGCACACATTTGACTATTTTAATTTAAAAAAATGTAGAGAAATAGGAATGAGGTCTTTTGGATGCTGACAAATCAGACTGTCAAGCAAGGGCAGTTACCGTGGTCCATCCCCAGCAGCATCAGGATCATGCTCCCCTAAAGCACTCTCAGCAGGCTCCCTTTTGCTTGCCTGGGAAGTAAGGTTAGCAACCTTTGTCTTGGTTGTGTTCCTCAGCCTCATGCATCTCTCTTCACAGCAGAAATGCAGAAAGCAAAAACTAATGATAGCCTTGCTGCAAAATTAGCTATGTATTTGAAAACCTACGTATTTGAAAGAGGGGTAGATTGTATCTGATAGTTTCATAAGCATTAGTGCGTTTACTAGGATTCACTATGCACCTTAGCAAAAAGGAATGTCTTTTCACAGGTGAAACAACTAACTTTCCTGAGTGCTTTCAATATGTGTTACCCAGCTGGAAACATTCTGTGTATGTTTGATGTTACTGTTTCACTGGGTTTTGTATTATAAAGGAAATTTCTGACCACCTAGCTAGGCTCTTTGCTAATGTTCTTCCCTAGTCAGAGAAGGATTTGCATCACTGAGATTACAGGATGTCACCAGCAAGACATTTTCAGAAAAACAGAAATGTGCTCTAATGCTGCAACCATTTGACTCATGCTCTTTTTGTTCCTTTTTGCTATGAAAACAACAAAAGCTAAACTTTTGCAACTCATGTGGCAAGTTTAGGGTTAGTTATAGGGCTTACATTACAAACCCCTGCTACTGCAGCTTGCCTGCTGCAGACATTGGCAGCTAATCCGCCTGCTCTGAGGTGCAGGCAAGGGCTAGAGCCAGCCAAGTTCTGCTAGTCCCTTAATGACTTATTTCTGCCTCTGACACATGTTGGGAAAGGACAGATAAATTTTTCCCACAAGTCACTGTGAAAGAATTGGAAGTAGGACTGTATTGCAATCCACTGCAACATTAAAATAAATAAATAAACAAATAATCATCAAAGCAAAGGAGAATGTGCAAAGCCCCTGGGGATCTGCTCAAGCCAGCCAGAGCCCTGGCTGCAATGGTGCTTCTGTGGGATGCTGAGCTAAGTAAGATTTGCAGAATGAAGGCTAAAATCCACAGCATCCTTGTGTAGAAAACTCATGTGGGTTTGGAACCACATCCACGGTTGCACTTGTTTTAGAGCAAGCATTGCCTGCCTGAGTTGCAGAAGATAAAGCTCTCTTTACAGCAAACTATCTCAATTCTAGATTGTTTGAAAAGGCAAGTTACATTGTATTTCAGCCACAGAGGTGCTTAAGAAAAAAGATTTATTTCAGAAACCAGTGCCACCAGTATAAATTAGAACAATGCTTAGAACAATGAGATATAGTCCCTAACTTGGTATCATAAAAATATCTAAAATGAGAGTGACAATAAAAGCATAAAAAGAAGTACCTTCCAGCTTTAAGAACTTCTTTGCTTAACTGGACTTGTAATTATCTTCTTTTGTCTTTTTCTTTATTTTCTTCCTTACACACAATACAGGTTGTGAAATCACAGCTATAATATTTTGGATACTTCAGTAGGAACAGAAATAAAATACAAAACTATACTTGAAAATACCCAGATTTTGGTATCTAAGTTTCCTTTAACAAAATGAAAAATGGATTCCTAAGAGAGACTTCTAACATGACAAATCTCATCTGAAATTAAAAAGGCCACAGAATGCAGAGAGGGTGCTGGCAGACTTACACTGAAGTGCAGTTGGACACTTCATTTCTACTTGTTTCTTGGAAAGTGGTACAGGCATTATAAATTTTGCACATGCCAAAAGCCTCCTAAGTTATTTGTGACTTGTGTAAAATCTTAAAATAGGTGATGCCTCCATTCTACTGCAGTACTGACAGTGTTTCAAAATATGCCTCCTCCTGGAGTTTAGCTTTCCTTCACGCAAAATCCGCAGCTGAATCCACAGCATTTCTGAAAGGACAATGTCTGGTCAGCAAAGTGATCTTGTCATTTGACCACTAGAGAAACACAGCATTTCTAGCCAATATAGGTAGTCCCCTGCAGTGCCTCCCTCTAGCCTAGTGTGGGCTTTGCCCATAAAATCCTTCACCCACAGTCTTTCAGACTCCTACCTTTGCAATTTAGGTGGGACTCCATGACATCTTTGTCTCAACGCAGGCTGGATGAAGGTGGGATTAACACCCCAAAACACAACTTCAGGTTTTCATTTTTCAGAAAGCCTGCACTTATCTCAGTGCTACCAGCTTCACGTTCCCTTTGGTGGCTAAATAATAAAAGGCTCTGCCCTAACCTTGCAACTTTGAGTGCTCCTAAACTCCAACAGTGGCTGTGCCTTTTTCTGTCCCCAAAACTGCCTGTTTTAACATGAAAACTTAGGTTGTTGGATCAGAAGGCTGTGCCCCACTTATTTTCAAAACTATGCAGAGTACCCTCATGAGACATGAAGCCATGAGTGTCTCAGAAAAGCAGCCAAGGTCTGAGCAATGCAATTCTGAGAACAGAGTTTTCAGGTACTTTTGTCCATTCTAACAGTGTCACAACTGTGACAGAAATTTACAATTTCTTAATCTTTTATTATTGGATCTTTCAAGACCAGTGATGGAATGAAACTTAAATAAAAAAACAGTTTTTAAAAACGCTTGGGTCACCTTTCTGACCTTTTATTTATGAATAAATCAGGTTTTCACTTCTTTGAGGAACAGCACGGGGAATTATGAGCTAAAGGTTTGTCTCATTCTTTGAAAACAATTAGGTACATGTCATATTACAACGTTTAGGGTTTAAGGTGGAATTAGAGACTGAAATGATATAAATATAAATTTTCTGCAGGGTTGCAATGTATCCCAAACTTGTATTAAGTGTACATTTGATAAAAACAGTCCAAGATAAACTAATTGAAGGAACAAGTGGGTCATCAGGGCGCTTTAACTCAGTTGACAGGAAAAGGTCCCCTTCCACTCCCCATTGGGGAAGATACCTGACCAAACTGGACTCCGAAAGTAGAGCTGTGTAATAAACTAGGAAGAATGAGATGCCTCCCAGTGGGACATGAGTGGGTTCAAATGCCTGTTCAGAACAAAAACAGACGGCAGTCTCCAGTGTCAGCAATAAAGCTGTTTCACACAGAAATGGCTGTGCAGGCACAGGAGGTGAGCAGACCTCACAGTACAGTCAGATACATGTCAGACAATACAACTGTAATGCTAAAAGGGGTGTCTGTGCAATTTGGAAAAACACTTCAGGGAATGGAAATTCTCTGTGACTGCTCCTGGAAGTGAGAGAAGAAACATCGCCTCGGTATCCAGCACAAGGATCAGAGCCTTGATGGCCACATGCTTTCATGTGCCACCTCGCTTGAGAGATGCACAGTCAGCAATTGAAACGGGGGAAAAAAGCCATCAGTCAGTGAATTACCTTTACATGAAGTGTCAGTGCTGTGTCTTACATGGAGATGCCTCCTTCTTAGTTGTCACTTTCAAGTCAGTGTTAGCCTAAGATCTGGCTGGAAAAAACCCGCAGTGCTCTATAGAAATTGAAACATTGCTCTTAAAGAGATAACAAAAAGTTAGACTGATGAAGTAAAGGATTGAAAACAAAACATAAATCTATCTCAGGTGTAATCATTGATAAATTTAGTGAAATGAAGAGTAGAGAAACAAGGTACTTGAGGGAAAGTAAACTAGATTTTTTTAAAACCTTTCTTACTTTTATTTCTAGGGTGCTTCATCTAACTGTCTGAAGATATTTTCTCAGCTGTGAACAGTCCATAAGAAGAGAATAAAATCTGAAAAGCACATTCCTTCAGTAATACCAGACCATAAAAAAACCCAGCAGTACATCCAAACTGTAATGTGAGTACCCAGATTTTTCCAGCCACACCTAAAGCATCTAAGATAATCTTTGATGTCCTAAAATAATTCTGTTTAAATGTTGCTTGATACTTTTTTAGGCTGTGGCAGCTCTCATTTGATCCTCCCATCTAATTTCCTTTCTCTGTTCTTGAATTAAAATGTTTTCTTCCTTTTCCTTTGCATATTTTCACTGTAATTACTGAACTTCACAAATAGTTAATATAGAGTCCAGACTCTAAAGAAACATTAAAGACAAGCTTTTTAAAGCTACTTAGATACCTAAAGATGCAAATAAGCACTAACTACTTCTAAGATTATGGATATCTGATCTAGGGCAAAGTTCCTAGATACTTTGGAAAAGTGTATTCTCTTAGTTTGTCATTTAAATATCTTTAAAGGACCTGACCCAAGTGGCCAGTTTCAGTCTACTGTTATGAACCAATGTTTAAAATCATGGAAGTAGCCTCCAGTCCTGTCTTAGTCCAGCTCTACAGCAGAAGCTGAGCACATACTTAAGCATGTAAGTAGTTCTAGTAGAATCAAAGAAACAGCGTCCAGCTGAAAACCAGACATATATTAAAGGAAAAAAGTGTGATAGTCTGTAGAGAGTCTGTATTTATAATGTTTATGCAAACAACAGACTAAATTACGGCCGTTGAGACGGCTTTCAGTTTGCATTTTGAGCATGTGCCTTTTTAACTTCAGGCCCCCGTATAGAAATGTGTTGGTGCTCCCGACAGCACTTTCCCTGCTCCTCTATGCCAGTGGAGACTGGGACGGAAACAATGAATGAAGCAATGTGATTATTTGAAAATGGAATTACACATATTTTTGAAACACATCTTTTTTAAAAGAATATGCAATTAAAGCAATTTGTATATGGCACTATAGTGTTACTACTGGTTTGACCATCACAGATGCTAATGTGTTACGTCCCTTTGTCAGTGTGATTGTATTAAACCCACATATTGGTAGCTCAGAAAGTTTTCAGTATGTTTAACCTAGAGAGGGATATGCTGAAAGGACTTGTAACAGAAAGCATGCCTTTTCAACACCCTGTGTTTAAATCTAACTTTTACTTCAGTATACCTGACAGTAGTGCTCCAAGATTATGTGGGGGAAAAAAAATCATACATTTTGCCTTGTGTCTTTTCTGCTACATTATTTTTGTTTCTTTCCCTCTGAGATATACATTTCTCATTCCCTATGAGAAACTATGCCAGTTTATTATATGGCTGAAGTAAGTTTATGTGTTTATTCACTTCATCTTGTCTGAATATAAAGAATGGCTTCCTAGTTAAGTTACAATATAGCTGTCACTCAGTGAAACCTTAAGAATTTGATGAAGTTGTGCAAGTGCTGACCTTACGAAAAGGTCACTTAGTGAAACCTCAAAAATTTGTGTAGATTGGAGAAACATTGAGTTTGACAAAATACAAGCAGCCTTGTATGTCCTCTTCCTTCTGCGGTCGGTCTCTTCTCGGAGAAATCCTTTCCAAAGAGCTGGGTTAGATGTGCTGTAGCTCATTTTCAGGTGGATCCATATTTTGACCAATCTCCGTGACGGCAGTGCAAGATGGCATACCTTCACTATTCTTTTGGTTGCTGTAGAGATTTGTGACACATACTTCAGTACGGGCTAGCAGCCCCGTCACATAACCTGATAGCAGTACACAGACTGATACCCCTTAACTCTTATGGCTCCTTTTCTGCATATCTATCCAGGCCACAATCACACCCCTGTGCCAAAGTGTGGTCTGAAGTGAGAAGATCATGGGCCTGACAGGCTGCTACATTGCCTATATCCTGCTATCTGAAACTTAATCTTCTGTTAGAAGGTAGTTTTTATACTTAGGTGTAGCCTAAGTACAAGGCAAGCAACACTAAAATTCTGTGAGAACTGGCATTTGTCCAGTTACAGGTAGATGCATCAAAAGAGGTCAGTGCTAACTAATGGCTACTAAAGAAACTCCCAATGGAAAGAATTGTAGATATGATCCTTTAGGAAACAGAAGTTCCCTGGAAGTGAATGTATAATTCCCCTCTTAATCCATTTTGATTCTGAGTACTTAATTGTGAAGTTTTATGTCTTTTACTATATCTTCAAAGGGCAATTCACACCTATCCTGAGTCTATAACCCCCTTGAATGTCAATAAGGGTAGATCTGCACACGGTTTAAATTCTTATCATGGTGTCTCCACACAGAGATAAATGTGGTGTTCATTTGAGGATCACAACTCATTCTTTTCCCAGTAGAGCTGGAAATGCTTTTAGAGAATGCAAGTATCTAGTACTTAAAAAAAAAAAGGCAAAAAATATGCCTGCCAAATATAGGAGCTATATTTAAAGCCTGTAAATCAGGCGGGTGGATGGCACAGAGCTATCCCAGATTTCTGAACTGGGGGACCAATCAGGTCAGGAGGCAGCTGACAGGGAATTTTTAAACTCTGAGGAGATTAAATGGCAGACAGGAAGAAGAGTGCAGGATAAATGAGTAAAAGCAAATCCATACCTGCATTACTGTTTTTGGAAGATGTAATCTCACAAATATGTGCCTTGCCTGAGGAGTCGGCATCCTAGTAAGACACTGGCTCAGCCCCTTTGGGAGGCAGAGCAGCAGTTAAACCTCCTGCTGGCTGGAGAGAGTGAGGGCTGTTTTCCACACACTGCAAGATTTCTTCCTAATTGTTGCAGACCAATATGCTGGTGAACACTAGCAGCCCTCCCTACAAAGCACACTGTTCAAAATTATCACATTTGTGAAGCTACACCAATGCAAGCCACTGGGTTCTCCCCCTGTGAGATGAAGTGAGAGGATGAAGAAATCCAAAGGAAGTTTTAAATTCATAAAGCTCTGTAATCCCCATTCTAAATAATCCCTTAGGAAGCTTACATTAACGTAAATTTCATATAATCTCATTGTCCAGGATGCTATCTGCCATCCCAGTATTAGTCCTCAACAGATCATCCCTGAGAATGCAGACATTTCACAAGGAATACATGTTGGAGTTGCACATAAGGAGGTTGTAGCCAGGTGGGGGTCGGTCTCTTCTCCCAGGCAAGCAACAGCAAGACAAGAGGGCATGGTCTTAAACTGTGCCAAGGGAGGTTTCTTCTTTAGGAAGAAATTCTTTACAGAGGGGGTAATCAGGCATCAGAATGGACTGCCCGGGGAAGTGGTGGATTCTCCGTCCCTGGAGGTTTTTAAGATGAGACTGGATGTGGCACTTAGTGCTGTAGTCTAGTAACTATGGTGGTAGTGGATCAAGGGTTGGACTTGATGATCTCGGAGGTCTTTTCCAACCCGTCTGATTCTATGATTCTATGATTCTATGTGCATTTATGGCTGGCTATAGATAATGATGTGGATATCATTAGGGAATGACTGAGTTATTTTTAAAGGTATTTAACCATGAAATTGCAAAATGATTACTAACCATCCAAGCGTTAAGTTTCCCAAATGCTTGCCTGTTAGCTGTAGTGGGCAAGTTGCTGGCAACAAATTAGATTTTTACAAATCTTTTGAGGTGTTGTATGATTTAGGGCACCTGACTCTACATGGGATGACTGAAGACCTGGTGAGAATGGGACACAAAAAACTACTGGTTTTATTCCACATTTACTTCAGCTTTACCTTTTGTAGTTTGGGTTTCTGCTGCCAACTTCTACATGCTACAAGAGTATGAAGCACAACATTGCCAACTCGGCAGGAAATTATCAAACCTTAAGTCTCTTTTGGTTCGTAAGAGAATTCCTGTTGCTTTTTGTAAAAATTGTGTTAGTAATGGTACATATAGGGAAAGCCCTTCCAATGGGGCATTGGATGGTTCTTTGTAGTCATTCAACAAGCAGAGCCAAGAGCCTGTAGCTCTGTCTGCCTGTACTTGTATTTCTATCTTGCTGTTGCATGTCTACGGTATATGCCACATCTGCTCCTACTTCTCTGCAGATGCTCACCATATAAAGCACTGGTCACCCTCATCTCTCGCAGGGAACTGTCTCTACTAGAATTAGAATTGTTATGTTTGTCTGTGCCATGTGTTGAATGTACTTGTAATGCTGATAGTAATTTTTTTCTCAGAGCAGTAAACTTTGTATCCATCAAGCCGTCTTTTCAAAAATAGTTCAACAGTTGTTGGGAACAGCATGTGAAAAGTATTTCTAATTCAGATCCCAAATCTGTACTACAAAGTGTTTCTTACTTAATTTCTGAAAAGCCATGACAATTTTTAAGCTCATCTGACTCTTACTGCAACTGCTAGACTCTACACTTTTTACACAGAAATGCTGTTGCAGCCTTGCCTTGTCTCTAGGCAGAACCTGTTTGCTTACTGAACATTGGTGAGCCCTGGGCAGTGCAGTGACAGGCAGTTTACACAGACCATGTCTCATTTTGCTCTAGGAAAAAACCCAAAAAACTTGTGTCAATTAATGTTGAAGTGGAACTAAATTATGGGTGGCCATTTCTTGCCACCTGAAATTCAGAGAACCTGTGGTATTACCTCTTGTAACAATTTCTGAGGCTAATTTGTGTATGGATATGGGCTTACAGAGGACTCTGGATATTGATTTTGAATAAAAACTTCTGCTTAACCTGACTTACAAGTTCTCCCTGAGTTCCTGCAGGGGAATTTCAATAGACCAGTACTTTGCTTTTTAACTCCTCTTTTTTTTATGACCTACCTGCCTTTCTCCACTATCTCAGGCCATATGGGCTGGCTACAAAGCCAAACAGGGCACAAATATCTCAAGTCTCACAAACAACTCTTAAAGGAGAAAAGCGTGGAAATAAACAACAGAAAATGTAAGTTCAAAAAAAAAAAACCAAAAACACCTTGATAGAAATTAGCTAACATCTGAGCTGGCTTTCAGTCTGACTTATTTTATGCAATTTACACTGTAACCCATCAGTGAGCCTGCAGCAAGTGTGGGTAGAGCCCTTCAAAATGTTCATTCGTCAAGCCAAGCCATGGCACTGTAACACAGTTAGCTATGTAAACAAACAGCCCCAACTCCACCTTTGTGCAGGTTTTGTTTGTGGGGGTTTTTTACAAGCTTAAAAAAAATTATAAAATTCATGCCAGTGATCAGGAGTGTAAAAGAAAGGCTCAAGCAAAGACTTGAAATGACTAAGAATAAAGAATGGGAGAAAAAATAAAATGCAAGGAGGTAAAATTAGAGAAAATAGCATACTTTTAATCACTATATAATCTTTGATGTAAGGATAACATGAAGACATGCCAAATAAAATGGAAAGTAAAAAACTGGGTGTCTCCAGAAAGAGTTAAATATTTTGTTTTGGAGAAGAGAACTGGACACCAAATCATGGAAAGAAGGAAAAGGGATTTTGAAATGTAGTTTAAATATTAATTGGGGCCAGTAAAAGAGGAAGGAAGAAAAATCTGAAGAGCTAAGGGTAAGGGTATGATATTTAGAAATGTAAATGTAAAAGTGAACTGTGGCAAGGATGCAGCACGGCCTGATCAAGGTAAGAGACGAAAGAGAAAAAGAAAGGTTTAAACAAAGATACTGAACGTCAAATTGAGAATCTCAAACAAACAGGTCAGAAGTGATCACTGACAAAATGAAAAAATGGAGACACCTGAAAGGAGAGAAAGATTTGTGTTTTGTTACCAATGCTCTCAGACATCCTGGGAGACTGCAAGAAAAAGCACTGCTCATCTTCCTCTACAAAAGGAAAAGACAAAAAAAAAAAATGTAAGGACATACTGAATGTTCTTAGCTAAATGAAGCAAGGATTCGGGAAGGCCACTAAATACAGCAATGGAGAAATTAGGGCCTGAGATCACGAGGATGTGTACCAAGAGGGTGATACTGACTGATACATGAGATGATTCAAAAATACCACCTGCAAAGATAATATTAGAAATAGGGAGAGTAAGGAGGAGAGCAGCTTGCCAGCAGGTTGGGCCAACAATCCTAACATTAACATTAGAATTAGCAGGATATAAATGAATATAAAATGATAGAAGGTGATGGATGAAAAAGGGCAGAAGGGGAAAAAATAGAATTTTGAATAGCAAAATATCATATTGCATCATTTATACAGTTTAGAAATATGAGGCGCCAATGTTGCTAGAAGCAGTGCTTTCAATAGATTGTCTCCTATGCGCGATACAGTGGCAGCCCCACAGCACATCTCTCAAGAGAAGTGGATGACTTCAGATGAGAAATCCAGCAACTAATTATCACACGTTGAAGTAATTCTTGATTAGCAAGTGCTTTGTAAGAACAGTTCCAGAGAGTAGAGTTCTTTCAGCTTCACTACTGAGCAGAGCCCAGGAGAGCTGAGACCACTTGCTGCCCTGCTCAGCAATCCCAGCCAGGTCTCACCGTTTTCAAACAAAAGATTATTTCATTTGGCATTTAGGGTGAGGTCGCACCATCCTGTCAGACCACAACTTTCTCAGACAGGTGAGTCACTACTCAGGTGATTATAACCAAGCCTTACACAAGCACACAAAGCAGCACAAGTGCAGAAGTGGAGGATGTAAACCAGCTCACCCCCACAATGATAGAGCCAATGGATGACCTGTGTGCAGGCTGACAATTCACATGGATTGTAGCTACGTGTGCAGTGAAGTGTAAAAACTTAAGTAATTTCCTTTTACCATTAGAGGTGGGCAACCTTCCCTTCAGTAACAGTTTCAAAAGAAGATGTTTTTTAGATCTGAAAGATATCCAGAACAGTAAACACACACAAAAAAATCAGTGTAATATTTATTAAAATTTTCAAATACAGGTGTATTTTTGAAGAGTATACTTAGTATACTTAATTTTACATATTACTTGTCCTAAGCATGAATCTGAGGATGCTTTTGATTATATCAAATGTGCTGTCCAAATATTTTTTCTATTTTTGGCCTTGTCTAGAAGTCAGTCATATTTTTAAAACTTCCTATTTTCAGTTCACACTTCTAGAATTCACTTCAGGTTACTGAAAGCAACTTCACTGACTTGACGCTAAAGAAGATAATCACTGTCTAACCATAGCATGAAGCAGAAAAGTTACAGAAAAAAGCACGCAGTTGTCCACACTAATATCTGAATTATTACAGCAAATGACAGCCTTTTGTAGAAAAGGTTCTTCTTTTTAAATATGGTGCAGTCTAGAGCAATATTCTTCCTCTCCCTCCAAACAAAACCACCTCAGACATAAAAAGCCAGTGTCCTGGTGGTTTACGCAGACAATGCAAAGAAATCTCTAGCTCAAACTGTGTACATGGGCTAAATGGATTAACATTTACATAGCACACCACTTCCTTTTTTGCTGTTAGCATTTCAGATCTCTGAGTCTGCATTTCCCTGTGACAGACACCCAAAACAGCAACAAGCTTCAGAATGATTTTCACGTTCTTTGACTATCAATATGACCAAAATCCAAGTGAAGAGAAAGATTTGGGCTCCTAAATAATTTTGAAAGCTATGGCGTTAGAATATAAAGTGTGTGACCTACAAAATCAGTTTCAGTGAGTGCATTTTAACTTAGTTTCTCAGAACAAACTAGGAGGCTAAAAAAAATATATTCTCTAAAGATACAGGATTTTGATGGGTTGTATGTTTTTTAAAGTAACTTCCACAACTCACCTTCAAAGTCCAGGTCAAATAGTAAATCATTCCTGTTGTTTACATGTCATGAGTATGACAGCACTCAGTAATTTACTTCCTTCATTACCAACTAACAATGTTATTTCCCATCTCCTGATTTCCTAAGCTGCTTCTTGTGAAGATTACACTTCCTGTAGGTTGAACTCTTGGTTAACCAAGATTTGCTGCTTATGTACACAAGTCCTTCTCATTCAGATCCAACATTTTCACACTCTGCATTCTCTCAGAAGGAAACAGAGGGTCTCTTTATCTGGAACTTGGGCCAATAAGGGCCACAGGGAGTCATATCTTAATGAATATACATATTAACTATTTATACTTTTTCCTAAACTTGCTTTTAGTTGGAGAAGCTGTTGCAAAGAAATATATTTTAAATCAAAGGATTACTATAGGAAAATTATCTACAGGTCTCAAATAAGCTTAGTCAAAATCGAAAGTACTTTTCACAAGTTTGTTTTGAAGTATTTAAGCAAGCACATTGTCACATAGCTTCCTAAATTAAAAGACTTTGAATTTGCATTTTGAAATAATAAACAGCTAAAAGAACTAATTCAGAGGGATACCTCTTTCATGGAATCTACAAATGTAGGACTTTACTTACTGGGATTTCAACAGAAACTTCCTATTTAATCAGAATATCCTTTGGAAGGAATTCACATCAGATATTTCACTACAAAAACCCAGAAGGTTGCGTGGGTTTTTTGGTAGGGGTTTTAGTAAAACATTCACACAGTTTAGTCATATGCATTTTCTCACCAAACCACCCTGGTATTTTCAATGTCTTCCAACAATTTGATACATTTTCTGAAATGCTTTCACAAACTGATAAAATGTCCTACACCAGAAAAAACAGTAAACAAAGCTTTAGCCAAACCATTTATTGAAAAGTGAAGAATCAAATAAGCATGAGATTTTTTTCCCGTAGTATTATTATGGGCACCATAATTTATTACACAGGCTTCCTAAAGGGCTTCCATAAAATATTTTATTCTTCCTCTAAATTAGAAAAATTATATGTAACTTTTGAAAAAAAATCTTAACTGATAGATATGGAAAAGATTTAAAACAGGTTTTGAAAAAAGTCACAAGCAGTACACTTCAGATAGTCTCTGGTTTTTGGCTCTGCTATCATTACATTGTTTGCAACACATACTCGAAGACATGTAAATGTACAATGATTTGCTCAACTTGATACTGCATTTGTGCAAACAGCACCCTTGTTAATGGGACTTATAATGAAAAACCACATTAGTGCATTGAATCCTACAGCAAAATCTTCAAGTATTGTAAATAAAACAAGAGCTCAGTGAGGGTTTTAGTGCAGATGTTGCAAAAGCTGATTTTTTTTCCTGTATTTACTGTAGAAATACATGGAGTTGCAGAGAAAGACCTACATCAAATCCATGTACCAAAAAGGCTGAAAGTGAGAGAATGACCTTCCTTTTGGACCTCTTCAAAGCCCAAGTAAAACTTTGTCTGTCTTTTGACTCTTGGATTAATAATTATGCCATTCATGTATATCCACATGTGTGCAGTTTTAAGAAAACAAAACAAAACAACACATCCAAAGCTGTGGTAACTTTCTGCTCTTCATCACCTGCTGTAAGAATAAATGATGGCCAGAATTCTTGACTAAGGACAAAAATGTTTAAGAAACCCTTACTTCTCAGAATTCAGGCATGTATTTTCTGTATTATTCAATTTCTTGTTTATGTAACAAAAGCACCGAGCTGATAAATATTTACTACTCCACCATCAAAAAACCAAAGACACCAGTGGAATTATTGATGCATAGAAGTGCTAATCTCCTCCTGAAGAAAGAATTCCAAGCAGTCATCAGTTTATCCCGCATGCACTGAACTTCTTTTTCCTCCACTGTACTTACTACAGTTATCATTTTCAGGGTTCAGCTCATCCCAACTTCATGTCATTTGTTGCTAATTTTGTGTAAAATTTCAGTTTCAGCCCTTTTTTGTAATTTCAAATTTGTTATGTATATCTAGGCAGCTGAGCAAAACACACCAGAGAACATTTCAACAATACTTGTTATTAAACTGCCTTTGTTTACTTATATAATCTCTTTTTTTCTAATTACATGCTTTTCTACTTTGCTAAAATATTTATTTACATGCTACATGTTGAATAAAATTCTCCAAGTCAGCTAGGGAATCATAAAGACAATCATCTGTGTCTTGACTTCCGAGAAACTTCCGAAGGGTATCTAAAGCACTCAAAGCCTCATTTTTTGATGGTGAAGCCTGTTCAGCTCCCTGAAATTGATCATCTTCATTCTCATCCTCATCTTCATTACCAAAAAATGTCCCAGCTTTATCTGACACACTTTCTTTGGCACACATTTTTCCATTATTTGTGGGCACTGCATAAGTTACCAAGTCATCATCTAGAGCTGCATATTCCTCCAAAGATAAGCCTTCTGGAAACTCCACTCCGGCTGCTTGTGCATGTGCAATCAAATCAAGATCACTTTCAACCTCTTTGTTGTTACCATTTGTCTTGGTTTCCAATTTGAATCCTGCTCCATTACAACTTTTCACAATAGTCTGTGGTGTTACTTCCCTCCAGCACAGGTTCAACATCTCAATTGCATCAAGAAGGGTCAGCATAAACTCTTTATTACCTTCTACACAATCAACAAATCTCTTAATAAGACAGTGCCTGTACTTAACCTTCAGACTTCTAATAACCCCTTGTTTCATAGCTATACATGAAGAGGAGTCTGGAGGAAATAACACTAATTTGACAGACTTCAAGTTCTTCACCTCTGTGTGAGCTGGAAGAGAATCAACAAGAATAACCACTTGGCGCTGCTGTGCTTTAAATCTGCCATCGAGTTTATGCATCCACTGTTCAAACAATTCTGGAGTCATCCATGCCCTGTCATTTGCTTCATAGTCCACAGGCAACGACTTCACATCTTTGAAAGAGCGTGGACTTTTGTTTTTTCCTATAACAAGCAGTGGAAGTTTCTCGGAGCCATCCATATTTGTACCCACCACTACAGTTATTCTCTCTTTGCTTAGTTTACCTACGGAACAAGTTTCCCCTTTAAATGCAAATGTGTTATGTGGTAACATCTGATACAACAGTCCAGTCTCCTGTATATGAAACACATTTTTTGGCTGATAATCATTTAAATAATAAGGAAGCACATTCTGGTACCAAAGGGTTGGAGCATCCACTGTAGTAGTAGCAGCTGCTTCTACAGGCTGAGCTCTGAAGACTAAACCATACCTCGACTTGAAACGATCGAGCCAGCCATTGCTGCACTTAAAATCACTGTGTCCGAGCTTCTGCGCAAAATCATTCGCCTTCAGGCGCAGCATGGGACCGTTCACCGGCACCTTCAGGCACTGCGCGATCCTGTACCACTTCATCAGTGCCTCCTCCAGGTCGGCATAAAAAGCGGTCCTCAGCCTCTTCCTTTTGGGATCAAACCGCAAAGTTTCAAAGGCTTCCAAAACTTTTTCCTTATTCTTCATAATCGAAGACAGGGAGTTCTTCTTTATGCCATACTTGGCTGCAATGTCCGCCTTCTTCTTGCCGCTCTCCACGGCGCTTATGATGTCGATTTTCTCCTCGATAGATATGCTTTTTTTCCTCCTCACTATGTGTTCGGGCAGAGCCTCTGCCATGGCACCGAGGTCCGCTCATCCACATCCACACGCAGGCAGGCACACTTCTGCTCTGCCGGCTGGTGTTCCCAGACGGCGCTCCGATCCCACGGGCACGGCACTTGGCGAGGCTGGAGCCGCCCCCCCGGCGGCGCTGCCCGTGGTTGCCATGGCCGCGACCATAGACACGGCAGCCCAGAGCGGCCGCCGCCCTTCTCCCCTTTCCGGCGCGACGCTTCCGGCTCCTGCTGCCACCGGAGAAGGAAGAAAATAAAGCTGGAGAGGGGGCCGCCAGCGCCGCCCCGCCCGGCTGCCTCCTGTCCCCTCTCCCTGCCTCCGTCCCACCCTGCCGTCCCCCGCAGCACGACGCCCCCGNCCCGTCCGACGTGTCACCCCGCGGGGCTCCCCGGGAGGGTGGGGCGGGCCGGGGTCTGCCCGTGCCCTACGGCCCCGCTTCGGGGGGCGCTGGGCGCCCGGACTGGGAGGGCATTGCCTGAGCTTGGTTCACGAGAGAGAGAGAGGGGGAAGCGGTGTGAATTTCGTGGCCCCGGGACTTACTCCACACCCTGGCAATTACTGTTTTAAGTGTGCCAATTTGTCTTTTGCTTGCTGCTCTTAAAGCATGGGAACGCTGTGGTGTTGTATGACAAGCAGGTGTTGTGTGTGATGTTTGTTTACAAACTAGACCCAGTTCTTGCAGTGTTTCTTATAACTAGCACCCCTTCATAGCCTTCCATCTCGCATGAAGGGCTCTGAGGGGGATCATCCCGAACGTCCACTTCAGGATGTAGTTTCAGTATCTAATATGTGCTTTTTTATGTTTGGTGGCACCGGTAGCAAGGAGTTATCACTTTGCAGTCGGTGGCTGTAAGTGTTGACTCTCTAGAAAAAAAACAGAAGGGATTTTGTTATCTTTGCAAGGCTGGAAAAGGACGTTACTTGATCAGTGCAGCTCCAAAACTGTCTGAATCATATATGTTTATGTGTATGTGTGTATACACAGTATCTTGATCCACTGCTTCTTTCTGTTTTGATAGAAGTTGAAACCATAATGGGAACTTGTGGCTTACCTAATCTGGAGATGAGCAGAGCATTAAAATGTTCAGGGACAGGTTGACCTATCGTGGGGATGTGGAAGTTAGTGGGAGGCCTGTTGTCGGGTCTTTATCTCCATCATGTCTTCTAACTCTCAGTCATAATTAGATCTTGTAAGTGGAGCAGCCAGGGAATTCAAGAGCATTAAGAGGAAACTATGGTGTGATCACAGCAGAAAGTGTTTAATGCAGTTCTTTACAGTCCTTTTAAAAAAACAATTGATCTTTATCTTGACAAGAATTAGTGAAAGTATTCTTAGTTAGAAATCAAAATTAAGAAAATATGTGCAAAAGCATTATTTTTCCACCAGCATTTGGATTTTCTGCAGTGTTACAAAAACTTGCATTGCTTATCTATGCCATGGAGTAATAAGACAACAAAGACAAAAGTGTATAGTAACTTCATTGGGACAGAAGGTATCTTGCTTTTGTATTATTAGCAATTAATTAAAAAAAAAAATAAGCAAAGGAGCCAGTTCATCCTGCCTAGAAAAGCAGATTTGATTCTTGAGAATCCCATGGTTCTCATTTCTGAAACCAGAAGTCACTTACCTAAGTGCTGTAGCTATGTGAAGAATAAACTCCTTATTCAAAAGTAATTTATTGTTGATGTCATTTAATTCATATTTGCATGAATAAGCAAATATGAATTTGCCTTTTTTATTAGAAGTTCATAAGTGTGCTCTTCTAACCACTAATTATAATTGGTTAAATGTCTCTGAAGTCTTCATCCTAGAGGAAGCTTATTATGTTGTTTACAAGTTTTTGCTTTGCTATGCTTTTTACTTTGCCAGGTGAAGAAGTGATATATAAATCTCCAGGAGTTAAAAATTGTGTGACTTTATTTACTATGAGCAAAACTTAAAATGACTGAGTCTGTAATCTAATATGCATTTAAGGTAGCTTCGCCACGGGAGGCTTGATTTTAGTCTGTGTCCTCTCTTCCACTCTGGTGCAGTGTTTGTGTGGATTTGCAGAACTGGTCTAGTGGGGGAAATATGGAAATCCAGAAGGACGGGAGTGATACAGACAGGGTTTCAGGCTTAAATTCATGTCAGGGTATGGATCAAGCATATTTTTCCCAAGTAGAACGAACATCTCTGAGTTGTTGTAATTGCAGCTGATAGTAGTAAATGTTCTAGTACACCCGTCAGTCACCTAACATGTTCCACAGTTGGGGCTGTTTTAGTGGGAAAAAAACCCGCCAACTAGAAAATAACTAGAAAATGCAGAAATCATGCTGTACCGAGGATCAGCAACCTCTGATAAAGAACAGTCCTTTGGCACCTGCAAGAACTATGGAGATGCAAAAGTCTGTATGAATTTCTGTAATGGAACCTTAAATATAAATGATAAATGTATGTAGATGCCATCATTGCCACAATTTCACATATATTTCTTCACTTCTAAATCTTGGTGAAGATGTAGAAAGTTTTCATCCTTGCATCCAGTGTGGGATGTTTATGTCCCCAGTTTTTTGCTGTGGAAGCAGTCATCAGGAAATTCTATAATTAAATTAGAATGTGCGATTGAACTTTTAATGAAAGCCACCTTTAATCTACATTTTTCCTCTTGTCATGTTTTAAATTTGGTCAATTTTAAATGAAGTGCGATCCTGCAGAGCTGAGTAGAAAGTGTTGGCACTACTTGCAGGAAAAGAATACTGTACAACAAAATTGGTTAATTAACACAAATGGTGAATTAATTTGGATTTTAAAAAATGAATTATATGTCTTTATGCAGTGTCTTCACGGGTTTGTGAGATGGTTCATGCCTCTAGATTAGGTTATTAAAAGTTCTTAAGTCTATCAACATCATTTTTACTGCTTATAGCACTTAATAGTTTTAAATAGCCTTACTGTGGTATGTAAGTTTGTATATGATATACAAATATAACTGTAGGAACACAACTGTGGTAAAACTGAGGAACAGATTGCCTTAACAGAGATTGCACTACAAGATGAATTTTGCTTCTTGTTTAACCAGCAGAGCGTGCAGATCTCATTTATTCTTCTAATCCATAATGGACTTTTTTAGCTACTCAGAAATAAGCTGTTAAGCACAGAGGTTGTTTTCTACCACAAGCAAAGTTTGGACAGCACTGTGGGAAAACATCACCTCTGCCATATGGTCTTTCATATTCAAAAGAAATTTGAAAAATTAGAGAAATATATCTGAACATGTTATACTTATTTCTTAATTACTTTGAAAGAAATTTTGTATTGATAGTAAAAAAATCCAACGTAATGAAGTGATAGCTCTGAATGTGTTGTTTTTCTGGAGAAAGTGTCTTATTTTACAGTTGAATTTTTAAAGTAAAGGTTATTCAATGTAATATGATCTAGATGATTTAAGTGATTCAGTTTCTCAGCCTTTGGTCATGAGAGCTGCTTACCTTATTAATTATTTGTTTTAATTAGAATTTTTTATAGCTTAGGCATTTGAAATACAATATAAATACAAATAGTGATCTCGTTATAAATTTTTCTTAACCTAGTATGTGTCTGAGCATGTATAAAATGGTGGAAGACTTAATAACTGAAGTCATGTGTGATTATACTCAATACTGACAGACTGTTTAATTTTTAATGATTGGTTGTCTCCTCCTCTCAAACAGCTGGGTGAATTGTGGTGTCACCTGTAGTTACCAGCTATTTGAAGTTGAATTTAGATACCTTTCTTATTTAAGCTATATTAGGTATGTAATTCATCTTCCATGAGCACTATACTCATTGAGTTGATTTCTTGTGCATGTGCTCAGTGTCATCACATTTCTTTGCCTTGGTAGCTGAGATCTTTTTGAGATCTCAGATCTCAATCTAAGATCTCTAAAATGAAAGGGATTCTGTTTCTAGTAGGCATAACAGACTGAGCAGCTTAGTAGGTTTCAGTGACTTAGCATCAATATAAACTTGCAATATTTGGATAAGTTTCATGTAAACAGAATAATGATCTTTGCAATGGTAGTCAGTGTATTGTTGCAAGTGACAGTACACATCAGCTGAAGAACCTTATTTGACTTCCTGGGTTTCGTGTTGCAAGCTAGTCGTCTGTGGGGGAAGGTTGCTTTGGAAGTGGAAGTTTATGGTAGAATGTATTCCTAGTCTCGATTAGATTTGTGGAGAGCCAAAGGCATCAAAGGGAGGAGGTTTCACTTTGCTTTAGCAGAACTTGTAAAAGAAAAGTTTTCTGAAAGCCTGCTTCAGTTTCTCCGAGGTGCAGCACCCAGCTCCTTTCACGTCAATTAATGCATGCCAAACCTGTTTGGTTTTCAGGTATGTCAGACCACAGCAGCAAATCCACAACACTTGATGAGTCTCACCTTGCTGCAGAAGAGGTCCAGTCTGGCTCTGAGGTGATTGGGTGATAGTTATATTAGTGTAAAATCAACCAATCCTGACACCAGTTTCAGACTGCCAAAAATTCTGCTATACAAAGCACAGTGGTATTAGTATGGGGCTATGAGCTCATGCACAGCATCTTGAGTGGGTGGGGTTGGTTTAGAGACACTATTAAGAGCACTCCGATTAATTCATAGCGAAGGATTGCTTCAGCCAGTAGTCTGTTGCTGTGCTGCAGTGTTTGTTTTGTAAGTTGAATAGATTTAGGCATGGATTCTGAAATGTGTAAGTACGACAGGGAAAAGGATTGGTATTAAAAAGGCAACAATCTTTGTGTAATCTTACTACAACAAGGTATTCTATCTGCTGCTGAAGCAGTGAATCTTCTTTTTTCTTGGGAGCAGAGACAGCTTGTTCCTTCTTTATGGAGAAGTCTGTGACATTTTGAAATTATGAACAAATTCCTAAGGTTCACAATATTATTTAGCTGATCAGAATGTGTTTGGGAGGCTGTTTCAGAAAAATAAACATTTTTGTGACTGTTCTAGAGTAAAAATGAAAAAAACTAATGCTGATTTTTATCACTATTAGAGTTTCGATGCCAGTGAATTGTTTTTAAACTTTTAGTAAAAACAGAATAGTGATTCCGCAGCTGTTGAGCATATCTCCAAGTCTGATGTTTGTGAACAGATGTGTGCAAAGAAAATACTGATTGCTACTGAAGAATTACTCTATTTTTTCCTAAATAAAAAGTCCATCTGAAACGTTATGGTTTTCTGTAGTGCTTGTGTCATTTGTGCTTAACACATCAATACAAATTGAGGAACTAATTAAGATTTACTTTAGGCTGTTTCTACATACGATAAATTTTCTTCTGAGGTTTCACTTTCTTTGTATGCTTAGTTTAAGTCAGCTGTGGGCTACACTTGCCAAAGGGGCACTTGATTCAGCCATCATACTCAATGTTTCAACAGAAGTACTGTTGTGGTTTGGTGCTTTAATTTTCTCTCAGATCAATAAGCTCACCATGATTGTGTGAGGTTACAGGAACACACATGCAGAGGTAAAGAGAAATGGCTGCTTGTTTTTGGTAGTAGGCTACAGTTGAGTAAGTATTTTGAGATATTGCACTGCTGAAGTAAGCTGATGCTGTGGCCAAGAGCAGTCCTTCATTCTCAGTATTTTCTTATTGCATTATTACCCCCTCAGTTTCATAGGCACAAGTGCGGGAGACATGTGATGAACTGTTCTGGGGAACTGATGTGAGTGGAAAAATTATCCATCCTCTTTTGGGTATAGGTCACCTTCTTTTAACTGCAGTGTTTCTGGAATCTTGTTTGCTGTACAGACACATTGCTCTGGCTCAGGGAAGAGGTGAAGGAATGGGGAAAGCTGGTGGGGGAAGAGTTGGGGGAAAGGGCAAGGACTTTTTATTGACAGCAGTGTTAGCTTTAACCGTTGACTAAAATGCAGGCAGTGGTTTCTTATTGTGTCTGAGTCAAATCAGCAGCTTATCCCACTTCCCCTTTTCAGCTGCTCCTTTCATGTCTTTGGTACTTGTGTGACCTCATGGCAAACCCATTCATCTCACTGAAACTGTGTTTAGGAAAATTAACCTAGTGAAAATGTCCATTGCCAGGCTAGTGAGTTGCATGTGTTGACTGCAGTCAAGTGAGTGGCTGGGAGGTGGGACACTGTGTGGCTCAAAGTAGGAATTGGAAAAGTAGAGTGGTGAAATGTCCTCCTTTCAGCAATGGAAAATTATGTTATAGTTCAAACATAGCATGAAACTGAAGTTAGCAAGTAATTTTTTGCTTTCTCTGAACTACATACATACATGTGACACAAGAAGGAATGCCTAAAAAAATAGGTGAATAGCTTCTAGGTTGTAGGAGATTTCAAAAGTTGCCCAGAGAAGCTGATGAATTTTATTTTTTAATATATGTGTTTGCTAGAGATGTGTATATGCTTGAGTGTGTATATCTTTGAATAAATGTATAAAAATTTATCAATGTCATTATTTGCAAGCTGATTTGAGATTCTTGATGAAAAGCACCAAGCGAAGTATTTGTTTTGTCTTTAGTTAAATTTAGAGGTGCATTTTTGTTTGTAATCTCTGTCAAACAAAGCATATCCCCTGGCAGTACAGGAATTCCCCTTTGCACTGCATTCTCTGATAATTTACAGAAAGAAGACCAAAAGTATCTGTGTCAGGCTGTGCCAATGTTTCCGTATGGTGCAGGTAGCTGTGACAGGCCAAGCATTTTGAACAGTATTTCACTTGACCATGTCAGGTAGAAGTTCCTAGCAGTCTTAAAGCTTAAGCAGATGTGAGATTCAGAGCAAGCTTAAGAACCTTGATCTATTGGACAGATTTCCTAAATCAAAATCTGATATGATGCATAACTAGAACATGTGATCTAATGGTGTTGTGTAGCAATTCCCTGTGAAGAACAGGGAATTGGACTTGATGATCCTTATAGGTCCTTTCCAACTTGAGATATTCTGTATTCTATGAAATGAAACAAATTACTTTTTTAAAAGTACTTATAAAGTAAGTATAGACCTTTTGGTGTGCTTCAGTATCTTCATTTACTTAAAGGCTACAAGGTTTGAGTTTGTTCAGTTGTGTTAAGAATTACCTAAAAAAAAAAGTTCTGTGCTCCAGTGGTGGGTGAAGACTGGAGTGTGTGGAGAATTTAGTATGCTGTGCCAATGTGAGTATATGGCATAGGAGCTATTCCTTACCAGTGCTGAAAGAAGGTACTTTCTGGATCCTAAATGAGAGGGATTGATGGGATAAGTTAGTGTGTTATGAACTCACCACTTCCTTGAATTTATAGCACACTTTTTCTTAAATGATTTGAAAATTGTTCTCTCTGTATTTAGAGGGTTTTTCAAAAAAGCTGTGCCTAAATGTTTAGCTTCTTATTCTCAGGAAAGGTTTCAGAAAGCACTCTTTTTTGAAAGGGTAGCATTCAATTCACTTCTGCTAATTTAGTTGTGGAGAGTATTTATCCTGAAAGGGAGACAATGTATCACCTCAGGTGGTGTTTTTTGGGTGTACTTCCACAGCTTGTAGTTGATACGCAGGGTTCTTAGAGTGGCTTGTCAGAGAATCACCCAGGTTGGAAAAGACCTCTGAGATCAAGTCCAACCTGTGACCCAACATGACCCTGTCAACTAGACCATGGCACTAAGTGCCACATCCAGTGACTTCTTAAATACCTCCAGGGACGGTGACTCCACCACCTCCCTGGGCAGCCCATTCCAATGTCTGATCACTCTTTCTGTAAAGAATTTTTTCCTGATATCTAACCTAACCCTCCCCTGGCACAGCTTAAGACTGTGCCCTCTTGTCCTACTGCTGGTTGCCTGGGAGAAGAGACTGACCCCCACCTCATTCGAAACTCCTTTCAGGTAGTTGTAGAGAGTGATGAGGTCTCCCCTGAGCCTTCTCTTCTCCAGGCTAAACAGCCCCAGCTCCCTCAGCCTCTCCTCATGGGACTTGTGCTCGAGTCCCTCACCAGACACTCTCCAGCCCCTCAGTGTCCTTCCTAAACTGAGGGGCCCAGAACTGGACACAATATTTGAGGTGCGGCCTAACTAGTGCTGAGTACAGGGCCAGAATCACTGGCCTGGACCTGCTGGCCACACTGTTCCTGATACAGGCCAGGATGCCATTGGCCTTCTTGACCACCTGGGCACAGTGCTGGCTCATGTTCAGCTTTCTGTCAATCCAGACTCCCAGGTCCCTTTCTGCCTGGCTGCTCTCCAGCCAC
>VYXB01001089.1:2017984-2134976 GCA_013397135.1 Pachyramphus minor
TGACCGGCTACCAGCTGGATGCAGCCCCGTTCACCAGCACTCTCTGGGCCCGGCCCTCCAGCCAGTTCCTAACCCAGCACAGAGTACACCTGGGCTGCCAGCTTTTCCAGGACTATGCTGTGGGAGATGGTGTCAAAGGCTTTGCTGAAATCCAGATAGACCACATCCACAGCCTGCCCCTCATCCACTGGGTGGGTCACCTGATCACAGAAGGAGATGAGGTTGGTCAGACAGGACCTTCCCTTCCTAAACCTGTGCTGGCTGATCCCTTGTCCATCCTGTAGGTGCCGTGTGATTGCACTTAGGATGATCTGCTCCATAACCTTGCCAGGCACTGAGGTCAGGCTGACAGGCCTGTAGTTTCCCAGGTTCTCCTTCTGGCCCTTTTTGTGGATCAGTGTGACATTCACCAACTTCCAGTCATCTGGGACCTCCCCAGTGAGCCAGGACTGTTGCTAAATGATGGAGAGCAGCTTGGCGAGCTCTTCTGCCAGCTCCCTCGTCACCCCAGGGTGGATCCCATCCAGTCCCATAGACTTATGAGGATCCAAGTGGCTCGGCATGTCACTAACTTCTTCTTCCTGGATTACAGGGGGGTTATTCGGCTCCCTGTTGCTGTCTACCAGCCCAGGAAGCCAGTTGTCCTGAGGACAACCTGTCGTCTTGTTGAGAACTGAAGCGAGGAAGGTGTTCAGTACCTCAGCCTTATGCTCGTCTCTGGTAACTATGTTCCCCTCCGTGTCCAACAAAGAATGGAGATTTTCCTTGCCCCTCCTTTTGCTATGGATGTATTTATAAAAACACTTCTTGTTGTCCTTAACAGAAATGGCCAGATTAAGCGCAAGTTGTGCTTTTGCGTCTCTAATCTTCTTTCTACATGACCTAACAACATTCCTAAACACTTCATGAGTTGCCGGCCCTTTTTTCCAAAGGCGACAGACTCTCTTTTTTTCCCTAATTTCCTGCAAAATCTCCCTGTTCAGCCAGGCCAGTTGTCTTCCCCACTGGCTCACCTTTCAGCACATAGGAACAGCCTGCTCCTGTGCCTTCAAGGTTTCTTTCTTGATGTCCATCCTTCTTGGACCCTTTTGTTTTTAAGGGCTGTTTCCCAAGGTACTCTCCTTGTCCTTTCTCTTCTCTGCGTGGGTAAAAGGCAGTGTTCATTCAGAACTTGGTGGACATTTTTATGCTGCCAGTCAAAGAAGCTTATTATGAGTTCAGATTTCGTTATACATACCAAATGAAGTTTGAGTTGTGACCTGTGCTTCAAAAGATCAGCTGAGGTGAAGTCTCAATAATATAAATTTTTTGGAAGAAGTTATGGTAGCAAAGCTTTAAAAGCTATCTGGAGTTGGAGAAGCACATTTATTGGAGCCCATGGACAGTGCCTAGATAGGAAGAAGCTTGAGAGACCTCAAAACTTACTAAGGAAATCAAGCTAACTAACATAAATGAAGTGTCGATACATGAAAATGGAGGAAATATTAGCAATGAGATATAACAGAAGACGTTGCCAAATTAGAATGATGCACGTGATCCTCCGTAAGTACCAGTAAAATCTTCGTGTTACGTTGTTGTCCTGTAAAGTTTCATATGTGGTTGGAGAAGCTGCTGGGACTTCAGCCTTGTCTCAGGCTGGGCTTCTTCCTGACCTTTAGACTGGAAAGAACTATTTGATTTGATTATTTAGGAGCTTTAAGGGAAGAAAGGTACCTATTCTCAAGTACTTGTTGATGCTATACCTTGTCTTGCCAGTCTTGCACAAGTGCATGGGCTGATTTGAAGACTTCAGACAACTTTTATGTAAGTAATTGAACAAACACTGCCTTGGTTGTGTGTTGATCTTTCTACTGTTTACACTTTAGATGACTAATGATGCTGCCTTGCAGAGGTAGGAGTAGCTTTTTGAAAGGGATGCAATTTTCAGTTTCTCTTAATTTTGGACAGTGTTAGGGTGCCATTCTCTCTTCGGGTGCTTGTAAATGGTGTGCGGTTCTCCTGGGAATGTCTCTTCTAGGTTATACCTTGGGTCATTTTTGAAAGCAGTAGTTTCACAGCTGCTGCTACTGTTCATGATGCAACAGCATTTGAAAGTAACTTTGATTCTTGAATTCCGTTGGTGCTTTTGAGTTCTTTTAGTACTTCTGCATTTCACTTCAAGTTTGCTGCTGTTAACTGCATGAGAGTTGCATACCAACAGTTTAGTCAGAAGGTGGCACTATGTTACGGCTAAATAAGAAACATCTTAAACTATTTTAAGGTTTGGAATCATAGCTTTTCTTGCAACACATGAACTCATTGCGCTTCTCAAGTATTTAGTGCTCTTCATAGCTAGTACAATTTTTTTAGCTAAGCTCACCTTTTTTTGTAGTTTGAGACACAGAAACTAAGGCTCCAGTGTGCATGAAAACATTTTCTGGCCCCACAACTCTTACTCCCCCAATATCAATGGGCTAAATTTTAGTGTTTCTTTTCTCTTAGATCTTTAAATTACTTCTGACTGAGCTGTGCTAATGTACAACTGTGATTTGGGGATGTGATTAAGCAAATGTATGCAGACTGATTATATCAGAGTATTTCCAATAGGAGTTAGAAATAAAATCAACTGTTATGAAACCCATACACCAAATGTTTTCATAGGGTTTACTCATTGGAAATTTAAGATAAATGCTAACCTCTTTCTTCTTATACTATAGGAAAGTGCAATGGCTCAAGAGTCCCCCAAAAATTCAGCAGCAGAAATTCCTGTGACTACCAATGGACAACTGGAAGATTCTCACGAGCACAGCTTTAACAGGGTAAGAATTTTCTTTGCTGTCTGCCAAAGTATCATTGTCAGAAACGCTGAAGTTACAATGCAGGGCCCTAGCAGACTTCACTTGAGGTTTTCTGGAGGTTTAATGGAAAAACTCCTTTGAAGCTCATAGATCATTGTTAAAGTTGACACAGCATAGTGTGATCACACATTGCAATAATCTTTTTTGTATAAAAGACATGTCAGCAGTGGCAAATTTTGATTCCTTCCCCTAACCTTGATTCGTTGCGGATCAGTTTCCCTTGTGTTAGGATGTCCAGCAGAGAGCGCCACGGTACAGCTTATGGGATTTGGGGTTGGGTTTCTTTTCTTTTTACTTTGATTTTCATTTGGAAATACAAAGACTAGTTAATTGTCCACGTTTATTCAATCTCTGCTGAGACTAGATTTTATGGAGAGCTCTGAGTTTTAACAGTCCCATACTGACTTGCACTGCATGATTATTTTTAAAAGGAGTACTTAGCAGAACTTCAACATTTTATTCTATCCTACTAAAATGCTGGTTAGAGGGGAGAACCTTTATAAGTCTAAAAACAAATTACATATACATCCTGAATATTGATAAAGTAAGAATTTACCTAATTTTGTCTTCTGTTTTTACTTTAATGGAAAAATTCCTTCAAAGATGATAAATTATTGTTAAAGTTGACTAAAAAAACAAAGCACATACTGCACACTGCAATCACTTTTTTGGGTGAAAGATATATTAGTAGTGAAATTTTTTTTCTGAATGCTAAATGCTGGAAAGTACTGGGTACTCTGTAATATGCAATCAAGTGTATGCATTTCTAATTATTGATTCTGAGCCTTGAGGGTACTGATTTTTAATCTAGGAATTTTGTTCATAAGACAGAAAAATGGCATTTAAATATATTTACTAAAAGTATGGTTTTAAACCTGTATAATTTTAATTATAAATATGTTGTTTAAATTTATATAAATGTTTATTTTAAAAAATAAAAAAATATATCATGAAAACAAGATCTGAGACCATTTGACTATGGTTGTAGGGCAGCTGTATAGTGAGCATGGCTGTAAAAAATGTGTAAAACTTTGTAGATGGAAATGCATTCATATTAGACCTCTTATTAAAAATCCTGCACTTGTTACTGGGCATTTTTTCTGCCTCTGCTGTATGGGGATTTTTTTTTTCTTATGAATAGCCCTGCAATAAGGGAAGATTTTCATTCAACTAAGCTCTATTAGTAACATAATTGTAAAAATTAGGACAGTATCTAATGAAATGAAGTTAAAACTACATTTCTGTACAGATGGTATATATGAGTAAGGGGACAGTGTAGGGGACAATTAGGAAATGTATCTTGAAGTGATAATGAATTTGGGTTCACGTCGAAGTAGAGAAACAGATTTACTATTTTTAAGCTGCTGCTGCTGTGACTTGGTTGCTGTCGAAGTTACCTTCTCCTTACATTATGATTGCTTCTTCGGTGTAGTGCATGCAATGCTTATGTACAGCAAGTGGAATTTGCACTCTTGTTGACTGGGTTAGAGCCCTTGTTCAGTCCAAATGTCAAGCTGAAATTTTAAGGTAGTTTCTGTCTACGACTATATATAAAACTCAGAGCAGGTTTTTGCTGGCATGCTAATAATTTTGCTGGCTTGAAGCCAACTATATTTTGAGACTTCTACTTCCACAAAAGCGGATCAAAAATTTGGTCAAATTGCAGAAAACTTACGCTGTGCAAATGTAGTTGAACTTGTTGCTGTAATTATTTTTTCAGTGCTTATTCTGAGATCAATTAAGAAGTGCACTTCAGTTGTTTTTTTGAACTGTCTTATACAAGTTAACGCCTGCATATGTGACCTAAACTCAGAATATGTGATAATCAGGGCTTCTTATAAACAAAACAAAGAAAACAAACTTCTTGGAATTAACATCTGGGTCTGTTTACTAATCTGGTAGTCTCAAATTCTAGTATTTAGCCTTCTATTCATCTTGATTCATGTTTGTTATTTCTAATGCTTAATGCCATGCTTTCTCTTTTTTTCCTTGCCAGGTAATTTTTTTTTCTTAACTTCAAGCAATATATGCATTGCACCACACAATTTCTCTGCTGAGTTTTCAGGGGTCTGTTTTCCTATCAACTTACAGAAATGACAAGCCAAGTACTGATTTTTATGAGGTTGCTTAAGAATGGGGCAAGAAACCATGACTACTTCAATTTGAATTGTTATCTTGGTAAGAGTATGTGACCACAGTAGAGTTTAGAGCTCTCAAATTCCAATATACTGATTTTGATTACACTTTCTTGAGGAGCTGGAGAAGAAGAGTGTTTTGGCTTCCTGCTTTCTTATTTTTGTGATCAGTGACATGTTCATCTAAGTGTTTTACAATTCAGATGTAAACAATAAAATACCATTTATTCTGTATTTTTTCATCTTCTACAGCTATTTTGTGACAAAGACTTGAGCAGCTTAGATTGTATGTTTTTGATAGACTGAGTAAAGAAGTCCTACAACATATTCTTTAGATTTCTTTAATGACAACACTACACTTCCCTCTAGGCCCGTGTTCTAGTTAGCACTTCCATCTGACCTCAGGCTTCTCAGGCTTGAAAATGCACATTTATTTTTCAGCAAATGCAGTATTAGTATGCACTCCAGCATGAGAAGTATTTCATTTTTCGAGGCAGTGCAGTGTTGCTTCTCCTTTGAAGAAAAAACTCCTCCTTTAGTTTTGCAGAACATTAGACAGCATAGATTGTCATAATGTCATTTCAGAAGGAAGCATGTTAGTTCCAGTCTTGTGGGAATGTGATATAGCAGTAATTGATGCATCTTCTTGGTATAAAGCATACATATAAGGTAACTTAAATAAATGTTTTCCTACCTGTGAAATCTCATTCAGAAATATGCTGCTACATTCTAATTCTATAATAAAATGTGCCCATGGAATTCTGACAAGTTTTGTCCTGCCTGTGTGATGGATGGAAACTCTTTAACTAAAAAAAGCTGTAGCTTCTGTCATCATTGGATCAAATATCTAATGTTCTTTCATTAAGAAAAAGCATGACCCAGTGCTTTCCAGCTCTCTGAGCTCTGTTGGAACTCACTTAAGCTTTAAGAACTTGGTGTATAGAATGGTTTGCAAATATTTGAGTATTGCTGGTTTATATTATTCACTTTTTTATTTCACTTGTCCCTGACTTCTAGAGCACAGTTTTCCTGCCATGCTATTATAATTATGTGATTGGCATAGTGGTGTTTTAATGTGGGGATTGGAAGCTGAGAACTGTAGGAAGGAGTGAAGGAAGTATATTATTTCTATTTTCTATTTCTATATTCAATAACATGCCATATACTGTGAAAGCTACATAGGATTAAATTTAATTTTTTAGAAAACTGTTTGGTCTGCCTGTAAAGACACTCAGGCAGCTTTAAGTGATTTGTTATGTTTAAACTATTGTACAAAATCTATATAACATTCATATCAGTTTAAGTCTCTGGATTGGATGTTTCAATTGTTTCCTTTTAGTTTTAGTATGGACTCTTTTGTCATGGATCTTACTGTACTCTTATGGGAACAGAATCATTGTTAAACATGTATATAATACCAGTAATAAACTTCAGGCTACGAAAGATAAATCAACTCTATTGTGAGTCTTCCATTTATCTTGTTAGAATTATGAAATAAGCTCTGGGATCTGATGAATCTGAGTGCCTGTGTTTAGTATCTTGTTCTGTAATTTTATTGCCAGACTGCACAAATAGATAAGGTCAATTCTTTTTTGTCTTTTGTCTACTGAAAAAAAATGCCAGCGTTGTCACTCACATTCTGCCTGCAACATCTGAGTTCATCTCTTAGGTTTTACTAGGTTCACTGACATAGTTGGATTTTTACTTTGGGTAATTATAGTTTAATTAATGTAGACTGATTTAAAATATATTTTCTGTGTGTCAGTTCTAGAAAACTGTTTTCAGGAGATAAAACAAAAAAGTCAAGTGATCTTTGTACGGTCTGAAAAACCAAAAATATGCATTGTAATGATGAGAGTAGAAGGGAAACTAGTTTAAAACTGGATTGCAGTGTGATGTTAGGTGAAACAAAAGGGATATGGTAGAAAGGGTCTTTTGAGTGAAGAGTAATGTATTGGAGAGTACATTTATTTATGCTTGAATTTAAACTGATTGGAGGATCTAGTGGCTTAATTCATGGGAAATAGGAACTGAGTGATGTAATAGGGCAAAGAGAAGAAGAAAGTGCTGAATATGTACAAGGAACTTTACTTGTACATAATTTTGGATAAGAAGTTAAAGTTCAGAGCCCATCTTCCTGGATACATGTTATTTCTATCTATACAACTTTCTGTATCATGGGACTTTAAACTGTGTACTTTACAATAAGATGTGTTGCAAATTTTTCCTGAAGGCAACTGGAATCATCCATTATTAAAAAATTTCCAAATCAAATTGCCTACGGTGGCCTGAGTTTAAAAAATAAATAAGCATATGATTGGTCCCAGTTTAGTTGCTCCACATATATTTATTGAACAAGCTAGTGATGTGGGGTTTTAAAAGCAAGGTAGTAAAGGCAAGTAAAACCATATCTGTTAAACCTACTGCTGATATTAAGGAGAAGGAAATGGACTGGCATAATTAAGAAATTAATACAGTGATATCTCCTTAGTTGCTCCTTAGTTAAGTTTATACAAAGTAAATAAGCTTTGGCTCGATTGGTTTCTACTGTTGGAGAAAATACAGTTCAGGTCTTTCCCTTCTTCATTTTAGATCATTATGGATAGCATGGATGGGAAGTATTGTTTTGGAAATAGTCTTGTAATCCAGCCAACATTCCTTCATGAACATGCATTCTGAGTGACTTCTTTGCTGTGTCTACTGTCTCAACAGGATTGCTATGTCAAAAATGCATATTGGTACATCTAGATGATCTGTATAATAAACTGATAATATCCCTCTTAGAGTTGTGTAAATAAAGCTAACCTTACTAAAATATGTTTAGTTGAATATGGTGATTTGAGGTAATTAAAATGGGATTTTAACAAATGGTTGAAGCGCCTTGAATGTTCTATGCCATATAGGTTTGCACTGTCTTGAGTAGACCTAATTAAGGTAGTGCAGCTGTTCTGTGTACCTGTATTTCATGCTTTGCTTCTTGAGCCTTAAGCATACTAAATGGCTGAGAGTGGGATAGGTAGTCCAACATTTAACTCCTTGGGAAACTTCTGAGTTGTGGTTTTTTATATCTCTAGCTCTGGGTTTCAGAGAAGTTACAATACTGAAATACTTTTTTAGAAGACAATTGCATAAACAATCTCATAGAATTGAAAACCAGGAATGAAGCATCTTTCTCTTTGGTTTTTGGTAATGGTGATCTCTTAACAGCTTCCTGGTTTTGCAATGTATCAACAAATTTTGATCAATTCGAAAGACTTGGACTTACCTTTTACGAAGAAAGGGGGAAATCTTACACTTAGCTAAAAGGGCAGTATGTTGTCAAAATATAATCACTTTATTGTAGCAGGGGAATCTGTCCTCCCTAAGTTATCCTTCTTTACCAATGACATGGTAAAAATTGAAGTTTGCATGCAGCACTGTGTATCCACTGAACAGTAACTTGCATGTTTATAAATGGCAAAAAAGGTGTTGTTTTGATAGTCACTGATGACAGTTCTGGTCATGTATGGTATAGTAGCTCTTTCTTTTAAAGTCTTAAGCAAGGATAGCGTTCTTCATCAGGATATATTTGAACTTGTTCATAAGTGTTTTAAAAGAGGTTTGAATGCAGTTTTTAGACTGAACTTCGCCTTTTTGGCAGTGAAAAAAATTAGATCTCTTAGAACAAATATGTGTTTGTGTACATACACATATACATATATTTATGTAAAACACCCTGGTGTATATATATATATACGCAGTCAGAGATCTTAATAATTTTCATAATC
Source organism: Pachyramphus minor (assembly GCA_013397135.1). NCBI lineage: Eukaryota > Metazoa > Chordata > Aves > Passeriformes > Tyrannidae > Pachyramphus > Pachyramphus minor. The sequence goes on from VYXB01001089.1 coordinate 2,026,724, forward strand.
CAAATACCAAGTTTTTATTTAAGAGAAAGATGTTGTAATATTCTGATTTATTTAGCACTACAGTTGGTCCAACCTCTCCTTAGTCAAATTAGAATTTTGTACATTGAATGTACAGAAGTAGTACAATTGCTTAAGTTTATATCTAAACTTTGTTTTTACAAAGCAGATGTTCTGCATTTTGACATTAAATACAGATGATTGCTTGGATTCCTATTGCAAACATGCTTAAGCAGGTTAGCTGTCTACATTTGTTTGGCTACAGGTTTAGATATTTCTGAAAAGTACAAGGCGCCAAGGTGCCTTCAGGAAAAAAATAATTCATGCCACGTCATTTTTGTTAAATCAGTGCATCTTCTCTGCAATCTAGTTATCCTTTTTCAAGTCTCTCTGATTTTTCAGCTTCTAGTGACTTGCTACATTTTGAGTTAAACGGACTCTGTGTATTAGCTAAACTAAGTTGAAGCAAAGGCTTTCCATCGTACCACCAGCTGCAAGTACTTAAGCGGAAGCACCAGTGTTAAGTCGGTTGTGAAGACTGAAAATAGTATGTATCCAATGTTGTGATATGCTTAATTTGTGAGATCAGGTTCTGCATGTGACTACTATTTGTTGTTCATGCTGGGTGGTTTCTTTGTTTTGTGCTTGGGGGATTTTTGTTTTGTTTTTGTATAATGTTTTAGGTACACAAACATGGCATACTTTATTGTTGGCCAGTTCATGTAAGTGAAAATATGACTGTAGGAATTGGTTACCCTATTTGCAGTAACGTTCTGGGATTTGATGTCAGCAAGATATCTGTCTTGCTGGGATTCATATGTTTGTAGCTTTTTCTTTTTTTTCTCCTCCCAAGAGTTTGTCTTAAACTAAAGACACCTAACTAAATCTATGGGGATGTGATCCTGTGATCCAAAGCCACTTACTGACAATCTGAGCCTCTAGGCAGTACCATTCTTATGCACTAGCCTGCTTCTGGTTTGTGGATCAAGCAGCTACAGTAATAGGTCAAACATCAATTGGATTTTAAAGGTTGTGGGTTTTTTGTAATTAGAAGCATTATATATATCATAAACAGTTACTACACCTGTCCAGACACTGACATCTTAAAGCTATGTGTAGCTTTTCTCTGCAAATTTCACTAGTGCTCCTCTATACTTTTTCCACTTTTTTTCCTCTGTATGGAAGCAGAGGGGATGCAAAAAAGTACTCGACGACAGGCTCTTGACAGTTTTCTGATTTCTTCATGTTTTAATTTTGTTACCGTGTTTTACCTTTTCCTTTCACTTCCATAGTAGTTTTTCAGACACTTCTTACTTTTATGAATTAATGGTTTTAAATTGCTTTAAAACCTGAACTTATTTTAAAGCACTAAATATAATTCCATAACACCGGAGGCTTAAACCTCAATCAGAAGGCTGGAAATACAGTCCAGGAAACCTTTGGGGGAGCTATTTGTAGAGGTGGGTGAGACAGCAAAAATGGGCAATGGGATGGTATGTGAATTGTGGTGTATGGATTCATAGTTCATGGTGTATGGATTTATAGGCCTGTGTTGGGTTTCAGTGAAGACTTCGATTGCTTGAAAGTTGGTTGTAGTAGTTAATCTAGTTCTCCAAAGTTAAACAAGGTGATCTCAAGCAATTTTAAATCAATGAGTTTCAAAAGCAAACAGAAGTAAATGGCAACTTTGTGCTGTGAGCACTTGTCATGTAGGCTCAGAAGGAGGCTATTGAAGTGGTGCCTTTCCGGATGTTTCTCTCATGTCAAATATGAAAAAGATTTCATGTGCTATTTATAAAAAATAAGGATGCTATGATTTTTAAAGCTATTTCTTTCTTAGAGTGATGGGGTTTTTATCTTTAACATTATGATAATTGCTTCCACATTTTTGGTTTGTAGGATGTTGTCTGCTTGATAGTCTTAGATTCTGCACCCCTGTCAGTCCAGTTTTTAACTGGAAACTTTATTAAACTGATATGCTTGCTTGGACCAGCTTCAGACCATATAACATGATGTTTCAGGCCCATTTTTGGTAACTGCTACTGAGTGAGATGGTGTTCTAGTAGTTCATCAATATAACAGAAAATTCTAGAATAAATGCTCAGGCTATACTTAGTGTTTCTCATTCTTTTATTTGTGTAGCAGTAGAATGCTGTGACGCCAATGAGGACATTCCAGGCTAAAGACTGAATTGCTTGTCTGAGAGCTGCTGAAATTGCATTATAATACTTTGAGTCACTTTAATTTTTTTTTTAACATTAACTTTCAATTTTTATTCAATATTTTCAAGGACTTGAAACGTTCGTTACCAGTTGGACTTGGACTTTCTGAAACCAAAATAACACCTCATGGCTTTGACAGTGCCAAAGAGGGAGTTGTTGAGGCAGGACCATTTCCAAGTAAAGGTAAATGCTTTTTTGTATTTCTCCATTTTAAATATTTTTGCATGGTCAGGAACACAATGTTCTGTAGCTGCTTTGAGCAGTTTGGTGTAAATGTACACATTGAGATTTGCATTAGTGACAACCAGTTTATCTTCTCTGGTAGCTGGGTTGTTAAAATACAAAATATATGCTGCACTTGTAGTATCAGTCAAGGGACTAGAGGAAACAGTGTTAAATTGGTCTGCATTTACAAGAAGGGAGGTCCTTGAGCACCTTGAACTGTTATCAGGCTGAATCAGGTATCAGGCTGAAAAATTTCACTATTACATTGTGTTGAAGTTTTCTTTAAATTTTGCAGGGTATTATTCTGATTTGAATTTATTCCGATTTGAAACATAACTGGAGAGTTATTTATTTCTTTATATACAGTTCACTTACCTAGAGCAGATTATTAGGTGGAATTCTTCATTGTTGAATTCATGCATGCCTTAGGGAGTCTAAGCTAGTATCAAACAATGAGAAATACAAAGTGATAAACAAGCCAATAATGTCAGTGTTTCCTATCTGTCAAAAAGCAATAGAATACCATGATATAGTATGTGCAAATGATATTTGATGAATTATGTAGCTTTGACAGTTTCAGAATTTGAAAGGTTGGAAATGATCTCAAATGCACAGCTGTGGAAATAAGTCTCTTTGTAGTCATAGATGTAATTTACGTTTTGCTTCATTTCCTGTTTGGTAAAATTCTTTGCTCATGAAAACAGTGATTTATATGCTGTACATTACATATATTACAAAGTGAATGCTGTGTTTCTTTATCTTTGAAATTAGCAAAATATCTAGCTAAAAACTGGGAAGATGGCAAACTGCTTACCATTTTTGCCTTTTTATATTCCATTAGCAGGATAACTGTTGTAGCTGTTCAGTGCATTAGTCTGTAAGGGAAAAGTGTGTAAGATGTGTTTAAAGCTACATGAATATGTTTGAAATGGAAACGTTCTGTGAACATTTTTGTGTACAAATTATGAGCTTTGGACACTTTAGATATCACAGTTTTCCTCCAAGGATATTTTCTCCAGATTTTTCCTGATGTTCTAATAAATTCAGACAGAGAGAACTGATAAAAGCTAGGGCTTCCTATGAAACTGTGGACAAAAACTGAATTATTGCCCTATTTCTAAAAATTCTGTTTTAGTGCCCTTACTAGGGCTTCATTTTTGAATGCAAAGTAGATAATACTGGAGGGGAAGGGCTTTTAGGATTTGGGGGATGTTGAATGATGAAGCATGCATAAGACTGCATTAATACTCTGTCAAATGATAAAGATTTTTTAACTGCTTGTCTTGGCTCGCTTGTTGAAATGATTCAGTCTTGAGGCCTTTAGCAGGATCTTGCAGTCAAATTTTTATGCCTGGATGAATCCAATTTCAGCTCTTATGCAATGTATTGCTACAGGAGAACACAGCCAGTGAGCTGTCTTTGTCTCATTTTTCTGTGCAGTTGGATCCAAATCATAGGATTTACTTAACCCCGTGATAGTAGTGCTCTGTAGTATATTTAAAAGACAAAAGCTAATTGTTGATCCAGTTACTTTGAGTGATGTTTTTGGTGTTCCTGGTAAGTACATTTTGTTTAAACCACTAGAGTTTAGGTTTGATTTCCTTTCCCCTTGTTATTACACTGTTAGCCCTGAAGTATATTGGAATTTCTCAGCAAAAGCAATAAAAGCTCCCCCCCCAGTATGGGAGTCACTCATCACTACAGAGAAAAATGAATTTATTTGTTTGGTTTTAAAATCCTGAAAATTTCATAAGGATGCCACTTCAGATTTATCTGTTATGAAAGAGTGGCAAAGCTCTGAAAAGCACAATCCTAAAACAGCACAGAGTGCATGTCATTTAAAGTTAGTTGGTTTTTGTTTGGTTGGGTTTTTTTAAGAGGAAAAGCAAGTGATGTAAAATCTTTCTTTTGGGAATGAGCTTACACACTTCCACAGCTAATGACTCCTATGATCTTCAGGATAACTTTTTGCTGCGTGTTTACACTGACTTAAGGGCCGATGTCGCTGAAGTGTATCTGAAACTGGCTGAGATTTCAGAGTTTACTTCACCCCTTAATGCTTTGAGTACCATTCAGTGACAGCGCAGAGTCAAATCTACCTAGACCTAAAATAGGGTGTTTCAGCTGTAGAAACTATATAACAATCTTACATGGAATTTTCTGTTTATGGTATGTACTTTACTGATGAAGCTGTCAGTTGTGCTTTGATTACTCTTACAGGAAAAAAATTGTCTTCATGATGTAGAGAAAAAGATTAAATCATGAAAACTTGCCGTAGTTCACACAGACAGCTGCACCTCTTAAAAAGCATTTCCATCAGAAATTCCAGCACCTTTTCTGTGGATGCTTGTATTGTTGCTAAAGCAAATGTGTCTTTGTTTTGACAAAAAAACCCCATGTCTGTGTAAAAATGTGTATTGATTTCTATAGGAAGATGATGGATTTTCATGGTTAAATGTCCCCTTTTCAGGTTCCTCAGCATCACCCAAATCATCTGTTATATCTCCTAGCAGTGCAGCAGCTAGCAGACTGGCTGGACAAGGTTGTGATTTAATTATTCCCACAGGTATCAAAGCACTGAGAGGATAACGCCCTTGTCTCTGCTGACACTGTACTAACCCCTCCATGTCTCTAATAATTTGATTTACTATTATTTGGAAATACAACTTCTGGGGGGTTTTGGTGGCTCTCACTCCTGCCTTTTAACAGTTCACAAAGTAACCTCTGCTCTCCTCTCTGTCAGCGGCTTTTACTCTATAAAATTGGAAATATAGCTACCAAATATTAATAATAACAAACAGTTAAATAACAAACAGCTAAAATAGGAGAGACCAAAATCTTTTATTTAGGTTAAAGCTGAAACTTTTGGCATTTTTGGCCAAAATGATCATATATTACAATCTACTAGACTATGGAAGCAGCCATTAGGAATTCATAACACCCAGACTAGGTTTTGCCACTTGACTCATTTTGTGCCTCTGGGCAAATTTCTTAATATCTTAGTCTGTTTCCTCCTGTATAAAAGGAGAAAACTTACACAGTTGCCTCATAAGGGTGTTGAGAGGGTTAGTTACTTTATGTTTGCACAGCATTTTGAAGATGCAAAGGACATAGTAGGATGCTAAAGGAGTTTCTCGAGGCATCTGTATAGACTTTTTTTCCAAAATCTTGCTTAAATAAATAACTTGGCAAGACTAAGGTGACTGTAAGTAGCAGTAGGGATTAGAATTGGAAGTAGTCAGAATTGTACATGAATAAATAAAAATATTGCTTAAACAGTACTGATTTTAGCAGTTTCTAGTATTTAGGACACCAGGAATTATTTTTGCAAAACTAAAATATAGAATTGACATGATATCCCATACTAGTTTGAAAATGCTGAGTAAGGGCAATTTATAGTGATTGGCCCTGGATATTTTAAGCTGTTGCTTTAAATCTGTCCTTTGTTGCTGTTTCTATACTGGTGGTTTGTAGAATTCCTAATTGTTCCTAATACAATGAGTTAATAAAATTGAAATAAATAAGTTAAATATTGACTGATGACACCTTCTGGAAAGGATGGTGCTCACTGGAAAAGATTAATAAAACCTGTGCTTTGGGACAACAGTTTTTATATAGCAACAGTTTTCATTTAATGGTCTGCAGTTTGTAAACAGACTTCTAGAATGGCTAAATCCAACAGGGTAATCAACTGTTGGAGTTTTAAAACATAGCTTAAGTAATAAATATGTCTCAAAAGCTGTTTTAAGGTTGGTTACTAAAACATACATTCAGTAAGCTTTGTTTGGCCTATTACTACAAGAAATACTGGGATATAAAATATGTTTGATATCATTTTAAAATAAGTCTTTCTTTCTGGAAGAGATGTTGAAATCTGCTTATTCATCTTAAGTTCGTACTGTCGCCTTGCTCTGCTTTTGTACGTGCAATTGCAAAATCCTACATACTTCCTATTAATCCTTTATAAAACAAACAGACAAAAACCCCAAACCCAAGGCCTTTGCTTTGTCTGACACAGGGAGCAGAGCTCAGCAGAAGAGTGGGCCTGTTGTGTTAGCAGATGAAGTAAAGAATCCAGCAATGGAGAAACTGGAATTGGTGAGAAAGTGGAGCCTAAACACTTACAAGGTATGGCAGCCATGTCTTTGTGTGTGTGTATGTATGTGTATTCTAGAAATGAGTTTGCTACTAGGTAGGACCAGAGCTGTATGAAAGTCATCTGTTGTTGCAGTGAGCATAAGCAAGAATGTGTAGGGAGGTTTAGTTTTCTTCCAAGCGTAGCATTCTTTGTTAGCCTTTTTAAATCCCTGGTTTTAAGTGGAAAACCTTTCATAGGTATTACCGCTTTAGCAAGGTAAAAGATGTTCCGTTTCTAATGTCCCCTTCATTATTCAGAATGTACAGATTTCAGCACTAAAGCTTGCAGTTAAATCTTCTTGCCATTTTTGAGTTGATTGCTGATGGAATAAAATTTTAGCTGAGATGAAGAAGTCAGACCCATTTACAAGTTCCATGTATCTTAATTGCTATTCTGATGTTCTGTCTTGGCTGTTTGTTTTTTCTTAGTGTTGTAATTCTTGTTTCAATTCATGTGTGGTTTATATACTGCTTTTTTGTGATCAGTTGGGATTCGATGAACTTAAAATAATAAGAATAATGAAAAGGATCTTAAAGCACACCATTTTACCAGAGGCGACTCTCGTTAAAAAGCCATAAGATAAGGAGCAATTGTCAGGGAATACATTCCTGTCAAGAGTTTAAACAAAGACAAACTTGGAAAAATAGCTTTTTGTTATGCCTGCAACTTAAATGACAGAGTTGTGGAGAAGTGGTTTGTGCATCAGTGGGATCTATATCAAACCATGAAGAAATGAAGAATCTGTGGAAAAAAAAGTCTGAATCCCTCCAGTGTTCTTTAAGTCTGGATAAGGACTTTCTCCCCAGTGAAGATGGGAAGCAGAGATGGGAACATTCTACCCACAAATAAATGTTTATGCTGTCTTTTGGTTAGAATCAGAAGTTTCCTCTTTTTAATGTCTAATTAAATGGCTTCTAGGTTTTCTGCTTCTCTTGCCATCTAAGTTTGGTAGCAACTGCAGAAGTTGCAGGCGAATGGTATCCTGGGGTACATTCGGAAGAGCACTGCCAGCAGGTCAAGGGAGCTGATCCTGCCCCACTGCAGTGCTGTGTCCAGTTCTGGGTTTCTCAATACAAGAGAGACATGGAGCTCCTGAAGTGTGTCCAATGGAAGGCAAAAAAGATGATTAAGGGACTGGAGCATCCCTCTTAAGAAGAAGAGGGAGCTGGGCCTGTTCAGCCTCAAGAAGAGACAACTGAGAGAGGACCTCAGTGTCTATAAGTATCTGAAGGGAGGTTGTCAAGAGGATGGGGCCAGGCTTGGTGGTGCCAAGAGGCAACAGGCAGAAACTAATGCACAGGAAGCTCCCCCTGAACATGAGGAAGAACGTCTCTACTGTGAGGTGACCAAGCACTGGAACAGGTTCCCCATAGAGGTTGTGGAGTCTCCCTCGCTGGGGATATTCAAGAGCCATCTGGATGCAGTTCTGTGCCATGTGCTCTAGGATGACCCTGCTTGAGCAGAGAGGTTGGACCAGGTGACCCAATGTGGTCCTTTCCAACCTGACCCATTCTGTGATTCAGCTACTCTGGAGTGTGCTGTGGTCCAACTGGAATACGTGCTATTCAGCTGAAGCATTTCTTTAAAATTCTCGTCAGTTCAAAAATGTTGACTCTTGGGATCGAAGCTCTAATACCACAACTAAATGGGACAGCATTTGACCTTATTCTGTCTTTTTGGTACCTTGATTTAGGAAAAAAAACCCAAAAAATCTCCCANTTGTGGAGTCTCCCTCGCTGGGGATATTCAAGAGCCATCTGGATGCAGTTCTGTGCCATGTGCTCTAGGATGACCCTGCTTGAGCAGAGAGGTTGGACCAGGTGACCCAATGTGGTCCTTTCCAACCTGACCCATTCTGTGATTTACCTACTCTGGAGTGGTCCAACTGGAATACGTGCTATTCAGCTGAAGGCTTTCTTTAAAATTCTCGTCTGTTCAAAAATGTTGACTCTTGGGATCGAAGCTCTTATACCACAACTAAATGGGACAGCATTTGACCTTATTCTGTCTTTTTGGTACCTTGATTTAGGAAAAAAAACCCAAAAAATCTCCCAGTGTCTCTCTCAACTGCAAACCAATTCTAAACTCACTGACATGAACCAACAACTAGAGGAGTAGTGAAAAATGCTGGGAAAAGTGGTCTTGGATCCCTGTTTAGAGCATTTTTTCTTTGGCTGTAGTCTTTGCAAAGTCTGGATTTTCAGATTTCTTTCATGACTTAAGCCTCCCTCTCCCTGAATTTCACAATCCCACCAGTTATGGCATAGCAAAAAAAGACTAGCACTTTCAGAAAAGTAAATGCATGTTTTCTTGAAATCTATTCCCAAGCATGCCCAAGGAGATATGACAGTTTTGGTCTGTCTAGAATCCCATATTGACTTCTTGTGTGCTCTTTTTTGGAGGAAAAGGATTGTTCAGAGACCTTACGAATTCATTTTGAGTTGAGGGATTATTATGGAAATGGACCTGGAGATACCATACATTTGAAAGCACTTCATAAGTAGTCTATGGACAAAATGCATATTTAATATAGTTAAGGACAGTATTGAAGTTTGTGGACCTAGTGGCTTGCTGTGCTTCCCGTCAGGAAGATCATGGGAAGAAGTCTCCCCCTTGTCTCATAATAGCTAATTGTTCATAGGTTAGAAGATGAAGAAATAAAGGGCAGGAGTAAATGGCTAGGAGAGGAAAGTCAGCACTGAGTTTAAAATTCCCGCTATTCAATGCACCAGACATGAATCTACAAGTGGAGTTAGTGGTGAAAGTTGATGTTAGGAAATTCTTCAGGAATTTGATATGAGTAGTTCCTATGCCATGGTGTCTGTATCAGGAGTTGTAAAATCTAAATTATTGGATATGTTCAGAAGTCATTCCCATTTGTGAATGCCTTTGCAACTGTTGTCCCCTGTCACTCTTCCCAGTCGTATGCTCCCTAGTAATCATGAGTTAGTGTCAAAAGAAATTGCCCTTCTTTCCTTAGTCTAGTGACAAGATCTTTTTCAGTTCTTTCCTCTGCCCCAGCCTTCCCCTTTGGATGAGAAAGAGGTTTTCAGTTTAGCAAAAACATTTAGGCACAAGAAGGTCATGAGTCTTCTTGACTTTCAGAAATTCTAACAAAAAGCTTATCTTTTTGTTTTGCATACAACTTCCTAATCTTTGAGGGGGAAAAAATAAGCAAGCCTGTTTTACAGACTTCTCTAATACTGGGCTATTAGTGGAACTTTTATTTCCGAGACATGCCCAGTAGTGTCTCTGTTCATTTTCAACAGATGCAATTTAAAATAGATTTCTCTTAAATGTATTTTGGTGGGTGTTTTTTGAGTTGTTTTCTTAAGCTTTGCACTGGGTGACTTCTTTTTGAGTAGCGTGGTTTTATTCATGACAGTTTTCTTTACAGATGCTTTTAGAACAAAGCACAATGGAATTAACGTGTGGGATTTTCTTTGTTTGCTAGTGAGAATATACAGCAACTTGTGTGTTCGTACTAGTCTGCTTAGAGCCGGAGTAATTCAAAACAGATAGGGGCATTTTTTTATCTTTCACTACATCTGAGTTTAATAAAGTATGGAGTGTCTTTCCAGTTACTGGTTTTATCTAACTTGTCACTGCTGGCTAGTTTTAGGTGTTTTGCTGTAACTTCTGAAGCAAATATCCCTTGGTTGAAAATAATTTCTTCATTTGTAATTTATTCTTTCTTCCAAAAATGTTGCCTTCCATGATTCAGATTTTTCTCCTGCATTTCTATGGGGGTGTACATGTGTGTGCCTCGGCTTTTTTGCAAAATAGCCAAAAATTGGCCATTACTTCTGTAGTTCCTAGTCAAAGGTTTGTTTATGCTTTGAGCACACTTATTGCTAATCTGTATTTTGCAATTTCTGTTGGAGACTTTGGTAGTAAACTTGTATTCTATGTTATGATTTGTTATGCTCTCCCAAATTTCTGATGCTTGACAAATATCACCTAGATTAGCTGTGCTTTTTCTTGCGAATTAGTTGAATCTGATTAAGTAGCCTGAATAGCCTGTACCTTCCAACCTAAAGCTTATGATCATGACCAGCTGGTTCTGCTTGATCATTCTTGTGTCTTTCCTGTGTTCATCTATTACATTTAGAAAGGACATAAAAGTTCTAGCAGGTTAAATGTGTGTCTCCTCTGGACATGAGATTGGAATAAACAAAATTCCTTGAACTGAAAAACCTGGGAAATGCAGTGCTGGTAGTGTATTTGGGGAGTATAGTATAAGATAGGCTTGGGCATTATTTCACCAAAAAGAAATAGCAGCTTTGCACTTAGGTTAAGGCCTTTCTGAATAGTTGTGGCCTTGATTAGTAAGTTTATTTCCTTGTAATTTTTGTTTCTGCAACAAATTTTAGTTTGTTTATATTGATTATCTTTTCACTTTTTGGGACCACAGATTAACTTCAAGTAACTTACTGTAGCAGTAAATAATTCCTGCTTTTCATAGAGAAATTGTATGGCTTCGCTACACATCTGCCTTGGAAAAAGCTTCTCTGTGTCTCAGTCAAGGGAAACCCCAGTGTGGATCTTGGGAGGCTGCCAAGCTGGGCTTGAATCTCTGGCAGAGAAGGTCACAGATAAGTGGAATGTGGTAGCAGCCTGATCTGTCACAGCCATGCACAGGGTGAAAGTGTCTATGGCCTTGTAAGAGCACATTTTCTGCTTACTGTGTTAATGACCTGCAAATTTCTAAGAATTTGACTTATGACAGAAAAGAAAGTCTTTCTGAGACAATCATCTCCATTTTATAGACTTGTAAATAAGACGTACATTTTAATACTTTTGTGTATTTCTCAGTAGGAGTTCCCAGTTTTCTAGTCAGCTTTCAAAAACATGATGAAAACCACCACCTTCTGACTTTCTCCTAAAAACCCCTCAAAACTAACATTTTTGGAAAGCACAACATGGACGTTCTGGAATTGGATGATTGGTAGACAAAGCCCAAAAGATTACTAACTGGATATTTTTATGCAGAATAGTAATGCTCCTGTTAACTGACTTCAATGCAGTAGGCTAAAATGGTTCTTTTAACTTAATGAGATTCACCAAACCTATAAAGAGATAAGTGTTTTTTTACTTGAGAAACAATTAGTTATGCTCTTGATTTGCTAAGTTGAATATTCATCTTAGTAGGAGTTGAGACTTGTCCAACTGTTCTTGCTGAGTCCTGATAAACTTCTAAAGAGTGTGTTGTTTTTTCAGTTTGTTGTGCAAACTTATATTGGGAGGGGTGATTGTGAAAGAATTTGTGTGTAATTATATGTCCCTTGAAGGTGAAAATGGGTGTATGCTGTGTTGTCTTGAATATACTTGATTCTTTATAATTTAATATTTTTTCTGCAGTGTACACGTCAAATCATCTCTGAAAAACTGGGTCGTGGCTCAAGAACAGTAGATCTGGAACTAGAAGCTCAAATCGATATATTGAGAGATAACAAAAAAAAATATGAACATATCTTGAGACTGGCACAGACGCTGTCCACGCAGCTCTTCCAGATGGTACATACCCAAAGGCAACTTGGAGATGCATTTGCTGACCTGAGTTTGAAATCATTGGAACTTCATGTAAGACTTTTATAGTGTTAAAAAAATACAGTGGCAGAGATGAAGATAAGCCTAAATGACTTGTGCAGGGCATATAGTAGTTAGCAGCTACTTTTATAAACATTGTAGTTAACAATATATTACATGCTCTGTGTGTTAAAAGCCTATGTAATTCACTTAAAACTATAGGAAATTATTGAAATTACTGTAGTCCTTTGTTTCTTAAACATTCGCCTCTAGTTGATGGTTGGACTCAAGAACTGACAACTTTTCTTTGTAGAGAAGATGCATTTTACTATTAATTTTGCTTCTAATGAAATGTCATCAAAGTGTTCCACAGTGTTACGTCATTTCAATTACAGGATGTCTTTGGGGAATGTGCCTGGGAGTAAATAGATTAGGGCACATTACTTCACTTGTGCACATTGAATGTGAGTAAATTATTTTTCTGTAGCATATTTAAGCATTGAGATTTCATCTCAAAGTCCTTTTCTAATCAGAATTTTCCTACTAATAGGACTAATCTGTGTCCTTATGTTGTCTGGAGTTGCTGAGCAAGAGAGGCAATCTTTAGATATCTGGGTTGTTACGATTCCATAGTTTAGAAGTTTATGTAACACTGGCACTTTCTGTTGCCAATCATAAAACTGTCTGCTGTCAAGAGAAAAAAGGTAAATGTTGCTTACAAAGGAGAGTAACTGGCCTGCTTTTATATTGCCTGTTCTGTACTTGCAAAATTAAAGCAATTCAATCCTTTGGAAAACCAGTATTAAGTGGCATATGATTCTCTAAAACATAGCTGCTGGAACAGCTCAAATTATCTTTGTGATTTTAAAAACATCTGTCTTTTCTTAATTGTCTTTTACTATTGAGTTTTAAGAGAGGAGGTGGAGTTATTGCTTGCACAGAGGAACCTTAAGTGATAGCTAGCTGAAAGACATTGAGACTCCTACACTGGCAGGAATTTTTAATATTAATCTGACAGATGAAAATCTGTGAATATAGAGCACTTCTAGCAGCTAAGAAATTAAATTATCTGCTAAAAGAAGCTTTTAATAATCAGTTTACTCTTGACACAAATGTGGGCATGTGGTTTGTGGCAGAACTCACTGATTGTTATGAAATATGTGCTGAAGCTGGATGTTTCTTCCAAAACTTGGACGAAATCTGGCGTCATACTCTTTTAATGAATGTTGGGTTTTTTCCCATGATTAGCTTATAACTTCTGATGGGAATACTGATCTTCCAGGTTCTTTCAGCATCTTGTACTGGTCTTGGAATCTGTTTCCGTCATTCATCTCTTGTGTAGATTATTGAATGGCGCTGTTGATGAAAATCAAATAAAGGTTTCTGCTGCTGTAATAAAAGTTATCTAACCTTTGCCTCTTGGAGACTTGCCTGATGTTTGTCTCTTTCCTCTTTGTGTTTCCCCTGTTTAATCTGTACTGTATTACCATGTGTAGCCTGGCCTACACTTCTTGGATATTTGGATAACGTTGTTGCCTCTAAAACTTGTGCAAGGCTAAAAGTAAAATTTCCGAACAGTTAGTCTTTAATGTTTAATGTGGTAACAGTATATAAATTTAAATAAAATTTTAAAAAAAAGTCTCAAGGTAATATTTCTTATTTTATTAATGATAACAAAATATTATTTTAATGTGGTATCTGCAGAGGTATTACTTAATGGGAATGTGTTGCTGTTTCTCTTTTGGATACAAAAATAACTCCTGGTTCCAGGCTCATGTGTCTCTACTTATACAGACATATGAATTCCAATTTAATTGACCTGTGCATAGAGTATGAAGTGAGTGTAAACTCTTGATACAGTAAGGATTTGCTGTCTGTTTCATAAGAGCTATCTGCAGAGGTCATGGACAAAACTCAAAAGTCTGTATGAAACTGTATGAGCCATTAGAAGGACAGTTTTGTTGGTTATCATGTTCCTTAGTACTGCATGCCACTGCAGTCCCATCCTTCTTACCTCCCTCCTGTGAACTGGTGGTGTTGCTCATTTGGGTCTGTGATGATCTGAGTGAGAGGACAAGCTGGAAAAGTAATTGCAGTCTTGCCTGCAGGAGGGAAGGGAGATGGGACTAAGCTGCTGAGGGGGGCAGTCGTACAGCTGTTGTCTCTGCTGGCAAGATCCGTTTTCTTCCCTGAGCCAGGGCTTGTGTTAGCTGTGTAGCTGGCAATGTTAGAGTAAAACCAGCTGGAAAATATTTTGGGGGGTTTGTTCTGTTTTTGGGGTTTTGGTTTGGTTTTTTTCAGTATAATCTTTAGCTATTTAGCTGACTGCTTTTGCTACCCAAGCAGCTGCACAAAGCAAAGATTATAGACCTTTAGTGGTGTTTACAGGACTTATCTTATGAAAACTTGCCCTAAGTTCTCTTCCTTTTTGATTCTTCTTCAGTTGCTCACTTCCACTGCACCTCCTTTTCTAGAGGATTCTACTGTCATGAACTTGTTAACATGAAATATCATTTGGCTTTGGTGATTATTTTCTAAACAGATGAAAGGAAACTGGGAGAATACAGCACTTCTGAGTCAGATGTTGGCAGTGTGCAAGTCTAAAAAGTCCCAAGTTCCAAATATGAACCTAGTGTGTTTTACAGTCATTGCAACCAGAGATGTAATGGTTCTCTCTTTTGTGAGAACTCCCATCTGTAGAATATAAAGATGCCATATGGATGACATAAATATAATAATTGGATTCATTTGGCATCCATGCATTAGGAAAATCTTTGCAGCCTTGGTCAGCGTACACTGCTGTTAACAAAGAGACATGAACAAACATGTATCTAGATTTGACTTAAATGCCTTGGAAATAATTTTACCCTTGTCTGTTTGAAATTTATGGCTGAGCTACATTAAAATTTTTATTTGCTATTCATTATAATGCTCTGCTCTTCAATTATTTACAGCCTATTAAACTGTGATAGATGTTGAGGTTTTTGCAGTGCTCTTTTCCAGAATGTAAGAATAAAACTTAATAGCTAATTAATGCTGTGTGCCCTTGTGAAGTTAGTTACATTACTGTATTTAATGTAGTGGTGTCTCTGTTCGCATTAAAGCATTACCTAGACAACCACATGAGATGCCGGATTAAAACTCTGCTGAATGACAATGTGAAGATTGCATTAACACTTACTTTTAAGTAACATTCAAGACTTCAGAGTGCAGACAAGTCACATTATGAAATAGGATTTAACATCACACATAGTAACAAAATTGTAAACCATGTTTTACTGATGTTAGAGCAAGTTTGTAAAAACTGTGAACTGAATGTTGTATTGTAATCATATTGGTTTAATCATAATCATATCCAAACAGAAGTGAAACAACTGCCACATCTGTGTTTGCATTTTTTTATATAGTTGCTGATGAATGTTATGATTTCAATTGATCTACAGCTTTGTTTTCTCTGCTCTTTGTTTATAGGAGGAGTTTGGCTACAATGCAGATACGCAGAAACTTCTAGCTAAAAATGGAGAAACGCTTCTTGGGGCTATTAACTTTTTTATTGCCAGTGTGAATACATTGGTGAATAAGACAATTGAGGATACATTATTGACTGTGAAACAGTATGAAAGTGCCAGGTAGCTATCTCCTGTGTCTAGCTCTTTTCAGTAGCAATTAATCTTCAGGAAGCAGGCTTTGTATCAGCTTAGTCCTTGTATTGGAGTAACTAACCTGTCAGATAAAAACCTTATAATGCAACTCTCATATAATTAGGATTTATGGTTAACTGTAACTGATTGCACATATCTTCAAATGTTTTGTGAATGTCCTGTTGTAGATTTAATTTTAATTGTTAGCTGTAGGAGTAATTATAGCTATTTTTTCTCATGTGCTAGACTAAGGTGGCTTTTTAAGTAGCGTGACAGTGCAAGGTTAACCATTTTATCCAGCTACATTGCAATAGGTAAAACAATCTCTTTGACTGAAGACCATTTAGTCTTGTGCTTCTGTTGATGCACAGTGCATACAATTAACACTTCACTTTTTATGCACAAATTGCAGGCTTGGTCAGGAAGGGGAAAATGAAACAAAAATTTCTTAGTGAATAACATCTAGCAGTAGATAATGGGTTTCCTGCCCTGGAAAAGGTTACTTTTGGATGTGGCATAATACTCTAAAGCCAGGTTCCTTTTTCCTGCCAGAGACTTGTGGTCCTTTCTGATGAGTGGTTCCATTCTGATTTTCTTTCACTTAATAGGATAAAGTGTTTCTTTTAATTTGGCAAAGGATGGAGTTTATGCATATAATTTTTTGTGATTTTTTTTTTTTTTTGGTCAGAACTTGCAAAACATTTGATTTTTGAAGTTCTTTTATATTTGTTCTGTTCTAATGCTTATTTATAAGCAGAATTGTAAATTATTGTTTAGATAAATAGATAAACTTTCAAAAGGCATGAAAGGCAGAATTATTATGTGTATATAAGGTATTGCTTTATTTTTGACACCAACATATTTAAAAAGAAATAAATTAATTCATACATTTTCCAGGTATCCCCTTGAAAATTTATACAAAATACATCTGCTACAAAAGACCAATCTGACAATTGGTTTTGTCAGTAATTTTCAATATATAGTTCTTAAGTCCTGAAATACTTCCACTGCTTTCTGTTCATTAATCAAGTATTTTGCCAAATAAATTATAAAGGTTCTTCACTGACTTGGTTCATTTTGCAGTGTGAAAACAGGTCACATTTATTTCTGCACCTCTTCTTTCCTGTCCCCAGTTGCACTTTAGCATTCACCTGCCCCCCTCTTCTATCAACTCTCTATTGGTTTGTTTCCTTTTTTGGAATTCAGGCATAAACTCTTTAAATA
This sequence comes from Pachyramphus minor, assembly GCA_013397135.1. Lineage (NCBI taxonomy): Eukaryota > Metazoa > Chordata > Aves > Passeriformes > Tyrannidae > Pachyramphus > Pachyramphus minor. The sequence continues at coordinate 2,043,700 of VYXB01001089.1, forward strand.
AAGACTGAATCAGGCTGGCAATGAGAATGAGGAAGAACCCTGTGAATATTACTCCTTTTGCCTCTGAAAACATTGTTGGTTTTTTTTTTTTGGAGCAGTTACATCAACTGAAAAATTGTTTTATAATCAGTTTTTAATCCTGATTTGTTTCCAAGAAAGCATATTTAAAAAGCCAAAAATAGGGAGGTTTTTGTAAGTAAAATTGGCTGATATGCTAGGTTCCATTATGTGAAAGCTACAGCGAAGTATGGAAGGAAGAGTAAAGCTTTGAGCAGGACTGCACCATTTTTTTGCAGCCTCCTTTTCCATAGGACTGACAAATCCTCACAGAACTATTTGTGGAAGAACTATAAAACTGTTCCAGTTAATACATATGGAGAAGCCTGGAGCATTCGGAAAATCCTTTAGGTCAGCGTTTGCTGTAAGTGAGCTCTGAGGTGTGTCTTTTGCACTCAACACAAACTCTCCACTGAACTGATTCAACAGCAGAAGAATGACCTGAAAAATATTTGCTGTCTTTATCTGGGTTAGTAGGTTGAGATGTCCCAGGAAAGGCTCTGACCACTGATGCCCATAAAAAAGTGTTGAGAACATGTGGCTAAGACAGGAGCAGAAGAGGGAGGGTGCCTGTTGAGGCAGTCTCATACAGTGTACTTCAGGGTGGATTTGCTTGATGAATAGGAGGAGGGACGAAAAAAACTTGCCTGGGTTTTTTATTTTTTCTGCCCTTAACTGTTCTGTTCATCTTCTGTCGTTCTTGACCCTGTATGTGAGGTCAGTTTTGAGACACTGCCTTTAGATTTCTTTTTTCCCTTCCTCCTCTTTCTTCTCAGGATTGAATATGATGCTTATCGAACAGACCTGGAAGAGCTGAATCTTGGCCCTCGGGATGCAAACACTCTGCCAAAGATTGAACAATCACAACAACTGTTTCAAGTGCATAAGGAGAAATATGACAAAATGCGTAATGATGTATCTATCAAATTGAAATTTTTGGAAGAAAATAAGGTAAGCTTCTACTTCTGATATTATGTTTAGGAGTTTTGTGCTGTAAGTTGCTGCTTTCTAGAAATATTTTAGTTGTTAGATCTTAAAATATAAATTAAAAGTAGAGCAAGCAAAGAAAAGCTGAATTTTCTGAGTTCTTGCTATATCACTAGAGGACACACTTTTAGAGCAGGCAGCCTTAGAAGACCCTAAACAAGCTGCTCTAGCTACAAATGACAAATATTATGGCAACAAGTGTCTTGTTGATACAGAATCTTGCAAGTTTGGAAAAGCATAACTTCTCCAATTACCACATGTAATGGTTAAATGAATCATATTACTACTGATTTAATATTCTAAGTAATACTTACGTTTGACAACACTATCATGGAAGTTTTGCACAAATAAAGTGAGAGAACTATGGAGAGGCTTCTTCAAAATTAGACTTTCTTTGAAGTTTTGAACTGAGAAATACAACTTTTTGTAATTCATGTCCTTATAGCTTCTTAATTTTAAACAGGACTCTTGAACTGTTGACTTAAAGGAGATTTTTTTCTGTAAGTGTTTATTTCAACCATACCATTTCATCTCTTCCCTCTTAATGTAATGATGGGGTTCTTACGCTTCTTATTATCAGTCAAAAACAGAACTGCCATACAAAACACACTTTTAAACTGCTTTCTTTGATAAACAAGTCCTTTTAAATTGTTTCTAATTAGATGTGAAAATTACAGTCTTTCAAGATCTGATTTTTGTTAATAGTCATGGTAAATGAAATGGTTATCGTGTGACAATAATTCCTGTGTCTTCATAGAGAGGAAAATATGATTAAAACTTACGTAGGAGATAGTAGGTTCTCTGTTTGTCCACGTCTCTCAGTGGATTAATGTTTTCAGTATGGGTTGATTCATTTATTTTAAAGATTTGAACACAGGTAACAATTGCCTGTCAGAGAATACAGGACTGGACCCCAATGATAACACTAGCAAACCATGCTCTTTGAATGGAAGGAGGCAACTTCAAGGGGAAAATCATGGGACAAGCTAAACCAATTAAAATGGATTATAATTCTGTACTTTTGAATATTTTATCACATATGCATTTGCATCAGCTACTTAGAATAAAGAGGTAAGTCAGGGAAGAAAGAGATGATAAGAGGAAGAAAGTGGGAAAAATCTACAAACTTTCTGGTTTCCAAAACAATATATGCTTAAAACATAGCTCCTGAGCACTAGTGCTTCATATAGGCATTTGCATTAGGACCCCCTGATCTGGAATCCCATAGGCATTAAGAGTTGGTGGACCAGATCATCAGGTGATTAAAATCTGTTGTTCTTGCTGAACTTGTAGCCCATTAACTTTAAAACTGAAAAAATCCATATGGAAATTAATTTTCTTGAACAAGCTGAAGTCTAATCTAAGTGCTGATTCTGTTGCTTAAATTAGAAAATGCTCCTAAGAACTGAGTTTCAAAACTATGCTAGGTTGAGAACAGGTATGCTGAAGTTGTCTCTTCCCCATCTTTATTTTAATCTTTTAGTAAGTTGTTTGCTACTGTACTTCTGTTGAAACTGTTTGATCCTTTCAGCTCACATCTTTACAGGAATTCTGATGCTTAAGCTCAAACTGATTGAAAATAACACCTAGCTTGCTTCCTCATAGTTTCCATTACCTATATAACAGACTGATCTGTTTATGTTTATACAATAGGAAAGCTTCAGACTGAAATCATTTTATTTCTGTCTTGTACAAAAAAACCTCTTTATAATTTTTTAAAAACTAAATTAAATAGTGTAAGGAGCATGAAAGAAGTTGTCTTCCTAGTGAGTCTTGAATTAGTTCAAGCATCCTGTTAGCAGTTAGAACCTACAAATTCTGTTTCTGAAAGAGATTGTTTTTTCCTTCCTGTCTTTTACATGAGTACAGAAGGGACTCTCACATGCTTAAGCCTTTTTATCAGTGGTTGACATTTCTCAGCTTTGACACTAGAGATGTAAAAATATTTACTAAAGACTGTATGCAATTTTGTTCCCAAATAAAAAGTTACTTTCTTTCTGATTAAAAATTGACTTAAATATTGTTATCTTTGGAGAGTTTTACTGAGGTAATCTTTACTTTGGTCTTTTCTATTTTATGTGTAGGATGATATTTTGTCATCATGGCAATAGGTTGAAGTGAAAGAAGTACCTTACCCTGTAGTGTAGGAGTAGCAATAGGATGGCTTGTGCCTGCCCTGGAGAAGGGCATAAATTGGTGGAGAAGCAGTGGAAATGATGTGTTGCTGTTTCATCAGAGCCTCTGTACTGAGACACAGAGCAGCAGTGTATGAACCTTGCAGAGCAATGGCCTTGGACATAAAAGCTCAGTCTGTGGTTTGCAAATCCTTTGTTTCCTACAGCTGAGAGCACTGGCACAAAAGCACTGCCTTTTACACTTCAGCTGCCTTTCTGAAAAAAAAAAAAAAAAAGGGTTTTTAAGAAGGCAGCAGGAGCAGCAACAATTCTGTGCTCTCCACTATTGGGGATGTGTTTCTGTTAAGTGCTTACACTCAATAAAGTATGTGTTCAACTTTTTATAATGGCTGTAGGTGAACAGAACTTTGTTTTCTGAGCAGATACACTCAGTCTCCTCTCTTTATGAGAACCTGTTTTAAAGAGAATAGCTATAGGGAAAATGAAGTATTTGTTAGTGCAGGAGGAGGAGAAAGAGAGATCAGGAGTATCTTTCCAGAGTTCCCTTGCAACATCAGGTGGTAGAGCTGAGATGGGTACCAGTGTGGCTGTATGATAACACTTCTTAATTAAGTGCAGAGATCAGATATAGAACAAATAAACCTGAAACATATGTTTAGTTCAGGTTTGCCCTGTTATTGCTGTTTATGGCAGCATAAATCCATTGGTTCAGTCAGGAACAGTTTAGCTATCAGTAGTGTGTTCCTACTAAATGGTGCTGCAAAGAACCTATAAAGCCAGTTTAACTGGCTGGTGGGCTCCACTTCGTCTGTGTTGCTGCAAATGTCATCGAAGAACCCACAATCTCACTGGCCCTATCCAGCTTTTCCCTGTATCAGGAAAAGGCATCACCTGGTTGCAGTCTCTTTGTGCCTGTTCTCCTGGGTTCATATGTTAATATTTCAATTAAAAGCCCCCAAAGGTTCTGAGAACTGGATTACAGTAAAGCTTTGTAAGTTTCTGTGTGTAAAACCAAGGTACACAAGATTTCTTTCACTATTATTACAGCATTTGATCTTGAAGTTAGAACTCTTTTTTTTTTTTTTTTTTTTTTTAATATTGCTACAAAATTGTATTGGTTCTATCCCCAGATGGCAAAGTTCTGTAGAAGCTTGTAGCATTCAGTAACAAGTTTAAGCATTCAAAATCTGGAGTTTACAAATAGTTTTGTTTGTGTTTTTTTAGTAAGGATGATGGCCTGTTCTTAGATTAGATTTCTATCACTGAAAAATTTTTGGAAAGGCATTGTCCTTTTGAGAAAGGGAAAACTGTTACTCTTGCATGCACTTGAGAAGTGTCAAATACCGTTCTGCATAGAGAAAGAAATTGAATGGGCTTCTGTGAGTTGTACTTCAGGAATTTGATTCTTAACTACTCGCTTCTGCAAATGAAAGCAGTATGCAATCCATAGGAAACCCAGATGTTTGGACTAAGTTAGGGAAAAGGGTTATCATAGTTGTGAGGAGGTACAAACTGGTGGTTTTGGTCGTTGAGATGACTGAAACAGTCTGAATGAGGAGGATGTAAAGAAACATGGATGTACTGTGCCATGGAAAATATGGCATTCAGTCGGAGGTGGGGAAGAGGACAATATTTAAAAAGAACTGAAATGTTAATAGCATTGGGAAGAAATGTGAAAAGTCAAATCCAATCTAAGGTCTCCTGTGGAGGACATGCCTGGTTTTTATGCTTATCCACAAAGTTCAGTTCTGGTTTGAGAAATAAGTTTGCCAAGTCTATTATGGAGTGCTGACTCTGCTTATAATTAGGAACAAATAGGTATATATAGTTAATTAACAAGGAATTTTAGAAGTTGTTCAACTGTAGAGCACAATACGTTTTTGACAGGCATGCTAGTCATATTGGAACCTGTATTTTAGCAGCGTACCATTAACATTCTTTGATTGAAAGGCAAATCTTCAAACAGGCCTTTCCTGGAATAGGTGCTACAGCTTGTTGATCAAGAGTTGGCCTTTACTGCTGTAATCTGACAGTTGCTTCAAGGCTTTGCTGCAAAAAAAAAGAGGTCCCTTCATCCTCTCTCCCCTTCCCCCCCATTGCCTCCTTTGTTGTTTGTAAAAGTGCCTACGGAGCTGTGTAGAGAATCACATTGGGGAACTGATCCAGGTAAAAGCAAATATATTGTCTGGTTAATTTTAATCTAGATCTGTTCCCTGATCCAACTGCCTACATAACTGCATGCATGTTTCACCAACAGAGGGCTAAGGTGAAACACAGTGTGGAAGTAGGAATCAGTGGCTGGATATGTGAATGGGTTGGATACTTTTCTATTCCCCAAGCTGGAATGAGACTCTTTCATAGGAAAAGTGGGTAAATTTGAACTTGGCTCTAAGTGAATACTTGTTATCAAGTTCTTAGCTGTGATTACAGGTGTTTTTGCAGTGAATATCAAGTGGTTTGAGGTGTTAGAGCTTTTTTTTCTTTGCTGGCTGCTGCTTCATAGCAGAGATTCTTTGCACAGTGTCAGTTAAAGTGATCTTTTTCTAGAAACTTTATCTCAAAGTTACTTGAATGAAACTGTGAATAAGAAGATCCCACTATCACTTTTGGGATTCACTTAGCAATCAGCTTCTGAAGGAGGAGAGCAGAAGTTATAGTACCTTGAACCTCTGCAACCAGTTTGATAACGATCACAAAATTTATACCACAATTATCTGGCTTGGGGATAGAACCTTGTACAGTGAGGTAGCTCTGGTAGTTCAAAAAATACCACCAAAACAAAACATATTTTTTCAATTCAAATCATCTGCCTCTACGCTGTCAGTTCCTGCCTCTCTATGTTTGTGTGTGTGCACATGCATACTTGAGCCATTTATAAATTACTGAATTTATAAAATTATAGAAGACTTCGGGGCAGTTCACAGAAGCTTTGTGTTAAAAGCTACCCTAACAAAGTACCAAACTAGGTCTCAGATTGAAGAACTTCAACTGGGGGAGTAGGTTCATTACTCCTGTTTTATTTGAATTCCTATAAACAGTATGAGTAAAACTCTTGTAGCATTTTAATAATGTGCTATAACAGTGAGTGTACTTCTGTGTGGAATTCGTAGCTTGGATTGCATGAACTCTTGCATGTCAGTGATGAAAGAATCTGCTCAAGGAAAGCACTGTACTCTCTATCCAACCTTTTAAAAGCAAACCCTTTATGTTGTTGTGACACTTTCCACTTGTAAGAGATAGTATTTTGGCATGGGGAATTCCTTTCTAACCATACACACCTCTCCTGTATTTTCTTGGAGAACCTCTTGATGGAATAACCTATCATTTTACACTGCCTGTTTCTAATTCAGTTAAATTAGCCTGAATTATTAGGAGAAACATAGGGAGAAAACGTAGGGATATCAGTTTTCAAATTGTCAGACCAACTTAGACTAAAATTTGGGCCAGCAAAGAGGGGTTATCACTTAAGCAGGATACTGAGGTTATCACTTAAGCAGGATACTAAGGTTTGTACCGTTGTCGGGTTTACAGTCAAAACTTAATTTGTGAAATGAATCTATTATTCAGTTTAAAAAAAAGTGATAGACGTTTCAACTTTGTGCTGAAATTTTTGTATATCCTCGTGGGGATGCACACACACATGCTCAGCCCTTTTTCCTCAAACTATTTTTTAAAATATATTTATTACATTTCTGACATATACATACATATAATGGTGGGGTTTTTTTTTTTACTTTGAGATCTTCTGTTAAATGAAGACTATAAGGTATTTCTGCATCAAGTTGCATACAATTCAGAAAAGCACATTAGCCAAATAACCTGTAAAAACAGGCATAGCCAACTGGTTGGCACAGGCCAAGCCTGGCCCAAGGACTGTTTTGATTCCCAGCATGACAGGAGTAGACTGTCCCTTTTGAGTTGTGCTGAGAGATGAGGCAGTGATCCAAAATTTGAGTACAGAAAGCCTAATCTGCTACCTACCACATCCTCCCATGGGGCTCAGTCAGCCACCTTGTTCCTTCGTTCTCTTCTATGTTGGCTAAATGCTCTTGGGCTCAACACCATGTAGGCTGAAAAAAGGCACAGGGCCACCACCATGGGGATTTGCGCTCTGACACAAGAGAAGGTTGTGCTGGGCTGAGAGTACACTCGGGAACAAAAAGGACAGGTTTTGGCTACAGGAGAAACCCTTTTCAGCATACTGCTGTTCATTCACGACTTCAGGTTTCCTGGTGTGCTAGGGTGGCAATGTAACATTTGTTTAACTTTGACTTCACCAGTCAAGGCTTATAGCTTGTCATAATAGACTAGGCTGGAAGAGAAAAACAGTGGTGCCCTCCAGCTGCCCTTGTGCTCTTTCTTCCCAGGTTCTGGTTTCTGCTATGACCTGTGTATTTTGTTACTAATTTACACAAATGTTACAGTCAAGATATTGACAAAGTGCTGTAAATCATCCTGTGTTAAAGGAGGTGGGCAAGAAATATTGCTGGGAAAAACCATCAGTTTAATTTAGGTATACATGAGCTGGAAAACAGCAACTCTGCAAAGGGGGCAAATACATGAACTGTGTACTTAGGTAATGCCTTTGTCATGTACTGTTTCAGGGAGGTCCATTTGGCCTACAGGCAGGTACCTTAGAGGTTTGGCATCTCATTTCAAGGAGTCGAAGTACTTGTAATCAAGCTTTTTATATTTGATAACATTATGCTGTTTAAGTGAATTGTGTTTCATCTATGCATGCTGAGTTGATACTGCCTCTTCAGCATACTGTATGAAAGCTCTAAATTGCTGTAACGGTAAAGAATTCTGTATTTGCATTTGATGTTCGTATTTTTAAACTTTCATTATGAAGTCTGAGAATCTCAAATACACCTGTTTCTTTATAACCGACCTGTGATGATGTTAGCATCAGGTTCCTCCTCTTAATCTCTCTCTCTCTCCTTGCCTGTAGGTTAAGGTATTGCACAATCAGCTTGTTCTGTTCCACAATGCCATTGCGGCGTACTTTGCTGGGAATCAAAAGCAGCTTGAACAGACACTTAAACAGTTCCACATCAAATTGAAAACTCCTGGAGCAGATGCCCCATCCTGGCTTGAAGAACAGTAATCAGATCATAGAAGAGGACCCAATATTAACCTAAAAATCTTTAAATCTGAGGATAATTAAGGGTTGGGGTTGAAGGACTGTTGTAGTGATTCTTGCACAGACAGCTTTAATTTTTTTCCCCTTTTATAATATGCTAAAATTGAATTTGATAGGAAAGTGGGTGACTTTAAGGTAACCAAATGTAATTTCTGTCATTTCAAATATAGAGCACTCCTTTTGTATGTAAAGGTTGGTGGTTATTCCTGTAACTGGGATGGGGGAGGAAAAGAGGGAGGGGAAACAAAACTATTATAGATTTGCACTGACAAATTATGCTTGTGATTTCTGGTCATTTTGGTGGCTAGTCAAAGTATTTCCAAGTGGAGGTTTACATGATTTGTACCAACATCTGGTATTTTATAGATGAATATAGAAAACATCTTAAGTAATTTTCATATGACTTTTAAAAAAAATGAGGAAGTTAAAAGAATATTTTGCAGATGAATAATATAAGGCTATATGCAATATCTGCATACAAGGCAACAGTACCAGATGGCTCATTGACTAGTGGAATTGCAGCAACTGCCTTTTTAAAAGATGTAGCTTTCCATCAAAGGGTTAAAAACACTAAAGCAAGAATCACTGTCAGTCTGAGGCTTCTGAGCACACATTTTTGCTTTGCACCAAGTGGTTTGCTGAGTGAGGCCAACCATGCAATGTACTAATTTCATTTAAAATGTTTCTTTCTCTATGAAACAAATACCGTACTAGCCTTAAATCACAGGTATGTGCCTTTTTATAAGATAATATTTTCCACCAGTGTACATAACTCAAGAACCCTTTCACGTAATAGTTTGTCAGTTCCCAAGAAGGGGAAAGAGACTGTGTAAATGCTGTGTCATTTGTACACATAGAGCAAGTTAAGGCTTTAGTTAAACTTCATGGACAGGTATGATTTTGAGAGGGAATCGGGCCAGTATGGTTTTTTCTGTTTAATTGAAAAGCATACTTCAGCAGTGGGAGTAATGTGGAGGTTATTTTTTAATTTCTCCATCATTTGTGTAGTCCTTAAATGTAAAATTATATGTCAATTTTATCATAGACATTTTAAATTCAATATATTGAGTCCTCATTTGCACATGTTATGTTGCTTTCTGTTATGTTAAGTAAAATGAAATACTTCAAATATGTTATTTACAATGGTGTGGATTGTATGATTTATGTACTGTATGTTCAAACACCTTTCAGCTGACATTCTTAAAGTTTTCAGTGCTTAACACAATTCTAATGTAACTGTAAATCAAACTTTTTAATCATTCCTCATTAAATTCTTGGCCTGACAGAGCCTTCTTTTATGGTTTTTCTTTTTCTGTCAGAATCTCTTGTAATAGCTCTGTTATGTTCCCCATAATGTATATCCTATGTGAATTTTGTATTCATATTAAAGGTGTTTGCAGTCAAACTTCCTAGACTTGTGATGGTTAAGAGTAGAACAGAGCTTCTGCAATGAAAGCTTAGTCCTGTTTATGTGAGTTGCAATCCCTGCCCAAGAATTTCTCATAAAGCAGTACTAGGTCGTAACGCTGATGCTGTTTTATTTCCAGGTGATTTAATAGTGTGCAAGTTCAGCTGGAAAGTAGACTTGTGAAACAAATCTTTCAGTATATGTGGTTCTTGAAATTTTAAAGGAAATTTAATTTCATTTACAATTGTCATGAAGCCATTGACTTCCACTGTCTCTGAATCTGGGCACATGTGTGGTGTGTTGTTGCAAGAAACTGTTGTGACTCTAGGAAATGCATTGTACCAGGGATGAAGAATGCAAGCCTACTGACTACAGCTGAAGTATGAGCTTTCAGAACACTGTAGGAAAAAGGATACATAAGGAACGTATATCATTTTTTCTAACTCAGATTCATGTGTCTCCTGCTGTGTCTCCTGGATAGTTGTTGCTCAGAAGGAACTGACCTGTCAGAAATGGTAAGAGTGAACTTCAATCTGCGATTGCCTTATGAAGGCATGACCCATGTGGCTCTGTGTAACCCTCAAACTTTTGCAATGGCTTAAAACTGCTTGAGTCTCTTCACCTGGATGAAAAGGTTGGACCAAAGAGATTACCTATCTAGATAGACACTTCTCAGGATGGGGGAGTGGGGTTGTTGTTTGTAGAGGTGGCAATATCCACCTAGTAGAGTCTTGTCCATGAAAGATTTCCTCTTTGTTAATGCTTATAGTGTTGCATGTCGTTTCTCAGGATGAAGAATTCAGAGCAACTAGTAGCATTTTCAAATAGGTTGTTGTAGCTGCTGTACCAGAGACCCAGGGAGCTGTTTTGATCCTTGGTGACCATACTGTAAGTTATATGTACTTCCAGCTTGTTTGAAACTTGTTGCTCCTGTTATTTTGTTTGTCTGAATGTTACATTTAGAATTATTCTAAATTCTGAATTTAGAGCAGCTTTTCTGCTCTAAAAATATTCTTTGGCTTAGTCCATGCTTTGCCAAGCCCCTTACAAAGAACCTTTCTGGTTTGAAGAGAAGTCTATACAAGCAGAGTACAGTAACACACCAGCATCATTAAAGTAACAGCTTTTTTTCAATCTTCAGTAAACTGGTTTTCCCAGAAACTTTATCTCTTGACTGTCTGTCTGTCCTTCAAAAAATGATCAAAGCAATGTAAAGGGAAGGCTAAATCTTCCCCTCAACTCCGTTTGAACTGAATGGGGGGTATATGCACTTTTTATGCTCTGCTTATCTGCTCTTGTTCCTTGTTGTGGTGTTACAAGTAGTATAAGATATTGTAATTATTTAGCATTCCCCATCTGCAATTATCTTTAGGCTTGTTTCTTTTTAGTCTGGCTATCTTTTCCATGCTGCATGCTTGGTGTGAGGGTTGTACTAGTCAAAGATTTTTTTGCATTAGTCATTAATCTCATTAATCTATTTTGTGATAGCCCCCACCCTAAACTTACCCCTCTACTGACAACTAATTTGTGTTGAATTGAAAGGGGGTTTTGTATGAGAAGATCCAGAGAGGAGTTGACTGTTGCTTGGCTTATATTTCTCTCTGTTCTCCTTGTTACTTGGCCTTCCTAATAGCTCTTTGATATTTTTGTAGTCTTTCAGGTTGTTCTGGTATTAAAGCTAGGGATACATAGAAAGCACAATTGTGTGTCTGACAGCAGTCTTGTTCACCTCTCTACACCTATTTTCACCAAAGTCCTGTCTCTTGATTTCTATGAGTCTTACGTAGAAATGAAATGGCCAGGTAGACAGGGTGTGTTAGGTGTTGTCATCATGGCAGTAGTTTGAAATGAACAAAGAAATTACTCCCTGTAGTGTAGGAGTAGCAATAGGATGGCTTGTGCCTACCCTGGAGAAGGGCATAAATTGGTGGAGAAGCAGTGGAAATGATGTGTTGCTGTTTCATCAGAGCCTCCATACTGAGACACAGAGCAGCAGTGTATGAACCTTGCAGAGCAATGGCCTTGGACATAAAAGCTCAGTCTGTGGTTTGCAAATCCTTTGTTTCCTACAGCTGAGAGCACTGACACAAAAGCACTGCCTTTTACACTTCAGCTGCCTTTCTGGAAAAAAAAAAAAAAAGGGTTTTAAGAAGGCAGCAGGAGCAGCAACAATTCTGTGCTCTCCACTATTGGGGATGTGTTTCTGTTAAGTGCTTACACTCAATAAAGTATGTGTTCGACTTTTTATAATGGCTGTAGGTGAACAGAACTTTGTTTTCTGAGCAGATACACTCAGTCTCCTCTCTTTATGAGAACCTGTTTTAAAGAGAATAGCTATAGGGAAAATGAAGTATTTGTTACTGCAGGAGGAGGAGAAAGAGAGATCAGGAGTATCTTTCCAGAGTTCCCTTGCAACATTGGGTGGTAGAGCTGAGATGGGTACCAGTGTGGCTGTATGATAACACGTCTTAATTAAGTGCAGAGATCAGATATAGAACAAGTAAACCTGAAACAAATGTTTAGTTCAGGTTTGCCCTGTTATTGCTGTTTATGGCAGCATAAATCCATTGGTTCAGTCAGGAACAGTTTAGCTATCAGTAGTGTGTTCCTACTAAGTGGTATTTAACAAATGGTGTCCTACTGAGTTACTTAAGTAATTATACATCTTTTTGCCTTTTAAAGAATACTAAAGGCTTTAAATTCAAGCACTTGAGAGTTAAATAATGCTAAAAACTAGTGTTGCCTTTTTAGTCTTGATTTGCCTTTTTTACATGTGTGTATGCATCTTGCTGGGTTTATGTGATAGTGGTAATTAATTGCAAGGTTTTGTTTTGAGAGGTTAAGTACCACAGTGCTTAATTTTGAAACCAAATAGAACTTGGTTTTAATGTGACTGGAGTGTCACAATTAACTTTTTCTCCTGCCTTTGTCCAAACACTGTAGAATTGAGGGCTTGTAATGCAGATGCTGACATCTTTTGTTCAGGTGGTATAAACTGCTTTTTTTCCATTAGATCTCTTCAGTCATTAAATTCATGTTCACCCTAAAGAATTAGAAGCTCTTTGTGCTCTAAAGAAAAGTGGAGTTTCCTAAAGACAAGGGTTTTTTTTTCCTCTCAAAAAAAAAATAATCTGGAAAACTGTCTTGAGCATTTCATTAATTAGAAATCTTAAAAAATTAACAATATGATTTTGGGTTTGTAGTATACCAACTCATCTAAATGCTATCTGTTCTAGGGAGGTGCATTTGGTGTTTATTATAGGTGGGGCTGCTTGATCTACCTATTATTAAAGTTGCCTAATACTTCCTACAGTAAAGAGCTGTTTTCAGTTGTTTGTAACTCAGATTAATTTTAGCCATGTGGGCAAAATATTTGCCTTTTGAGTGTTAACATGTTTAGGGGAAAAAATCAGCTGAAAACTTAATTTGCTAACACAGTGTTTTGGACAAGTTCAAGGAGAACAAACCCACAGGGTGGGGAAAAGTGAAGAGTTTAACTTCACATCCGGACTGGCTCCCAGGTCCTTTACTGTCCTGTTCGTTTTTTGACTTTTTCAATACAATGCCATTATGCAAGTCTCTTGTTTGGCTTGCTCTTTCCGTCTTTTTGAGTGAACATTTGTACTCATGACTGGCAGCAATGAAAACAAGTCTCTTTGGCTCCAACACAAGCAGCTGCAGTCCAAGCGGCAAAGCCCTTCCTCGCTGATGACCTCAGGGGTGACCTGACACTCTCGAGGAATGTCCATGCTGGCTCAAAGCGAAGCGTGTCGTCTCCAGCTGCTGCTAAGCCTGCCAAGTGGAGATGTGTGGTGTGATGGGAATTGCCTTTTACTGCAGTTGAACTTTTTTCACTCTGAATTTTGAGCTTAAATGATCAGGTTCTGACATTGCATTCCTTAAATTTTCCTTTTGTTCTAATATTGTGTTTTTTTTAATTGAGTGACTCAGACAGGCTGTCTTTGCCAGACCAGTAGGTCAGATCTGTGGCCACAGAACTGTAAGCCGGGATGGTGTAACCTCAGCAGCCATGGGCCTGGGCTCCAGGCCTGGGGCCACAGGAGGCTGTCTGGTCTCCCACTCTTCCTCTGGTTCCTCCTGCCTCCTAAACCCTGAGCAGAGGCAGTAGCGCAGCTTAAGCACTACACACTGAAGTAAGACACGATTTTGTCCTCCTGCTCCTGCCTTCCCACCCCTGCTGTGCCAAGGTGTTATTTTCTCTCTCATACGCTCAGTTCAGAAGCTCTGGTGGCTGACTGAGCAAGGCTGGAGGAGAGGTTTTTTTCTTTCTTCCTCCTCTCTTTTCAGAACAGGAAAAGTTTCTGTTTCCACCTTGGAATTTGCCTCCTGTAAAAACTAGTGTTGGCTTGTGCGTTTGTTGCTTTGAGTGAGTAAAGTTCTTCCCCTTTCCTCCTTTTGGGAAGACGGTTTTATTTTTGAAATAGGATTCAACCGCTTGATAAAATATTTTAGAACAATGTATTTGTTTGCTGTCTCATCAGTGGATGGTATTTTGGCTTCCAGGAATCCACGACTCATGTGCAGTGCCGCCTGGAGCGCCGTAACCCCGGGCTGTGATCCCATCTTAAATTCGTCTGAAGTTCTCTCACACCACCCGGTTTGGAGTCTCCGAGGGGCTGAGCCGGCGCGCCCGTCTTGTCTACCTGCTTCCCCGGGGCTGGCTGAGATGAGCCGGCGGGAAGCGCCCGGGTGAGGGATGCGGGATGGGACAGGAGATGCGCTTCCTTGGGGGCGAGGGTAGAGGGCGAAAGGCTTCAGCCGTAGAGGGCAGCCCTTTCCCTCCAGCCGAGCGGACTGCCGGTAGCACCGCTCTCCTGTTTCTATAGCGATAGTTGTTGTGATTGCGGTGACAGCGTGCGCGAAATGATGGATGGATGGTGAATGGATCAGCTCAGCAAGAGCTGGCTTAGACCGAGTCCCGCCGCAGACGCCACTGCGCATCTCCGAACGCGCTCGCGGCGGCGCCGGCGCTGGGGAGTGAGTCGCTGTCCTTCCGCACGAGCGTTCCGGTGGCACCGGCCGGGCACACGGGGACACGGTGCCTCTCCGTGCCGGGACCGNGGCGGCACCGGAGCGGCTGCGCCGCGGTTGAGTGTGGGGGTGAGCAGAGAGGTGAGCGGGGAGTGGGCTCGGCGCGGGGTTCCCCGAGCCGGGCGGGGGCTCCGCGCTGCCGGTGGGGCGCGGCCGGGGAGGACGAGGGGGCGCCGCCCCCGTACGTGGGCCCTTCTCCGCCTTCCCGAGGCGGCCGAGGGGTGAGCGCTCGTTGGGAAACGAGCTCCCCTTCCCGCGGGGTCCGACCTCCCGCTGTCCAGGACTGAGAGCCGCCACCGCTCCTCCCGCACGGCGAGGTGGGGGCTGCCGCGGGGACCCCCGTTCTGTGTTGCGGGGCGAGCACATCCTGCAGGGGCGGGCGGGGGTCGGGAGCTCCGTCCGGGCTGCGCGCGGAGCCCCTCAGGACGCCGGGTCCGGCGGGAGCCCGAGGAGAGCGGGGCGCGGTGCTGCCCCGGATCCAGCCGAGCCGCCCGCGCCCTCCGCGCTGCCCCATGGCGTCGGTGGAAGTGAACTGTGGAGTAAGGATCTGTCTCGGGGCACCTCGGGTGGTCCCGGCGGCAGGGACCCCACAGCGGGGCCAGGCACCTGCTCCAGGACGGAAAACAAGACGCTGAGGCTGAGGGCTGCTCCATTGGAAGCCTCTTCCCTGCGGCTGGGAGCCCAAGCCAAAACCAGCTGGAATCGAGCCCCCCGACCTGACCCGTAAGGTCCTGGCCCGGCCCAGCCCGTCCTGCTGGCGCGGGGACCACCTGGGGGTTCCTTCCCTGTCCCGGCCGTCAGGCAGGGTCGTGGTTCACTACCAGGGGTTTTGTTGGATGCGTTAAGGGATGAAGTTTGGAGTTGTTGTGATAGTGCAAACTGTGTCTTCTTTGTAACCCGCGGGTTTTGGCAGGATCAGGGGCTGGTTATCAGGGTTTGCAGTTCCTCTCTGCAGTCAGCAACGAGTTGCTCCCTTTGCCCCTTTGTACAGCAGTTGTTGAGACACAGACATCCAAATACTGTGGTTGGGCTTTGGTGTCAAAACGAGTGTTCTCGTGAGAACTTGGAGGACGCCTGACACAGAAACGTGGGCAGGAAAGAACTTAAGGTGTGAGTTAAAGGGAGCAATATCTTGCAGTATGAATTATGAAATGCCCTTCAGTGCATCAGGCATTTCACCTGTTAATTTGTGTATGCAAACACAATGTGTGTCCGTTTCAATGGCAACTGCCTTTTTTGCAAGAAACAAATTACTTTAGACTGTTTCTCTTCTTACCTGGGGAGAAAGTTGTCCCCACCCTCTAAATTTTAAATTACTTTTCCAAGTTAGATTAGGTTGGCTAAAACAATGAATGAGACAAAGAAATAAAATATTTTTTTAATGCCAAATATGGACACAATTAAAGTGTGCAGTAAAGACGTTACTTCAGAGCTCTTGTACTTCTTGGACTGTTTTGGGTAACATGCGATAATGAAGTGTAATTGGAACATCTTAAACGTTTGTTCTTGGTTCCCTTTTTTTTCCCCTTTAATCCTTTGAAGAGTGTGGAGAGGCTCCTTAGGAGTTAAAATTTTGCTTGGCTTCTATTACGCATCCCAGTCCCAGCGTGTCTTAGTAGTTCACAGTTGGAACGGCTGCATTGTTCCCCACCTCCTCTTGCTGTACTTCCTGCTCAGAGGCACCTGCTGATACGAACAAGCAGCCCAGTGCCTGTCCCAGCTGCCAGCTTCTCTCCTCTCCCACCCACGGTAATAGTGGGAGCACTGGGAATGTCTTTGAGCCACTCCTCTGAGAGGCAGCATGAGAAGGGAATTCTGACCAGTCTTCTGGTACCTGGTAACTCGAGACCGCCATCCTCTTACAAGCAGGTGACCTCTGTCACCTGAATCGTGCTTATCTGTCAGAAAACAAAGCTGAATGCCAGCCTTTATGCTGTGCCTCTCCTTTCATGTGTTCCTTCCAAATGCTGATTCTTCCCCTTTCCTGGTTCTGGCTGAATGTTACCTCATCTAAAGCAGTACAGGGCTTGAAAACAGTTGGCTTGAAAACAGTTTTTCCTGTTCTATTTATCTATCTTTACATCTAGGTTGGGATGTTTTCTTCCCTGTGCCTTCTCCACTCCTTTCACTAGGAGTGTCCCTTGTCTAGCTCAGAAGCGCTCAGGTCTGAGATCAGTCGTTTTCCACTCCTGTGTGTTAGTGCTGGGACTCCCATGATTCATCGCCTACAACTGTTCCATTAGGATTTGATCCTGTTTTTCCTAAAGCATCTGGATTTATTGAAAGTTTCAAAATGAGGTTCTTGCACATTGCCAGGGGCATGATTGGTCAGTCTGTCTGTCTCTCTCTCTTTTCTTTCTTTTTTTTTTTTTTTAAATCTGTGGGAACCCAAGTTAGAAAATAGTAATAATGTTGAATACTGCTTTGTGATGGTGGAAAACTAGCTAATACATTTTTAATTTTTAAATAAGTAGTAGGGAGGAAAATTGTTTTTCCTAGTGGAGTATTTCTTTAAATTAATGCAACACTTAATTGCTTTGAGTGGTTAATCTCTTTCCACCACCTTGCACCTGCTTTTTTATGCCTCTCTGCTTCTATGATCATGAACTTGGGAGGAGAGATGTGAACGTACAGAGCCCTGTAATAGCAGCTGGGTATTAATGCTGACTTAAATTTGGAAAATTCTATCCTGATCCACTTTCTTTGTAGCTTTTCTCCTTTTTACCATGCCATTAAAATATTTTCCATCATTCCTGTGATTTAAACATCATACAGGTTTTGATATATGTTTTTTCTTCTTGTGAATACCTGTATAACATTATGCATAAGATGAGAAAGTCTGAAGCAAGAGAGGGGAGTTCATTGCTACCTGTGCAAGCTTTTGAGAAGAAAAGGTACAGTGGATCATTTTGTGTCTGTTTCCATTGGCTTCAGTGAAGCTGTGAATGACTGAGCCCTCGCAGACCAAGAGAGAATTTGCCCTGAGGCTTCTTCCTGTGACTTGGGTCTGTTTGCTCGTGTACGGTGATGGATCTCTGGCAAAAATAGTGAAGTTTTTTCATCACTGTTATACAATGTCAAATTGATCTGGGTTGCTATTAGCTCCGTGTGAACCCTGCTGAAAAGGCATACCACTAAATCGGTGCCAAATTTCTGATTTGATGTTGTTCTTGTGCCAGTGCATTACTTCAGCTTTTTCTGTTTGAGTTTTCCTGTGACTGATTTTTGCTCAGGGGCTGTACGTCTTCTGTCTAAATTTGTATTGTGTGGCATTTGATTTTTTTTTTTTTGAGATAGTTTCTAAATTTCCATAAAATCATGGGATTCCTCTTTGGTCTGTACTTGAAACACTTTAATTTGTTTTCTATGAGAAATCTGTTTCAAAAGATTTGGCTTATCAAAACTGTAGGTTTTGTGGACATCATGCTTTTACTTGAAGGTTTGCTGTCAATAGCAGCATCTTCAGGTAGAAGGTGACAATGTAAGAGAAAATACTAAAAGCTACTGTGATTCCTGTTGAGTTGTTTTGTGAGATAAGCTAGATGTAAAAGCTTTCCTAAATATTTAAATCTTTGCATATGTACAATGCTCAGGATGTGTAGGGTGCTGTTCCCGTCAGCTCCTCTGTCCTTTCTCTGGTACTTAACTAGCTCTTTTAACTTTGATGCCAAACTAAATTATAAGGGGCAGTTAAATCAGACTGTGGTCTTTCTTCTCTGAGTATGTTTTGGAAGGTAGTATAACCAGACCAGCAATACTATAAGTTTATGTCAGTGAACATACAGAGTTTAGGGACTGCAAACTATTTTTCACTTACTGACAATTGTGTGAAAAATGCAAAGGCAAAAAACATTAAATGTAATGCAATGTAACATTAAGTTACATTGTTAAATCTTGGACATAGTTTGTTATTTTAATGCAATTTGGATTGATTTGAGCTGTGAATTCAAAGGATTCAAGCAGCGTCTCTTTGATCAGTTAATCCAGTACCATAGTTAATACTTGTATCTTCTAACTGTGTGTGGTCACCTTTAAAAACATATCTGAAATTAGGAGTGGAATAATATTGGTTTGTCTTAATAATTTGAGATAAATATATTTTCTTACAAAATTGCACTGGACTGAGATTAATAGGTAGTTTCAATATCTACTGTGAGTGATATTCTTATTTTTATATATGTTCTTAAAATCTGGGCACCTGGAGCCATTTAAAATCTTGGTGTGGATAAATATTATACAACTGCCCAGTGAAAGACTTTTGAGCCACTAAATTTCCCTTCTGGATTAAAAACTCGATAGCTGTTGTACCTTAATTTTGGTGTCTTTTCAGTGAGAGGGTCAATATCCAGTCTCTCTGATCTGAATCTCCCTATTGTCCTTTGTTGTAGGTTGCGAAGATGCAGTCCCCTTTTATGTTGCTGCGCATGGCAGACTAGAGTTTGAGAGGGAGTGTTACCCGTGGCTGCTGCACTCACCATTCAATGTTTCAAACCCATCCAAGGAAGTAACACTCTCCTCTTTGGAGAGGCCATAAAATGCATGTTATGAATTGTCTCTCCCTGGTCAATGATAAAGAAAATGGGGCTAATCCAGTTGCAACGGGATTAATGAACGAGGATACAACGACAGCATCTCAACTTTCTCAGCCTGCGGCATCACCGCCCCCTCCACCATGTCCCCTCACAGGGGCTCCCCCCGCCCCTCCGCTCCCCCCNCTCCTCCACTGCCTGGGCCAAACTTACCTCTGCCTCCACAGCTGATAAATGGGCATGACAACCATGGCAAAAAAAAACGGATGCGGAGTTTTTTCTGGAAAACTATCCCTGAAGAACAAGTCCGTGGTAAAAACAACATCTGGACAATTGCTGCAAGACCACAGTATCAGATTGATACAAAGACAATTGAGGAACTTTTTGGGCAGCAGGAAGAAACCAAGCCCCAGGACTCCCGAAGCCGATCTTCAAAGTCTTCGTTTAAAGAGACTAAAGAGGAGGTAAGAATTGAAGTAAAACCTCTTTTTTACATAATGCTGTAGGAGTTATGTGAATTCTGCCTCGCCTTTGTCTCTTTCTTTGTCAAGTTTCATCCTTACGGCAAATTTGTCTTGATTTGAAGGAGAGGGGAGTGATGGGAAGGATAAACTCTTTGTTCTTAGTGGCACATATTTGTTTTTCAAAGAGCTAACAGTGTTTTATTATTTTAACTTGGTAAGTGCTGTGACTTGATCACCTGTTAAAATAAATATGAATAAGTGGAGGGAGCTGAAGGCATCTGTATTTACTCTTGTTGGATAGCCCTTGAGTTTCCAGTGTGGAACATAGGTGGATTGTTGCCTTTCTCTTCAGCTCTTTCCCTATGTCTGTGGTGCAGACACGATGTTGTACATGCAAACATGCATGAGGCAGTAGAGAAGAGGCTCCTGTTGCAAGGGTTAATGCTTTTTATACCTTAGTGTCCTAGAAACATCAGGAAGGGAAGTGCCAGAATGACAGCAAGGATATAAAACATAATATAGTGATTAAGGGTATTTGTTATTTAATTGAGGTAAAGTTTCACCTTCCATAAACATGGCTTTCCTGCTCATGAAAACCTTACTTCACCTACCCTGCTTTTTCTGGGCATTAAAATAACCTTCTAACAAGATCTGCAGATTGTCATTGGTTTCTGTTCTGGTGGTGAGGTGCTACATACCGGGTGCTCTCAGGTTCAGACACTCTCCAGTGAACTGATAAGTAGCTTTTCTAGTTCTTAAATCCTCATTTATAGACAGCCTCTTTGTGAAGCCTGAATTGAATTGTCTCAACTGATCTTTCTGGGAAGTAATTGGAGGGCTGAAACGCAGACTTAATCACTGGTGTGTGTCTACATACATGTTAGCTTGTAAACAAAATAAAGAGAGCATGGGGTTGAGAGATGTAACAATGCATCAATTTTTAGTGAAAAAATAGGGACTGAAAGTTTCTGATGTCTTTCAAGATTTGGGAGATGTCAAAATAAGATCAGCAGGGACAAGATGAGAAACCAATACACTGATAGCATGCATGTTGTACACAGACTAAAATGAAAGGTTTTGAAAGGCATGTGTATTGCAGGCTCTGAAGCCCTGACGTGGGGAAGTAGTAATTGGAGCCATCATCAAAGGTAGTCATTAACCTCTGTGCTGTGTTCAGGCTATGTTCATCTTCAAATCAGGAGTATAGTGAGTGGACTTCCTGTGCCTTTTACAGATGCTGTGTTTTCCTTAGAATCTCCCCCTTTCAGAACTGCTGTGTAGTGAAGATCTAGTTCTACTAAAAATTACAGTAAGTTTCATAAAACAGAATGTGGCCCATAGCGTGCAGTAGCTGGGGCAGAGAAAACCCCTAGTGTGCTCCAGAACTCGTGCAGCATTAGAAATGAAAATTAGAGGCTTGTAAAATAAGGAATTCACCAAGATACAGTGCCTTGGAAACAAAAACCTGCCTTGCTACAAGTTAATTGTTTTTGTGCATCTGCCTGGAACTGATATGGTGGTCCAGTGCATCTGCACTGCCTGATGCCTGTGCACCCTGGTTCAGGGCTCCCTGGGTGACTTTGCACGTGGCAGGTGGTGAGGCAACAGCACTTGCCTCTGAGTGATGCCACTTAAGTGACAAAATGTTCAACACCGTTGCTAAGCATTCTGCAGCAGTGTGTCAGGCAGTGATGAGCAATTTCTTATGTGTTAATGGACTTTGCAGTCCTATCTGCTTAGCAAAGAGGGAAGGAGATAATCCCGAGGAGCTATGTGTTATTGGAAGTGCGGAAGTACAGGTGCGCAACAGCTCACCTGCTTAATGTGATACAGACAGGCATTGTTCAGCAGAGGTCTGGAGATTTGAGACATGGGAAATGTTTGTGACTCGATCGTTGGTGCTGTCAGGTGCTGCTCACTTACTTTAATGCAGGATGATTATCCTCAGTTCACTGTAGTAAAACCTACACAGGCTGAAAGGAATTGGAGGCAGGCTGAGGTACGCTGTGTCTGTGTGACCTTGTGGAGTGTCTTAGCGTGGGGCTGAGGGAGCTGTAGCTCTCTTTGTGGCTGTGTTGCTGGCTGGCAGGGAAAGGTGGACGTTTTTTGTTTCATTACCTCTATTCCTAGTTGATTTTCGAAAGTGCTTTATGGTCTAGCAGTGAAAATGTCCCTTCAAGTTTAAATAGTGGAATTAGCCTAGTTGGCATAGTATGTCAGCAATGAATTTTCAGGGTTACTTCAATTGTATGAACTCTACTATCACTTTAGATCCAAATCTGAAAAAAAGTAGCACGTGTCCAAAGTGCTGTACAGAAGTGCATGGCTGGAGAGTGCTCTGTTGTTGCAGTGGGGTTCCCCACAGTGCAGCGGTGTAGCTTCAGTGGAAGTGGTGAAGAGTGACTCTTTAGCAAGTGTTGAGGGCACTGCCCCAGAGACTGTGGAGGAGACTGTGGGGGTTCATACCTTTTCCAGAGATCCCTGTTGGTTATAAAATTATGAGCAGTTTTGGGAAAAGTCCTACACATGTGTGAGTTTACAACACTGTGTGTCCTTTTAATTCCTCACTCACTGGTGATTTATACAGGGAATTTAGATGTAACATCGTCATTATAACAGAAGTCCCTTTTGAGGTTTGAGTCAAACTCCTACAGCGAATGCTTTCCTTTTTGTAAACAATCCCTCACCAAACCCTTAGGTGATTAATTAGCAGGTTTCCTTAACTAAAGGCTTAATTTGCCCTATGGTTGCATGTAATTTGAGCCTCTGAAAAATAGGGGGTGTAGAGGTAAAGTTTACACGCCAATTTACTTTCGCCATCCTTCAGTGGTGTCACAGTATGGCACAAAATACACTCACCCATGTTTATAGCAAGCCTGGCAGAAGAACAGTGGGCAGAAAAGCTTGTCAGCCAGAGGAGCTGGTGTTGCTTTGTCCTTTAAAATGTCCCTCTGCTCCTGTCCCGCACCTCACCCCACCCCATCTGTCTGCTGGCTCTGGACAGATACTGGATAATATAATACAGATACTGGAACCTCTGTAAACATATTTAAGTAAGAAGCTCAGCAGAATACTGTGGGGTTCTTAGTTTCTTTTCTGGTCTTTCAGTGAGTTTTGATGACTTGTGAAAGGGTGCAGTGAATACCAGAGATCGTACAACAAGCTAGTGAGAGAAAGAGAGAGAAGGAAAATGGAAGGAGTGACCAGGATGTCTCTTGTCCTTTCTCCTAGACATGCCTTCTCCCTGTTTTCTCTGTACTGGCTCTGATGTGCATTCCACCTTCTTGAAAGCTAATTCAACCAGTTAATCCAGCAAAGGACTAACAGCAAGAACTAAATGAGATGAGTTCCAGTGCCTGCCTAAGGGAAAGAGCAGGCTAGGAATGTGACAAGGGAGGATGACATGGAGTGGGACAGCCCTTTAGTAAGCTGCTAGGTTCACTCTGCTGCACTATGGAAGTACACCTTTTCTCAACTACTCCAGGCAGTGCATGTGGCTCAGAGAATAGAGGCCAAAATATTAAACTCGACAGTGATGGTTAGTGTGTTGTAAAGTGAAGTTGAAACAGGAAGTTGTTTACACCCTTCCTAACCTTCAGTACCAAGCCTGAGCCACCAGGATATTCCATGCTTGCTCTAATTTGTAAGCTGTATCCCACCGTGTGAAACCCCATTGTTCTTATGCAAAGAATACATACAATGTTTTGCTTTCACTAATCTGTCATAAATCCTCTTTGCCATGTTCATGTTCCTGTAACTCAGTGACGATTTCATGGCAAGAAACTCCTGTTGCATTTCTGCAGTCACTACAAAGTCAGTTTTGATGAGAGGCTTTTTGTGTGTCCTGGAACACTCCTCTGAATCTTTCGTGTTGATTGGAAATTTGTGTCAGGGTTCAGGAGTAGATATCCTCTTACCATCATCACAGCTGCACCATGGTACTCAAGCTAATTTCCCCCTTCTGTTATTACATCGAGACAGTGAACATTTCAGTAGTGGATTAACACTTGTTGAACTGAGGCTCTGTGATCTGTGCTTGCTGCAGATTTTGGAAACATATTGTGTTGAATACTATGGTGATGAGAAGCAGATTCATGAGTGAATCGCTGTCCTTGCTTTAGAGATTGCACTGTTTATGAAGCAGAAGTGGCAAGTGTGTGAGCCTGTGATGCTTTGCATTGAATCGCAAAGTGCAGGTGTTGACATGATGGAAAGGGTCTGAGGGAATTGTAGTATTTGCAGTTTCAGAGGGTTCAAGAAGATGAGAGAGGAGAAAGCTCTCCTGAATTTATCTGAAGTAAATCATAAGAATCCATATGAGAGTTTTCTTTGATATGAAGAATCCTAGTGAGAATAGGAATGTCTGTTCTCAATTTTCAGTTCCCAGTCCAGTGTAACTCCTTGAGTCAGTAAGTCCAAGGGTATTACAGGTGGATGGCACTTTAAGACCTCTTTAGATGGCAAGCAGAGATCTGGAGCATGCTGTACCGGTGCCAGTGTTGAAGGCCTTTATGAGCAGAAGATAGGAGCAGACTGAGCAGAATTTAGAAAAAGCTGCGGTAATGTTTGAAGGGTGAAAGGCAACAGCAGACAGCTTTCTGCAAGGGTGAAATCAAATGAAATCTCGGTGGGGAAGAAGAGTAGACATTGCAAACAGATGTTGAGGCTAAGATTATGAATCTAATATGCAACTGAATGTGAGATGGGTGATACTGTATTTGTGTGCAAGGAGTAGAGTATTTATGGAATATTTGCCAGGTTCCCCTATGCACCTCCTCGCACTCCCATCTGGAGACTCCTTGAAGGAGTTATGTAATGACAGCTTTTTCAAACACTTTTGATAAGCTCAGAGTAGACACCAAGCCAAGAATGACCAAAACCTGAGATGTGTTTCATTGTGCCCTTAAACAAGAAATTGGGGGGAAAAATAGTGTACATTCATATACAGAGCAAGAACTATGTATAAAATCTTGGTACGTAAGAACAGCTATGACATTTTTACGTTGTGATGATAATACAAATGCAGCTGTATATGTTCCTGTTGTTTTTCTTCATGGAAAGATGTTTAAAATTTCTCTAATTTGTTTGAGGTTGTACTGTGAGTCTGAGTTGTGCCATAAAAACCAAAGGTTTACCCAACCGATGGTCAGTCATCTTGTTACCAGTTGGACTGACTGAAAAAAATATATACAGAAGATTAATTGTGAATATGCTTAAAAAAACTCCAACAAACTAAAAGCCAAATCATGATGGCAAAGTTTATAGGCTCAGTACACAGAAATCAGAGAACTAGGAGTGACCAGAGCAATTGGAGAGTGGAGTTACAGTTTGAGAGGTCAGTGAGAGGTCCCTGCAGTAAAACATTTGAAAAAGATTAGATACTGCAGGCAGAGAGATAGCTGAACAGGTCCTGTGTTAAGGGGCTTTTCCTTAATGATCTGTTAGGGGCCACTCAACTCCCAAGATAACGGGAGAATAAACCACGATGTGTCCTCTTATCTTTGCATATGCTAAAACTGAAGGGTTTCAGGCTAGCAATCTTATTTCATCTAACTGAAACTAATATGCTATTTCCTGAGTTTTCTAGTCTTTGCTGTTTTCAGAAGTTTAGGAAATTCCAGAATCAGAAAACTTTTCAGTATGATTCACTATTTTCAGCAGGTGAGGAAGCTGTCTCCTGGTTGTATGTTGAGGATAGTCTGTACCTATATTTTCGCTGTCACCAGCTGACTGCAAGCTAATTCAATTTCATGGCAATGCCAGTGTTTTATTTATATATGTATTTCTAATTTGAGCACTGTCACAGAGGTCAAAATGCTTTTCCAGTTGTCAAAACCTCAAACATGAGTCCAGTAGTAGTCTTGAGCATCTATATGTACTGAACTGTCTTATGGTAGCAGTCCGGTGGCACTGTTAAGGTGAAACAATTCTCTTGTCCTTGTAAACCTCATGACTTTTGTAACTGTTATCAACAAAAAAACTGTGGTAAAATTTTAACCTTAAGGATACAGTTTGCTAAAACAGGGCAAACTTCTCAGGTTTAAACTTGTATACTCTTATATGAAGAAAAAGAGATAACACTTTTATTAATTTTTTTTTTTAATTAGTGGAAATTCATTAGTAGAAAATGTCATGGGTTTTTTTCTCTGCTTAATCTCCAGAGTTATACACATAGGATGAAGCAGCAAATCAACTTTAAAATACAAAGTGGGGGGAGACAGTTATTTTATATGGATTTCCTTTTGCTTCCTTTTGAGCATTATCTGTCTCAGGTTTTGATTCAAAATCAACTTACTTATCTTTCTGTGAATCAGTTTGGCTGTTAGTTTGCATGAATGAAATCAGTAGTGTGTACTGACCTCTGCTTAGAAATCCCATCCTCACATTTGTTACAAAACCTCTGAAATAACCTGCGTTTTGAAGTGTGGTGCTCCCTAACCTCGAGGCCTTCAAATGCAATACAGCGTATTACCTGATAAGCAATGTTTCACAGATGCAGCATTATGAAATAAGGAAGAAGAATGTTTTTACTTTGTAATGAAATGAAAGTATTGATTCTTTCCGTACATGTTGCTGTGGATCGGGGTTTTTTTGCTGCGCTTGGAAAAAGGTGTTTGAGTGTGCTGTGCATTTCCCCGGTAAAAACTAGTTTTGTAATATATGGTCTTTGTTCATGAGAAGTGACTGTGTATTCATTTGGCCTGTGATTTGGTGGCAACTGCACACATTTATCTGTAGCAATTTAGGAAACAATGTCTGCATTATGTACTATTTTCTTAGGTATTGTTAGCTTAATCTCTCTTGCTTTCTCTCTCAGGTTTCCATTTTGGATGCAAAAAGAAGTATGAATATTGGGATATTTCTCAAACAATTCAAAAAGTAAGATTTGATTTTTCTATGCAGCTAGTGCAAGCTACAGATGTGTGAAATTCTTTATCATGCTCATGAAATGTATATTGTGCTCTGTTCCTTGTGAAGCTTACAGTTCTGTTCAGCTTTGACAAATGTAATTTGTCAAAATTTGTTTTCTAATATGTTTAGTTTTGAGTTCCTTTATGACTTAGCACCAAACATTTAGAGTTTGCTAATGTTAACCAGTTGAAGTCAGTTTTCAGGGCTAGTTAGGGAAGTATGTGTATCTCATGTAATACTGCATGCAAACTGCCTTTCACTGGCTTCCTCCCTTTATAAACAGTTAGTAGAAAGCTGTTTCATTGCTATATGTATTCATTGAAAATGTTGCCCTTCAGTAAAGGCATGCCTGAAAGTGGTGTCATAACAGTGCTGCTGTGGACACTGGTGCATCCATAGCCTCACTGTAATTCCATTGAGTAGCCCAGGCACGTTTTTTATAATCTGTGTAGCTATTCACCCTACAAGTGTTAGAAATATGTATGCTCAATTGTTTTTTCAAGGTCTGCTGAATCCATCATTGAAGATATTTATCATGGAAGAAGTCAGCCCTATGATTCTGAACTGCTACATGAGTTTCTTAAATTATTACCAGAAGCAGAGGAGGTAAATAATGGTTTTACATGGAACTTACTTTTTGGAGAGTTCTACTTTCTGGGATTCCAACATGAAGGTTTCTAAAAGAGGAATCCCAATGCCTTCCTGAGGCCAGGGGATAGGAAACCACGGAGTGCAAATATTTAATCTTCATTTGACATGTGGTATTGAGGTTGCAGTGTAGTCATGCCCTTCACATCAAGTAATTTCACCTGCTTTTAAGGAGTTGATAAGATCCTTTGCTTTTGTGATGGTCTCTTCTGTTCCACTGACATCTTAGCAAGACCTAGAACCCTCCTGTGTGCAGATAACTCTGCTCTGGGGAGGTCAGAAAACTCAGAATCAAAGTATATAATGCAAACAAATTTCACTCCTTTGGCACCTGCCTCCCACTTTCCCGTTACAGTGCCTGTGAGCTGAATATTGGTAGTCCCGTGCTGCTGTCTTTTTGCCTTCTGGTTCCCTGCCTTCTTAGTGCATCTGGGATTTGCCTGCTCCTGGGCCTGTGTCATTGCATTTCAAGGGCATAGGAAGGCAGCTCCAGTGTGCAGCACCCACTGAACTTGCCAACATGGCTTCGTGCTCAAAGGAGTTGCGTTAGAAGGCACAGAATTACCACAGCACCTTCTCAGCGTTCTCGTGCTCTCCATATGACCAACATGCAAGTGCAGCTTTCTCCCCTCCTAGTCTCAAACTTCAAGTCTGTTCATAGGATTAAAGAGGTGAAGCTTCATTGACTGACCTGGGAGCCCTGCTTAATGATGTACAGTTCCTTGTCTGCTCACATATTTGCACTGACCCATTTGTATGCACTTGAGAGTAATGTAAACGACAAACTTGACAAAATTAGCATTAGAATTGCTTGAGTGCTTCACATCAAAGTGACAGCTGAAACTTGGGAATTTGCTAAGTTAAAGTCCACATACAGATCAACCTCAACCCACATGCTTTACCACTTCAAGGTAGTACAAAGCATTCTGTTTCCTCTGTGCAGCAGCAAATCTCAGATCCAGTCAACAGCAGAACATGTTATGCTGTTTTGCTGTCAAATTTATAACCCTAGATTGAGTGCCTTTGTAGAGAATCTTGTAAAAATTGTGTTATTATACTTGATTAGTATATCTTTTGGCATTGGGGGGATATCAACAAGTTCAAATGTAATTAATAAAAAAAAAAAGGCGACAGTAGTGGTGGAACTTCAGACCTATTCCCCCTTCCCTCTTTGTTTGAATTGTAATACATATTCCTGTATATAAACAGAATTTGTCTCCTTCCTGTGAAGGAGTCAGGCAGAGGTGAACAGGAGAGGGCTAAGTGTCTCCTAGTTAACTTGGTGTCTATTCGGCAAATTAGACTGAAAGAAAAGTAATTTTTCTTTTTGTCTGTCTTAGATCTTGGTTGTTATTTTATGACAAGTAGAAAATCTTTCACAGAATGTATTCTATGTGATACAAATGTTGTCGTTCAGCTAGAATCATTATGCAGGTTGTTGAATTTTATCAGTTTTGTGTGTAATACTCAAGTAGATGCTTTAGCTATTGAGTAGGTGCTGCTAAGAGTGAAAAGGTGTATTTCCTAGTAGATGGTTTGACAACAGACCTGCCCCTCAAGACAGAGAACTTAAAAAGTGCCTTTTAGGAGTCACTTGAGAAATTACAAGAAGATACTTTATGGTGCAGTAATTAGAAATTAAGGGACATCAGACACTAGATTTGTTGCTGTTCCCGAGGGAAGGCCGGAAAGAGGCTAGTTTCCATTGTGCAGGTATTTATATGTATTTAATTAATTCCATGCATCAGAAAAAGGAAAAACTTTCTGTTCTCTCAGTTATTCTCCCCATAATTGCTTAACTTCTGGGGAGTTTTCTCCTTGAAAGCTGGGTGGGTAGTGGCAGGCAAGACAGGGAGAAAATCCTGAGTGTAAGGGACTGATGCTTCTGCTGATACAGAAAAAAGTTTCCATGCCTTCATGTTTTCGTGCATGAAGTGGTCAAAGAATAAATGGGTCCAATAACTCATTCACTATTGTGACTCCTAAAATTTTAGTGTAGGCAGTTAAAAAAGTCATTCTTTTTATGAGCTTCAGGGCTTTTGGGTTTTGCCTTTTTCAGCATTTTTTCCCTAAATGTGTGTTCATTGTCTGCCTCCTAGTCTGACTACCTGTCTCCTAGAATAGTGATTCACCATTTGCCAAGGGAAAGGCATCAGAAATATACAGCCCCACATATAAATAATCCAAGATCACTAGAGATGATGGTAAAGTGGTGTTACTTGTTCTGCTGTTCCCTCTTCTGTCCAATACTCTCTAATTTCTTTTTGTCTTATCACGAGACAGCTTTGGTAAGGTGTCGTCACATTGGCCTGTCCTTGCACAGGGTTGCGCCTGTCCTCGCACAGGGTTGCTTGTTGGTTTTTATTTTGTTCCCTGGGGTTGCCCTTTAGATACTTCCTCTTCTTCTGAAGACCTGCTTTGTTGTTGTAGGGGTTGAGAATTACTCTGAGCAGAGACTTAAGCAGTCAGATCCTAAAAGGTTAGTTGGTATTCAGTTACCAGTGCAAACTGTCTTGGTGTAACCATAGGTGGGCTTCTGCAGTACCCCTTTCTGTGCTCTTTTCAGCAACTCAGGTATTTTTACAGTCACATTTTCCAGCAACACAGGTTTCTTGCAGGTTGGAATGAGAGCCAACTGCCTTCTGCTATACTTGTGATCCACAGCAGTTGCTGTGTTTGGAGATGTCTTCTGCTTTTTCTTTTATATAGTACTATAAATCCTTAGTCTGTAAAAGTGAAAGGAGGGAGAGGAATACCTTTCCTAGTCATAGCTGTAGAAAGGGCAACTCTGGACCATTTAGTTTCTTCTTTTTTGCCAAGACCTTTACAGTTTGTCTAGTGTGAATAAATGCCAGCTTTGTCCTCTAATCTTATCTTATCTAGAAGTGTTGTGATACACAGTCACCATTACCTGAATGTGCCCCTGGTCAGTAGTTTGACATTTGTGACACATTTTACATAATTTCAATTGATAGCATCTCCATACCTGATGGATGTTCTGGCTTTTTTTACAATAGAGGCTGAGTACTTGTGTTAACAAATACATTTCTCGTCTGCTGTCTCTAAAATTATTCTTTTTATTTGCGGTATTGTGGCAACTCTATTTACATGCAGAAATAGGTGTCGGTACTGGTAATTTTCTAGCTGTTTTCTAAGAAAAATCCCAAGAGCTATCAAATCTGTTGGGATTTTTGTTTATAAATGGCAAATACTGGCTTTTTACTGAATAGTTTTCTCAAACTGAATAAGACTCTTGTTGAAATATTGGCACTGCTGTGAAGTCTTTCATAAAACTGAAAACATCTGGGTATTTTTAAATGTTGAATTTGAAAAAGTTGACAAATACTTGAAGCTGGCAAACCTGGAGCTTGCGGCAAGGTTCTTCTACTCAATGTTTTGTTCAGGGCTGTGGGTATGGCACCAGCATGGCCAGTATACAGTGGTTAAATAAAAAGACAAAAACAAATGTGTAAAAAAAATCTCAATGCATTAACAATGAAGATAAGATGACTGATTTTGTATAAGCCTTCTTAGGAGTCCTGCTGTTTGTACCATACTGTGCTAAGCAGTTATGTAAGTGATAGAAATGCCTGTTTGGAATTGCCTCTGCTTCATCCTTTTTTTCAATTCCTTTTTTTCCCTGGGAACCTTGACTAAGGCATGGCCTTCTCTGCTGTATCACTTCTAAAAAGATTCCTAACTGTTTCTTAACGATATCCCGGTAAAATGGCTGACAGCTTTCATTTACTGGCATCCTGACCAAAGCAGAGAAGGAGCTTTTAGCTGCTTTTATGTGCATATCATTGCACTCCTCAGCAGGCCCAGACTGGTAAAAGTTGAGAGTCCAGTGTTTAACGAGGTAGAATATCCTGAATTTGTACTTTAAATATATACAGAAGAGAGCATATCATACTGGTAATCAGCTCACCCACACACATGCACACCCAGGTTATCAACACAATGTCTTAACTTCCTTTTTAATGTCTCAAGCCTGTCCTTTGCTTGTATACTCTGTTTTCAAACCCTAGTCGTCTGTCACCTGCTGTACTGGAACTGTTTCTGTCAGACAGCTCTACCCTTTTCAAGCCATGTCTGTGTAGTGAACTGCCCCCTCCTTTCCACAGCCACTGCTGTATAGGGCTGACCATCCTTCAGAGCTTTCATCTCCTGCTTCCTTTTTTGCCCTTTATGATAACCTGCAGGTTTTTCTCCATTTCTTTTTTATCATTTGCTCATAGTGGTTTGCCAGTGCCCAGGCTTGTGCCCCATGGTGTCTCACTGCCTAATACATTAGTTTCCCACATGCCATTGTAGATGGATTCCACTGTGGTGCCTTTTGGGGGTTAGGTATTTTTTAACTCTTTTTTTTGTTAGTGCTCTGAATACTTGCAGTGGTATGGAAATATTAAATAAAAAAAAATCAGAGAAAATGTTTATTCCTGCGTAAAGTACAACCTACCTGTTTTATGCCATAAAGTAAAATCCCACTGCGAGTGCTACTGGTAGCTCAAAACCCCAAAAACTTGAATGCATTACTGTTCCTGTCTGTGAGGTATAACGACATACTTGCAGTAGGCATATCTGCTGCAATTGTTCACAAATCAATTCAAAGATCAGGCTTTCTGTGTTTCATAACTGTTTTTAAAATTAAGCAAATTACATATGTGAGAACTTTCTGTATCTAAAATCTGATTTAGTGTGCATGGGCATGCATGGACAGTGCAAATGCATATTCCATATACAAATATAATGAAAAATTAAATTAGTAGCTCTGCACCCAATTTGAGTAATGCAGAACTGAGCATACAATGTAATTACACTCTCTTGCATATATACATTGCACTGCCACATGTCTCGGTAAGTG
The DNA here is from genome assembly GCA_013397135.1 of Pachyramphus minor. Taxonomy (NCBI): domain Eukaryota; kingdom Metazoa; phylum Chordata; class Aves; order Passeriformes; family Tyrannidae; genus Pachyramphus; species Pachyramphus minor. The sequence continues at coordinate 2,075,899 of VYXB01001089.1, forward strand.
GCTATCTACTGTTGTGGAAAAGATTTTGTTGTGCTTGAAAAGAGGAGGGTAAGGCCTGAACTGAGAGGGTTGCTCATGGTATTTTACAATAAGCCACTTTTTTACCTCTCTTGTGTTCTCAGACTAATAAACCTATCTACTAAATCTGTTAATATGATTAATAGTGAACACTGCTGTCAATCCCTGTAGTTTCTTTGCAGTTCCTGGCTGCATTTGGTATTTGAATTTGACCCCCACTTCTAAGAGCCAGAAAGACTTGGACAATATGGCTGCAGAGAGAAGAGGATAGTCCCATTGGATTTTTAGTAGTCTCCCTTGGAGTGTGTAAGGATAGTCATTGAAAAAGTTTCAGTAATTTTTAGCTTTGAGGCTGGTTTTTTTAGTTTATAGGTAGTGTCAGTAAAGTCAAATAACTTTCTTTTTTGCTTCATGGTCAGATAACTGGTCTTTTTCAATTATGGAACTTGTAATAAAGAGGGATCAGAAAATAAATTGTCCTATCTTTACCTTAAGCTATTTCCCAGGTTATTTACTGCTTTAAGGCCAAGTTAACAGAAGATTTAGTCTTCTATGTGAAGAACTCTACACATGTGGAGAATCAGGCTATGCTGTGCTAAATTTCAGGGTGAAAACAACCTTAAAATTCTTTCATGTTCCTCTTTTGTCTGCTTGTGGAATGGGTCACTGTCCTCCACCAGGTTTGGATTTTGGACTTGTTAGGTGAGCTGCTTTGCTGCTTCCTACAAAGTTAGTTTTGAATGCCTAAGGAAAAAGTGGGGGTTAAGATGGTTGATGTAGGCTGGGAAGAGTGTAACCAGGTGTCAAGCACATCTTTGATTTAAGTCTGGTTACATAGACTGTCTTCTGGGTTGACTATTACCCAAAGTTTTTTGCATTTTGACATTCACTCCCCATGCTACCTATCAAAAGGCAGCCTCATTAATGTCTTCTGTTGTGTATGTTTAGGGACATTCCTCCTCTGAATGAATTCTGGGATTTAGTACTCCCTTGTAGCACACTCCAGGCATTTTTCCAGGTAGGTAGAAGAAAGAGGATTTCATCCAGTGTCTGTAAAACTAAAATTCCACATAGAAAATATTGATTGCTACTTACTGTCAAAAGTATATTTAAGTATAGTACAGGTAGCATGAATATTTTAGTATTCTTTTGAGTATCTCAGGATTTCTTGTTCACTTTATGTGCAGTTAAGTCTTCAAATTGCATCTTCCTATGGCTTCCTGTGGCTTATATGATCTTGATTTTGGTGACTAGGGGTGGGTTTTTTGGTGGGGTGCTTTTCTTTCTTTCCTCCCCCTCTCCCATATCTGAATACCTGTATCCTTTTCAGGCAAACTCTGATGTTTGCAACATGGTAAAATGAAGCTTGAGAATGTGCAGGGTTTTTTGTTTAGGTTGCAGACAACTATTTTTTGGAAGCTAGGTTAAAGAACACCTGTAAAGACCAACTGAGATAGTAGATGTCTTCCCACTTCAAGATGTAAAAAAAGTGTTTATTTTGTGTTCATTTCTTGCTCATTTAATACTTTAGAATTATCAGCATTGTCAAGTCTTGTCTTTCCTGGTTTTTTGTTGGCAGACTTCTTGAATTACTCAGTAAATAGAAGTTTTCTCAGGCCTCAAAAAATGGATATACTGTTTATCTTTAGAGGAGCTTTTGTCTGAGTGTCTTGAGTCAAATGGGGGTAGGGGTGTTAGGAAATAGAGCTAGATAGCCTGAATAAAAATTGCGCGCTCTCTGATTAGAATTCTCTTTCTTGGTCATAAGTTTTTGTTAGTTGTTTTTGTTTATTTGTTTGTTTGTTGGTTTTTATTTTGAAAAGGAGTTATTATCTAGTCTGGATTTAATCTGTATGTGTTTTCTCTTTCTTAATGTGTTGTCAGCATCTATTTTTTTATGATGAGGAAAATAATTTAAGTGATTAATTTGGGAACTGATTCTTTAAAAAAACTGTTGATATCTTGCTAAATCATGGCAACGTGATAACTGTTGATGTCCTGATGTAGTGTGCCTCTCTCTAGGATCACTTAATATGCTTTCTAAAGCTGGAGACCATCTGTGTAAATGTGGTTGTTAATGGGCTTTAAGTGTAATGTTATAAGAAGGAAGGATGATGGGCTGGTGTGTAAATCAGTGGAAACAGACAACTGCTGCTGGATGTGAACTTGTTGGTTAAATTAAGAAATAGTGTAACTGGGAGTGAGCTCTGCTTTTGGACCCAGTTGCTGTGTTGGAAGATGTGGAAGAAATTCCAGTTAAACTTTAACATATGTGCATGTGTTTTTCAATTCTTCTCTATAAACAAATAGTGAGTATGTGGGCAGATCAGCAGCTCCCAGATCATGCAAATATATGGATTTTGTGGAGCTGGGAATGATGATTGCCAAAATTAATGCAGTGATACTTCCTTTGCATATAAGTAGTGTTTTCAGAGTACTGATAACAAATTACTTAAAATGTAAGATTGCCTTTATCTGTAAAATATTTCATATGAATGAAAAAAATACAAACTCAAGAGGATGCAGTTTATCCCTTAAGAGTGTTTTAGGGGAAACGGTTGAAACAAGTATCTTGGAAAAAACCCCATAACTTAAATCTTAGCTTCATTGTGCCAAAGAGATCCAGGCAGTCCTCTGCTGGAAATTCTGAACACAGTTAAACTATGCCCAAGTGTATATCAGAGTTGTTGAAGAGTTGAGGATTGTTTTTCAGATCATGATCAGTGTCCTAAACACAGTGGTGAGAGCAAACATTGCTCAAAAATCAGAATCACCGATCAGAATGATGGCATTGTATTTTCTTCCATTGGACTGTGGTTTTTGGGAGAAGAGTGATGTTATTTTTTTTAATTTTTTGTGTGATTAGGGTGTGTGCAAATTACAGGAGCCTGGGACAGTGAAGCCATTCAGTCACTGGGTGGACTTTCCAATGCCTTCTGTTAAATTTAGTGCTTTTCAAGTTGTTTGCTTTCAAAGTCAAGTTAATCTTGATCTTTGATAAAACTCTTTGCTAGTGTTTTTTTCTCTTTTCTAGGTAAAGAAATTAAAAGCCTTTGACGGAGATGTATCAAAACTGTCTCAAGCTGATTCCTTCATGTATTTACTAATCCAGGTGCCAAAGTAAGGAGATAGCAGGTTTATTCTGTTCATGATAAATGTTCTCTTTTGGCTGTCAGTTCTAAACCTGTTTGTGTACTCCAGCTATGCTCTTAGGATTGAAGCCATGGTGTTGGAGAGGGAGTTCTCACCCTCCTGTGCTTCTCTACAGAATGACATGAAAATTATAAGACGAGCAACAAAAGGTAATTAAATATGTTGGGACATGCCTAATACTTTTGTTTTTGTTAGCATGTTAATTAGTCTGCATTACGAAGACTAGAGCTTGAATTTCAGGTACCTTAGCTATTGAAAGGAAGCTAACTCCCCTCTGACAAATGCCATCAGGGTGTGCCTGGTGAATCTTTGCTTCCAAAATCAAAAATCTGGAGCCTTTGGACACACTATCAACAAGTTCGTGACCAAATCCCACAAGTACTGTATCTTAAACTTAGAGAAGCAAAGGTGGCCATGACCAAATGAGGATAAGTCATTTTTCGAGTAGTTTGCTCATTCCTGCACCATTCTCCTTCTGATGGAATGTGCTTGTTACACTTCTCTGCTCATTCTTTCAGAGATTCATAGAGAAAATGACTGTACTTTCTAAATTTCTCTATATGCCATTTCCTTTTGAGGTGGCAGTATCAATAAGCCACTTTATTCTCTTTATTGTAGAGAACACTCTTGCTATTCCTATGTTTTCTGTTTCTGTTCTCTATGTTTCTCTACATATCTATTTTGTTCCTTCCCTTTCACAAGTGTTGAAATGCTGCAGGTGATTATTTGTGTGTCTTTGCAGGAAAATACTTAAGTTCCTGTTTTCAGTTAAACATTAATGCTGATTAATGCTGACCCTTTCCAGTGTCTCGAGTGACTATTTGCCCTGTTCCTCAACATGAAATTCCGATTTCATGCTGGAAATGTTTTTGACAGGCTAGTAGAGCACTGCTTAGATTGCTTCTAGTGGTATAAAAAGGCACAGTACTAAAATATTCAACTATGAGCACTGGTGATTAGGATAGTCCTTTTAAGTGAAAGCAAATGAAAAAAAACCTGCTGTGTTTTTCCCACTAGTGGGGATTGAACTAGTCCTTGATTTAGGAAAATGTGCCTTAGCTTAGGATGAGGTTGAGTTTGGCCTTTTATTAGGGTCTCTTTCAAATCATTGTTCTTCGTGTTTTGAGCAGACATATGTGAGGGAATATGTTATTTATAAAAGCAGCCGCACCTTAATGTCCTTCATGTCCTTCACCCAGGACATCTGTAAACTTATGAATTAATTCCCTCCAGAGGAGACACTTTGGTCTCCAACTCCTCCATCAGGCCAGTCACGCAAATCAGACTGACTGGGCCTTCCCTGTTTTCAGTTCGCTTGTGTCATGTGCTCTTCTCCATTTGGACTTTTCACTTCAGGGTTTGTTGATAGCCCGAAGTTGTTTAGGAATTACGTCTACTTTTCTATTACTATCTCCTAGGTTTGTTTCCTTGTAATTAAGCTGAGAGAATACCCACTTAAATTTTAATGCTGACAATCACTAAGGGTTTGGATGGTCTAAATAGCCTGATGGATTCTCATCTAGCCTGCAAATGGATGTATGTCACAGTGACGCGGAGCAGGCTCTAACTATGCAAAGTCTTTAGAAGTTGCCTTCTCTTCTTGGCCTTGTGGAATTTGCTGTTCTTTTCTGTATTCTCTTGTCTTTCTTCCTCCTTGCTTCCTCACCTATAGCTTGTTAGAGCAAAGGTTATTTAATTTATTAGGTAGGTAGGTAGGTTAGATAATTTAATAAATGTTTTTAGGCTCCTGATACTGAAATACAAATTTTACAAGGGCTATCTGCTTGCAAAATGATAGATTACTGTATTGTGTTGACCAGTTGAATGCAGGGTAAAAATTATAGAATGTGAACTTGGAAACAAAGTAGATTTTTAAAGTATTTACACTGCAATCAAAGGGATTCCACCTTTTATTACGTTCATCCGTCTAAAGTATGGTATATTACATTAAAACCAGCTCATGGTGACTTTCTTGCCGTATGGGCACTTGCAAATTTGGAGTTATTTGTTTTGCTGTGCCACTTGTGTAATGCTAATTTATTAACTCTTTACAGTTCTGAATTTCTGCATCTCATTTCTAGGGCAATCTCTCTGGTGCCTTTTAAGCACATGTATTGTTCTTTGATCATATGTGGCTGGGTGAAAAAGTATATGAATTCAGATAGAGCAATTCTGTGCATTCTGCAGGAAATAGAGGTACCTACAAACCAGGCTTCTGTGATGGAAGAGCTTTAAAAGGCAGCTTTATTCCATTTGACTCTTTGCACACTGAATATAACTTCGTTCTAAATCATCTTTGATATGACTGAAGTAAAATAAATGCTGCTCTGAGTTGGTGATCATACAGAAATAAAATGATGATTCATAGTGGGAGTGGGATAAGAAGGAAAATTTAAGAACTGCCTGTTATCTTTTCAGGCTTCATGGCCAAGTCTGCTAAAAAGAGAATTATTGTTCAAAAGCCCAATCCTGGCAGATGGCAAATGGATCCTGCAGGGTGCAGAACACTTGCCTCACACTGGAATTAGTAAGTGGTGAGGTTACTTAACCACTTGCTTGAGACACTTCACACATTGAAGGATTAGGCCCCAAATGTTTCCTTAGCTGCTGGAAGTTGCCTTGGAAATACTCCACTTGCTAAGTTAAAGTCTGAACATACACTTGGGGTTTGTCAATTGTGCTCGTGATTTGGAATTAATATAGTACCATTATTTTTCCCACGACCTCTTCACAGCTTATTGTGGGTTCCTGCTAAAATTTTTTTTAAAAAAGCTTGAGATGAAGAGGAGTTTGGTAACTGACTGTGTGTATTTCTAAACAAACACTTGTTAGACAGCAATTTTCTTGCTCCTTACAGAGCTAATGACTTGTGAGGAACTGCATTCCATATTGCACTTGGTCCTTCAGGCTGGGAATATTATGAATGCGGTAAGTGACATCCAAAAGGGAGATGGCTGATGGACCATACTTCCTTGTTAGTATTGCAGTGCACTGATGTCATGCCTCAGCTGTTTGCTCATTTCTTTTTAGGGAGGTTATGCTGGCAATGCTGTTGGATTTAAACTGTCGTCACTGCTCAAGCTGGCGGACACAAAAGCAAACAAACCTGGGATGAGTCTGCTGCATTTTGTTGCTCTGGTATAGAAAAGCTATTTTGCTGGTATAAGGAACTGCTACAAATGTAGATCCATAAATGATAGACAATAGAAGGGGCCATGTGCCTGAGAAAAAGCAGCTTTTTTACAGCTTTGATCTAATCTTCGCCTGTCTTCTCCTGCCACAAAATTCACCAGTTTACTTCCACCTGGTCATCCTATCCAGAAACCCATGGAAAACTTAAGTTTTTATATCATGTAAAAACTCACCTTCATCAAACTTCATCATTGTAGATTTTCTCTTATTGTCCTGAATTCTTATACTGCGGAAGTGGCTTATTTTTATAAATATTCTTTCCATCTTCCAATTGAATCTTTTGAGCAGCCTTTTTTATAGTTCTTCAGTGACTGACACAAGTTTGTAAAGCTGCTGCAGACCTTTTTCAAGCTGTTTTTCCTTCCTTTCAAACTTCTTGATTTTAGAGGGGAGAGAATTTAAATGCCTCTATATGTGACTTTGGTTATCTCTGTACAAACTGGCTTAACAGATTTCCAGCCAGCAAACAATAGGGTATTAATTGATGTTTGCACAGGAAACATTGTATCTGCTCAAACAATGGCATCAGTAAATTGTTCTTTCCTTGACATTCCTTATTAATACATGTGGATTATGTTCACTGGCAAAAGCAGCTATTATTGCGCCCTGGAAAATGGAAGCTGGAGTTTAAAGTTTCCAGTTCTAATCCCTGCCTTTCTTTAAGAGATGTCCTCCACTCAGTTGTGTTAGGATTGAATGGGAAGAAAAACAATGCAAGAGAGAAACCTTTAAGTGCCCTCCCAGAAGCTTTAGAACAGTCAGATTTACGGACTTCGGCGTGGTGGTGGAATGTTAATGGATTGTGTGTGTTTTGGTTTTGCTGTGTTTGTTTCAGGAAGCCCAAAAGAAAGATGCTGCTCTTCTCAACTTTTCGGAAAAAATCGGGAGTGTTCATGATGCCGCCAGGTGAGTTAAAAGAAAACTGAGAACTTACGGTTAGATGGTGACTTGGAATTTTCTTATTTGTGAAGCTAGGAAGCATGTTCAGGGAAGTCTTGGCACGAAAACAGATCTTTACAAATGTTTACTGTAGCTTTGAGGGCTTAATTTCCATTTACTAGCAGAAGTATGTCTGCAATGTGCCTTCAGGTATGAGGTTTTTTATTACATGGTCTCCATAGGGTAGTTCTGTCTCTGTCAAGTACATGTGCATGTTCGTTACTTTTAAGGGATTGAACTAAAAGAGTGTTACTGTTTTTCCTTAAATCAATTTTCATCTGCCTCTGAGCAGGCTACAGTATTTTCCCCAATCTGGTATCAGGTACCGATGCTGGCCCTGGCTTCGCTTAGATGCTTTTTGAGGTTCCATTTGCTTCTCTCTACTTGCTATTTTGGATGGAAAATCTGAAGGGCTTCTTGGCTCTGCATTTTTATCATCCTAAAGTCTCAAGCTGCATAATTTTAAACTGAACCTGGTTTGTACCTCGATACCTGTACTTGCTTATGTGAGACAGCATGATCTAAATTCCAAATCTGGAAGCTAGCAATGCTGAAGTTCTGTTCCCAGTTTTGCTACTTCCTTACTCTTGAGCTTTGGGCAATCTATTAACCTTCTTTTCCCAGCTGTAAAATGGATCCAGTCTCTTAGATCTGATGGAGGGTTAAGTAATGTCTGCAAAAGACTGAAATCTTCTGAGGAAAGGAGTGGCCATGGAGTTAATAAAAAAATTTTTGAAGGACCACCTGTATGGCTCTCTGCCATCCAACCCACACACCTTTTTGGCAGTCTGCCATGTGGCCTGTTGGGGAATGTAGCTTTCCTTGCCATCCAAGCCCCCTGGCAAACAGCAGGGGAACAGGCAGAATACCAAATTTGGTGATTTTTTTTTTTTGTCGTAACCACTTTGTCCTTTGATCACATTTGTTAATGCTGAAAATCTTCTGTTGTAACTCATGCTGAAGTCTATTCAGGGAATGCACTCTGTACAGGAAAATGAAACAAAATTAAATAGCGCCTCACCATTGGGCATGAGGAAGATCTTTACAGAGAACTGTCATGTACAAGTTGCTCATAAATCCTCCCAATTAGAGCATGTTAAAACAACTACCATTATGTTTTTATTTTTTATTATCTTGCCTTCTTCACTTGTAGGCCATCCTCTTCTCACTTCAAAGGCAGAAAAAAAGTAGCCTGTATTTTCTACTGCTTTCCTCAGTTGCATGATCTGTCCAGAACGGGAACTAATCTTTGCAGATGAAGTAAGCGGAGAAAAACCAGTACACGCTACATTCATTTGTGTGTGCACTGACAAACTTATGCGTGCTGGCACCATCTGCTGTCACGTGCACTTCAGTTGGTCTGCCACAAAATCCACAGCTTTACTATTTGAAAGTCATGCCGCTGGTGAAATGACCTTAGTTAGGAGTATGAGTGCAGTTTATCATTTGGGAAACCGTAGTGCTTCAATTCCTAGGCAAAGCCTAGTTCTCTTGTGAAGAAAATGCCATAGATTTAGAAGCATTTACTCTCAAAGTGACTGAGAGATTTAGGTGGGAACTGCCATTCTATGGAACGTGGGTCTCTCAGGAGAACATTCAGATTACATCAGATCAGAGCTCCTTCCTGTCATCTTAAATTTCTGAGTTACCTCTCCACAGGAGCAGCTCTGGTACATAGTAGAAGAATGAAATATTGTGACTGTTGGGTTTATACTGTGTAGACTGTGTTGCTGTGACTGCTTAGAAAAATGTAGCATGCAATTTCATGATGCCAGATGCTACTGCCAAAATGGGTAGTCCTGGCTGGCAGTCCCTTGTGGCCAGCTTTTTGTGGCAGCTCCTGCACTCAAACAGTGATGGAACAACTGGACCATGTTGTTCAACAACTTGGTTGCTCAACAACTTGGTCCAATTTGTTGTCAAGTTGTTGACAACTTGAACAATTGGACCAAGCAAAGGAAGCAAATTGGGTTTTCTGTTTTCCTAGGTTAATTTTCAGTACACAGGTACGGCTGGTCATCTAGAAAATGAGTGCTAGCACTGGCACCAGGGAGAGAAAAGGAACAACTGGTCAGAGGCAGGGTGGCATTACCCTTTCTCGTGGTAAGGGTGGGTAGGACTGGCTGGAGTTAATTGTGAAACCACACCCCATGGGAATCTTTTCAGGTTGCAAATTAGAAAAAATGTGCTTATCTCTCTCCTAACCCTCAGTGTCTACTCTGGAAAGATTTCCTGAACAGGCAGGTCTTGTTTGATGGCCAGGTTGCACCTCATGTAAAACATCCATTTTTGCAGCATGTTGTGGCTAACCTGTGGGCCACTCCTTCTCCTTTAAAAAACGTTTTCCTTATATGCTATTTTTAGGTTATCCATTGATAATGTAGAAGCAGAGCTCCACTCGCTGTCTCTCAGGGCAAGATCTGTTAAAGACAGCATCCGACGAGACCCAAAACTCTTTCACCAGATGGAAAGCTTTCTTCAGGTTTGTAGGACATCTGTTAGTGTGTTAGTGTCACCTGAATTCAGGGGCATTCCTTAGCTGAATTCAATTTGTATGGACATGTTAATAAACAGAAGTGTTATTTTAATATGCCTCCCCTATCAGTTGTACAAAGGTGATCCAACCTCATACTATTTGTCAAGTAAGAGTGTTGGACTGTGTTTTTACAGGGAGGGATACTGAGTGTACATTGCCCCAGGCTTGTTAGGCAAGCATGTTTAATGCATGTGAAATGACTGATGAAGATCAGTACTTAAAATATTAGACAATTTGGAGTGGTCAATGGTTTTGTACTTTGCAGCTGCCCAAAATATAGCTGGAAGCTTAAGGGACTGTTTTCTCTACTAATTTACCCTTAGCACAGTGTCTTATTCTGAGCCATTCCATTAGTTCCAGGTGCATTCTCTTCCTTTTTTTTTTTCTTTTAGTATTGCAGTGACTTTACAGGCCTGAATGTGTATAACACTTAACTTTAAAGCAGATTTCTTGGTATTTTCTGAATATGTGGTGATGCTTGGAGAAATACATATTATACTTCAATTAAATTATTTTTCTGTTTCATGTTATAGATAATTATTAAAAGTAAGAAGGCAGGTGTTAATCCGGAACTTAACCGCCCTGATTTTCAACTTGCAAATATAGTTAATAGTCCCTGCAGTTTTTCAGGAGATGAAAAGCTGATGAAGAAAGGGGTGGGTTAAGATTGAAATACTTGTCCTCATTCACACTGAATTGTTGGCTTTTATCCATTGCACCCAGACTCTTTAATGTTATGTTTTAACATGTTTGGGATTTTAAAAAATTTAATAGCTGGTTTTATGTAACACTACAACCTTGTTTAGGCCACATTCCAAAAGGAATGTTGGGAAAAAAATCATTTTACAAATGCATACCTTGCATAAACACTTCCGGTTTTTGTTTCTAAATTAAGGTGATAGCCAAGCTGATATAAAAGTCAGCCTTGATTATCTCACCCTCATGAGTAAAGTACCGAATATGTGGGAGGAACTAATTTTCAATGTATGCTTTTATCAATTGTCCAGTTTATCTTCAGGTTTTATTGTGAGCCCTTTTTTTTTCTTAAGACTAGCAAGTCATATTTGTTCCTACCCTACTGGTATAATCTTACAGGTAACTTCCTGAAAGCAGGGTTGGCTCAAATGGTCACCAGTGCCTCCAGCTGCCTATTCCCACCCCAGTATTACATTATCAAAAGTATTTAGGTGTTCATGAGTTAGAGTCTGAGAACATACTTGTCTGAAAATTATCTTTTCTCATGAGGTTACTTTAAACCACATGTGGTCTCACATTTGGCACTGGGCAAGGATAAAAGTGAGTGGCTGGTGATGGAGATAGAGGAGACAGGAGCACCTAAGCAAAATGTTTTAAGCAGTTCTGCTGCTCAAAGTCTAATCACAGCCTTATTCTCTTCCTCCTCATTTTGCACTGATCTACTCCCATTCTGTCTGTATAGCTCTACATTTATGATTCAAAGTGCAACATTTTCTGGATGTCTTAAAATATACATATTTCTAGCAGTTCCTTGCCTTTCTGGCATGAAAACTTTTTTATCGTGGTCTAGGGTCACCTTAGAAAGGAATTGATTTTGTGATGTAAATCCATGAATCTATTCATGCACCTTTTTGGAAGAGTGGGGAGGAGGTATTAATCCTTTATGCTTGGTTGAAAGTTGAAGGGGAAATGGGAAACTAAGGAATGAAGAACTTTTAAGGGGCTCCCCAGTGATCTGTCAGTGTCCTAGTACAGTCTTTGATTTTACTCATCTAAAAATTAAAGTTCTAAGTCTGTTCAAGGGCTTTTGGGCTTTCTCCTGGTGTTTATCCATTTTTCCTGACCTGCTTTACTTAGTTGGCTGAAATTACATGTTTCCTTTTGTTAATGGGAGTTCTCCTCCAAAATGTTAATTTCCCAGGCTTGGTAACAACTTCTAGGTTGGAATGTGAATTTCGTAAGTTCCTAATATATACATGTCCTGTAGTGACTTTAATTTTTCTGTGTGGTTCATGCTGTATATGGTTTTTACTGCAGTTTGCTGTAAGACATCTAAAGGAGCTTGAACACCAGAAACGAGAATTGCAAAAGGAGGGAAATGCTCTCATTGACTTTTTCTGTGAAGACAAAGAAACTATGAAGTTGGATGAATGTTTCCAGATATTTAGGGACTTCTGCATAAGATTCAACACAGCTGTAAAGGTAAGAATGCTAAAGTATACCAAGATGAAGGAGAAGTATTGGCATTGGGTACGGTTTTGGTTCATCAAAGTCTACCTATTGTTACAAGTATTTTTAGGCCTTTATAAATAGTATGAAACAGTTGGATCCACACATTTCTTTATTTCTGTGCCTTATGCAGTCTGCATTTGACAGCACTTTGTGTAACAGCTTTAATTTAGAAGAAAGAGAACAACAATCTGGATTCGTAGCAAGCTGACAGGATGTTCAGCTAACATGCCCAATGTACCATTACCTTACCTAACCTTTGCCACCCAAGACAGCACGTAGTTACACATGTGTGTGAGCGTTAGACAAATGGACAAAACCACGTGGTGATCACTATTGCAGTCAGTTTAGCTGAAGAGATGACTTCATGCATATACGTTCAGATATTTGGGGGATTTAATTCACAGTCACACATTACGAGTGGTTGTTGGATAGCTATTAATTTGAGGTCCAGTGGGGTTTTTCTCTCTGTAGTAAGCAGCTACACTCTAAAAAATGACAAATTAGACTCTTACTTGGAAATACTGCGAAGATTTGCTTACTAAGCATGGACTCACCACTGTTCCTGCAAAATTAAGAGAACAATTCAGAATAAAGATGGCAATTCTGACAAATTAATGTGATGTGTGGACAGCAAAACCAGCACTTTAAAGAGATGGCTTGAACCACAATGGCCATGTGCACTTATGTCAAATGTTTAAACATTTTTTGCCATTGTTTAACATGTCTGTATGTGCTTAAAATAGGTTTTTCATTTGAGTAAAATCTCCTAAAACATGTTCTGGGTGGGGTTAAAATCTTCTGTGTCTAATATGGAATATGATGATAACATCTATACCTCTTTTTAACCATTTGTCTTCACAATGCAGTATTTAAAATAGAGCTTTAGCATTTGGCAAGAATTCATTCTGTTGTTCCGTACGTTTGAAAGTAAGCTATCTGCCACAGACATTTTTCCTTTCTTAGCTGCTCAGATTTCTTAAGTCTCTAATGCATCTTATCTTTCAGAGCCCAGTGTAGTATCAAATCTACTTTAAGAGGTGTAGATTAATCCATTCATCCAAAAGCATTCCGCTTTTGTTTACTGAAAGCTTTCAGGTGACTTCTTCTAATTATGCAGCTCTTCTGTTGTCACAACAGTGGGAAGATCAAACTAGACAGTGCTTCAGACAAATATAGGTGTGGTTTTTTTAAACAATGTGCCAGTGATCAGAACAAATTTAGCAACATGCTGGAAAATTGTAATTTTTGAACGCTCTATCAAGACCAGCCTCCCACTTCTTTCTTTTGCTACAGCTGTACTAGCTGCAGCAAACTAGGTTCTTTATTTCAGAAAGTAACCCAGAAAGCTCAATCAAAGGTAGGGCTGGATTAAATCTGAAGCCTAGAGATGACAGTTAAAATGTTGATATTTGCAGAAAATCACTGGTAATTATTTTAGTAAAAAGGTGTTAGTGTGTTGTCTTTCAAATACAAACTACCTCTTCTATGGCTTCCTGAACCAAAATCCCTTAGCCTAGCTGCCAAAATCTCCATCCTGTCCTAGGCAACCTCTCTACAATAGTTGCCGGTTTTTGCAGCCAACAGTGAAGATGAGATCCAGAATTGGAGTGTGACATTGATTAATGGTCCTTGAGTGGTGTCAGTTGATGTCTAAGTATTGTGAAGCTTTGTGTTAACTTCTCTATTTGCTTCCATATGCAATTAAGCAATGACTTTTTGCAAATCTCCAATCTGTGGTGATAGAGGGAAGTAGCACTGTGTAGAAATTGCACGTGCTGAGGAACAATTGCAATCGTATTAAGGGAGGATGGAAGGACCGTGTTGTTGGCTGCGTGCTTGTCAGACAAGTTTGTCTTAAAATACAAATGTAATGATTAGATAGATGTTTACTCACGTGATAAAACTGCCAACTTTAAACTTAGTGAGGACTTGAAGCTCTCCATCTTATAGCAGGAACTTTTTAGCTGGACCAAAGGTGGAGGCTGGTTGGGCACTGGAACAGGCTCCCCAGGTCACAGCACCAAGCCTGCCAGAGTTCAAGAAGCATTTGGACAATGCTCTCAGCACAGGGAGTGATTTTTGAGCCTGTCCTGGGCAGGGCCAGCAGTTGGACTTTGATGATCCTTGTGGGTCCCTTCCAACTCAGGATATTCTATGACCTGACATCTGCTTGGGTTTGATAGATCACGTTGCTGGTCTTTGCAGGGACTTGTGCATTTTTTACCTACGCTGACCAGACTGATGTGTGGTCAGCATTAGTTATGTGGGGAACTGCTCTTCATAGGGTCAGTAGTTGCAGGCTGTGGTTGCTGTGGTGATTTCATGTGTGCATATTTATTGGAGGTTGGGAGAGAGTGATAGCAGTATGAGCTAACTTAAATGGGAAGAAATAAAGGGAGAGATGAGGCAGTGTGTCCTGTTCTCATGCACAGGACACTGTCCTCTGAGTCATGTATTTATGTTTTTCCCCTTCAGGAAAACAGGGAGCGAGAGATGCAGGAACTTCATAGTCTGCAAAGGCAAAAGGAGCTGGAGGAGAAGCGTCGATCCTGGGCAGCTGGAGAGCTTGGGAGCTTTGGGCGGAGCAGCAGTGAAAATGATGTGGAGATGTTGGCCAAAAAAGGACTTGGAGAGTTTCTTCCCTTCTTGCAGCAGAGACCTCAAAGCCCTTTGTACAGAAACACAAATTCTAGACGCTCTCGACTTTCTTTGGGGATTACTGCAGACAGGGAGTTGCAGAGTTTCCTGGAAATCTCAAAAGATGAGGATCCAAACAAGTTTAACAGCCTTCCCCGTGCAAACACCCGGCAAGCAAGACCAAACATAGCCTGGACTGAATCCAAAGAAACAAGAGATCTCAACTTAAATACCTTGAACTTACACCAACAGTCTGAAATGGAAGTCAAAGGTGGTGGCCTAGTGCAGGTGCCTCCAGCTCAACCAAGTCATTTCAGTGGCTCAGCTGGTCCTGGTGCCCATTCTTCGCAGAGGAGCACTGACTACAACATGCACACTTCCAACGTTTCCTGTGAGGAGTCCACAGATATAAATGCCCTGGCCCTGGCAATCGAGGAGCGTGAACTTGTTAAAGGATTACGTAAGTTTGATATTCAGGGAGCAAAGCCTGCAGAAGATGCACCTTTAATATATTTAGAGGATGGTGGTGGAACAGACTTGGAGACTCTAGATGATCTAAGCTTTCATTCCCTGAGCACTGCCGATGATGACCTGCCTCCAGCTTGCAGAAGTTCCAGAGAGGCCCACAACCATCAAGCCAAGGCAGTGAGTTGCAAGAGTAAAGCTTCAGAGCCCAGAAGCAGCAGCCCCATGTCTGTGGATACAAGTGTTTCAGGAAGTAGGGAGGATGGGCCAATGTGCTATGTGTCAGATACGACAACTGATTGTTCTTTGACGTTGGACTCTGAAGAAGGAAATGATTTTAAATCAACAACCAATGAAATAAGAAGTGAGGCTGTCAAAGCATGCTCTTCTGGGAATGATGCCCAACACAGGGCTAGAACTTTCTTCTCAAATCTGAATTCTGCTTCTGACAAGGAGCTGTCTCTTCACACTTCTCCAAATGATAAGGATGATGCCAATAGCAAGCACACCATTCCTAAAGAAAAGCCCATAAAAAACAAAGATCCAGCAGGACCAAAGAGAAACTCTCTAAAAGATAGATCTCCAAGCTCCTCAAAACCCAGTGGCACTCGCCCTAGCCACCCAGCTCCTTCCAGACCTGTCAGAACTCTGAATGCCTCTGAGAATGAAAGTATGAGGAAAGTGGTGCCTATTTCACGGTCAAACAGGGCACCAAGTGTGAAAAAGCCAGAAGCCAAGCCAGTCCTTCGTGAAACTAGTACTGTGGAAAGTCGGCTGTCTCATCGCAGCTCTGTCCGAGGCACAACAGACACACTGCCAAGAAGTCCTTACAGGCACAGCATGTCAGTAGAGGAGCCAAAGTTACGAAGGGGCACTGTCACCTCAAGCAGTGCTCATTTTGAGAGGGATAGAGTCTCTCTCAAGAAGCCAAGCTCTAAACCTATTAGGAATAATGTCAAATCAAAGACAGACGAAACAAAGATGTGTCGCTCCAGTGTAAAACCCCAGACTCCTACAGATGACACCAAGGTTGCCACAGTCAGTATTCCCAAAACACCATCTGCTGTCCCAAACTTTGCGAGGAATACAGTGGCCTCTTCTTCAAAGCGTGCAAAAGTGGATCTATCCAGCTCATCCAGACCTCCCACCATCACAAGGTCTGTGTCCCAGAGGCTGCCTAAAGTGAAGCCAGCAGCAACCTCTGATGATCCAAATCCCAAGGAGAACAGTGTGAGTACCTTAAAGAGAGCGAGTAGTGCCAGAGTGGTTGGAAGAAGCATCCTGCAGGGAGAAGCTGTCAGCACTACAGCAGAGCCTGCACCAAAGGAGCAGGGAACAGTGGAAAAGGCCTCTCTTAAACTGAAGGATGCAAACCGGACCACAATTGGTAAAATACTGAAGCCATTACTGAAATAAGGGAGAGGGTTTTTTTAACCTTGCAATGTGAACACTTGTTCAAGCACTGGATGTCTGTGTAGTGAAATTCCTTAAAACAGTAACGTTGCCGATTAAATGGCATCATGTGCTCATTAAAGTACAGCACACTTTGGAAAAGGGCAACTAGTTGTGTTCTGGTCTAAATCCTTTTTTATGAATTTGAATGTATTTGAAGCTACTGTGATGGAATGCAAGCAGAACAGCAAATCTTTGTGTTTATTATACAGAAGGTCACCAAAAGCCAAAAAGTTTTAAGAAGTTTTAACTACAAGATGAAACACTTTGTGACAGAAAACATGGATATAGGCCAGTTTTTTTGTGTACATAAGATTCTTCCTAAGACTCAAGACTTATTCCTTTGTGCTGGTTGGTTTTCTTACTCTATGTCAAAATTAATCCTGTGGAAGAGTACTGAAAACAAACTTAGGTGATCGTGCTTTCCATTGCTTTCATTTCCTTGGATTCGGGAGCTCTTTTTGCCTGTTGTGAAGTCCATTGCTGGCAATTGGACAGACTGGGAACTGCTGGCCAAAAAAATTGTAAATCAAGACATTTGCTGTTTGTGGCTATCTTTAACCTCTCTGAAGAATTTATAGCATGTTTTATGAATGTGTATGTGTGTCTGGAAAAGGCTTTCTGCTGGGCAGGAGGCTTGTTCTCCAAGAATGTGGCAGCATTGTCTTGCATGCACACGTAGATATGGCTGGTGCTGCATTCAATAGCACAGCTGGAGGCTGTGCCTGTTAGAAGGGCCATCCGTAACCATTGGGATGATGACTACTCCTGACTTGTTTTGATCACAAGCAAATTTGCCAGCTTTTGGTCATACACAGAAGTGCCATATATTTATGATACATATCAGGATGTTTGCAGTTCAGTACTTGAAGGCTGCAATGTAGTGCCGAGCACTTTCTTACTATTCCATATTTCCACTGGTTTATATACTACCAAATTACTTGAATGTTGCAATGGCTCTCATTGAGCCATTAGTTTCCCTGCCTCCTCCTCCTTCTCCACTCCCTCTCCTTGTCAACAAGAATATTTAGCATGAAACACAGAGCTTACGCATGACAATGTTTTTGTAGAGCTCCTTGGTTGCTTCAAAAGTAGCTTTTAATGTTTAGAGACTCTAAAGGAATTAAACTAGTATTTGATAAGCTTTTTGCAAAATAAAAACACCTTTTTCTTTTTTCTGCAGATACAAATTTTTAACTCCTGTCATACTAAGAGAAAGAGAATGAGGGAAAACTAATTCAGCATGCTGTGCATCTTCCCAAGAGAAATGTATGTAGGTAGGGAAACTGCTGTTCTCCTAAGCGTTTTATTTAAAGAGTTGCCTTTTATTCACTTATGAAGAAAGCCTCATTTAAGAATAAAATAAAAAATAAAAGGAAAATCTCTTTGGACAAGTGGCACTGACTTACCAGTGATAGATTTGTTTGTCTGCTCAATCCCTCAGTGCTGGGAGCGCGTAATTCAGTGAGAATGAGCCATTTAATTGCTCACATTCTTCTCACGGGCTAGTATCAGGGACAGCTAGCTTTGAGGTTGGAATTTGGCGAGGCACCTTTCGCTCCTCCCATGTACCAGCAAATCTTGGTGCAGACATCACAGCCAACCACCATGAAGTATTGCATAGGGCCTCTTGTTTGAGTCTGTCCCACAGGGAGAATTTATATAGCCTGCTTTCTGGCAAGAGCAAATATTGTGCTTGAAATACCATAAGCTTTTTGGATACTGCATCCCTTGTGGGTTAGATAAAAAAGCATCTCCCTTCTTATTTGTATCTGTGTGGATTTATGCACATCTGCGAGAGCAGATTATTCTCTTTTTTCCTTTTTTAAAAAAGAAAAAAAACCCAACAAATGTTATTGGTAGCAAGCTTGAAAAATAATTTAAATGTGTTTGGAACATGTAAATAAATTTCTATGAATCGGTGTAAAAGAAAACTGACTGTATTTAATGGAACATTTATACATTTCGGAGTAACTCGGTAGTTTAATAAAGTTCCCATTTACTGGGTATGAGATTTGTGCTCTCTCCTTCCTGATACACTCTTGGCTTTTGTCCTGGAGGTCTCAGGCAACTGAGTTTGAGTGTAGGTAACTGTGGAAAGACTTTACAGCAGAAATCGTGGCATGTACTAAGACATGCAATTGAACTTCAGTTTTTGAACATTTCTGAGGTGGGACATTCTGCACGTCTTTAGGTACAACATGGAAGGCTTTAGATGGTAGATGCAGCACTTTGTGTACGCATTGTATGTTGTGGCCAAGGCAAATGTTCATGGCACTAACAAGTCTGGATCTGTCGCTATCTTCATGCCTTTTAGCTTAGTACACTTTATTGAGAAATTCTGGTTTACAGCTCCCAGGACTGTGGAAATAAAGAATGACCTGTTTTGCAGGAGCAGGTGGTGACTTTTACACTGCAATTCTGAATTTTTCAATTTTGTCCCATTCTCCCATTAATTTTCATTCTTTACTGCATATGAAAGAACATCTATTCAGCAGGAAAAAAGCGAAATCCATCCAGCCTCCTTGTCCTTAGGGAGCACTTCCTCCTCTCTGCTATGGAAATGATTTCTGGACTGGAATTGCTGCTATTTGCAAACTTGTTTAGCCCCTGACTTTTCTAGTTTGGTGAGTGTGTCTCTCCCTGTTTGGAGTGACAAGCACCTGCTGTCTGCCAGTGCTGAGTGATGGCTGCTGGTGGAATCTGTGTGGGAAAGCCCTTCACCAGCAAAAGGTGTGTCTCAAAAGTTTGGTTTTTTTAAACTTCATTTTTATGTCAAAAGGGCTTATAATTATCAATTCATTATTTAAACTATCAGCTGTCAGAGACAGTGATTCCCTGTAGCTGTAATTTCCCATGTCACACAATTTTCCCAAACACTAACAGGCCAGGGTGCCTGGTTGCAGTTGGTTTTCAAGAAAAAACTGAGACCTTTTCTCCAGCTTTGTTCTGCTGAATGGCTGATGCTTCCAACTGTGACCAGGGGTACATCAATCTCCTTTGGTGGCTGCTGAGGTGGCAGTGAACTGGGGGAGCCTGGGGGACCACGAGGGAATCTGATGGAGCTGGTGGAGATTCAGAGATAGAGGATAGCCGTGGGAGTAAGAGGTGCTGATTCATACTTAGAGGAATTTAATATTCACATCTCATGTGGGAGCTGCATACAAATGAGGGGCTCGGTGCATCCCTCATTACAACAGCTCATTAAATTATCAAGAAAGACAGAAAGGGTTCCCATACACCTCCCACAGTGTACAAGTCCAGACGGTGTCATTCAAAATAGCCCATCGGTATCTTTCTAATCCAAGGGCACATCCATAGAGATGGATGCAGACAGCTACACGCTGGCTCCCTCCTAACCAGAGCTGAGCCAGCCCCAGGCTGGAGGCGCAGGGCGCGTTCCCTGGGTGCTGACCCGGAGCTCGCACATCACGGCTGTAATTGCACACCCTCGGCCTGGCTCGCTGCTTTGGCTGTCCGCCCCCAGGAAGACCTGCCTGCCACTGCATGTGGGAACGTAATTCCTGAGAGAGAGGCCCAGCTGAACGCAGTTCCTTTCAGATTTGGCTGCTCAGTGTTTTCCATTAACTTGATACATGCTGTTTACATCCTACTGCCGCCAGTGCCAGAGATAACTGCCTAGGGAACAGCTCCCTACAGGTATTGTTAACAGCTGCTGGAAACAAAGGAGTTTGTTTTAGCCACGTCACTATCTAAATAGCCAGAAATACGTTACTTTTTATTACCCGTGAGCTGATATTAAAAACTCTGATATGTTCTCCTGGTTGAAAGATGCATTCTGGAAATCTTGTACGCCGTTAAAAGTGGCGGCTGAGCAAATAGCCTTGCAACTTCAGGAGAAAGTGACATTGAGGCAAGGGACATGTGAAGGTTCCTGGAGTAAGGTGTGTGTGATCACCACCACCAGTACGAACTACTTTCACTCGGAGAAAACTAATTCCAGCCAGCTGTTTTTCCTTGCCTTAAAGTTGGTTTCTCTGTCTTTTGAGGCTGAAGACTGAGGTTGCAGGGTAGACACTGCCTCAGCAGGTAACTTGCTCTGATTAAAAAAAAAAGAGAGAAAAATCCTCATTAATCTCTAGCTGCTTATGTCCTTACTTGTAGCACTGAAGCGCTGGCGATACGAGCATGTTGACTTCAGTGGTGCTGTTTAGGGTGAGTTTGGCAGTGGCTGAGCAAATACTCAGCAAGGGTGGCCTTGTCTTCCTGGAAGGGAGAGAGTTACATGGGTTTCTGAGACTATTCACACCATCTGAAGCAGACAGACTCCCTTTGAACAGAGATGTGCCTCTTCTGCTTTTCATCAGGTCTGAACAATAGCTCCTTTTTTTGTCCTATTCCAAAAAAAAAAGGCAGAAAGCTTTGATGCCTCCTCGTGGGTCAAGTGGAGCAAAGATATGAACTCTACCTACTTTGGGTTTTGTCTTTTTGTAAACAATAGGACTTTGACTCATAAATAGAACTGTTAGCTTCAAATAACTCTGCTGCACAGAGGCAGCAGATCTTTTCAATGGCTGCAGTGATCCAGCAGCAAAATAGGCATGAAAGCAAGAACTGTTTAGCTCCCAAGTGCATCCCAGTGACTGCTTCCTCTTTGCTCTGAAATACAAACCCTAGAAACTGAACCCAGACAGTGTTAATTTGGGCACCCAAGAGGAGCTGGCTAAAAAATGTTTGATTCCATTTCTAAATAATAACTTATGATTAAATTTTATTTTCCATTAGTCTCCTATTTTGCTGTCATTAGAGCTCAACAGAGCTGTAAAGTAGGGCTGAGGGATGCAAACCTTCTATCAACATCACTTCCCTGGTGCTTGTTTTCTGTAGGGTTAAATAAACAGATTAATTGGCTTTCTATGTGCACTTTCAACAGTTTCTTCAAAAGAGTAAGAGTTTACATCGTTCAGGTCGGATAGCACAAGTTGTGGGAAGGAACTGACTGTATTTCCAAGGTGGATACGTGCACAGTAGGTGTTACGCGTTACTGAAGCTCAGTAACTGATGTGCTGCCTACAGAAAAGTGTGTAAGGGAAAATGTGGCAAAAACAAATGGATAGGCACAACTGGAGACAAGTGTTCAGAACCCATACGGGTTACTTTCTCTCTCTGCTGTTTCTGGCAACGCCAGGTTTAAATCATGGTCTCCAGGAGAAACTGGGCCTCCCCTGTGCCTGACTCCACTGAATCACTGCAGAAAGCAATTTTCTGAAAACTGCTGGAGCTGCTTGAGTTCTGGGGCTGAAACGAGGACACGTTGCTAGCTTCGTGTTTTGGTTTCTTGTGTTTCTCACACAGCATTTTAAACTGATTCAGATATATTCCCTATGCAAATCTTTAATCCCCTGTTTTAGGATGAAAAATTGGTGTAAATGTGGTTTTGATTTTTTCCCCACCCTTTTACAGCTGTATTTGCCCCTTTACATCCCATGACCGCTCCCTCCCACTCCTCTTTCCTCTGTTATAATTTTCCATCCTCTGCTAATAACTCATTCCCCTCTTTATCTTATTTCCACGTGGCAGGCTTTCTATACTCTTCCATTTGCTTCATCCTGCTTTCTCTGTTTCTTGACTCGAGTGGCTGTTTTGCTCCGTTGCTTGCTTTCTTCTTTCTGCCAATGTGAGTCCTTCCCCCAACGTCTGTCTGCAAAATCTGCAAGCTGAGACTTTTTGCTGCCAGCTTCCAGTAAGGTGTGGGAATAGAACAACAAAATGAACTCAGTTTTTAATGCTCACATGTCTGTATTTTGCAGCTTTGCCTTGTCACTGCAAGTGAGGAGGCTGTTACCTAGAAGTGCATCTTTGCTTCTTTTCTATATGAAAGTCACTCATCCTCCACACCAGGCAGCTTACGGGTGAGCAGGGGGAGCTGAGAAGCTGAGCACATGGGGTGATTTTGCAGAGGTGGGTGAAGAAAGTCTGTTCAAATAAAGGTGTGACTAATTTAGCTTTGCGGTGTCTAAAAAGCCCTAATGAAAGACTGTCGACAACAGCTTAAGAAGCCATTTGCGAAGTGATTTCTAACCCCACCCATAGTCTGAGTACCACAAGCAAACAGATTTGGGCCGTCAGTTCGGTGCTGCTTGCGTGGGCACCAGAGCAAAATAATTGTATTACTCTTACTTAAATGTGCACATAGATTTTCGTGATATGGGTTAACGCTCCCGGAGATTTTGCGTTCTAAGATATAGCGCTTGGAAGCCCAAAGATGAGTCTTGAAGCATATATACTCAGTTTTAGTTCTGCTGGAAGTGACTGATCACTGCATGAAAGGGAGAACACTTGGAATGCATGCACAGTCTATTTTTATAGGGTATGCACTGCTTATTGCTGCAAGTACTTGGTGTCGCATGTGTTCTTTCTAAAAACAATTGAATCCTGTTTAAGAACGTCTTTCCTCCCAGGAGGTTATAGCCTAAGCAATTGAATAGTTGAGCTGAGAAGGCATCTCTAGAGGTCACCCAGCCCAGCCTCCTGCTCCAAGAAAAGCTAACTTCACACATAGGTCACTTTGCTGAGGGCCAAAGGGTGTTGTTCTTAGCACAAAGTGGTTATAAAAGAGAGGCATAAGATTCTACTGCTGAAATAAGGGTGCTGAAGATGGGAAAATGCTAAGGATAATGCCCCTCTTCTGCAGGCTATGGCTTGAAAAGTGTTTGCCACCTAGTTCAAGGAATATATTGTAATTTTTAATGCTTGCCTGTCTTAGGTGGCTGATGGTGAAGTCAGTAAAGCAATTAAAGGCAGGAGTTGGGCAAGAAATTTGAGGGAAAACTCAAAAGCAGAAGGAACTTACTGAATGCAAGAAAGAAAGAAGTTTGTGGTCTAAGAGAAACCAGAGGGGAAAAAAGAACACTGAAAGTTGCAAAGGCTTGTGGGAAAGGGTGGATATTTGCAGTTTTGGTGAAGAAAGAGGATGAGAGGTAGGAGATGTTCAGTAGCCAGGCTGAGAATCGGTCCAGAACTGTTAATCTGAGCACAGGTGAATGTGGGCAGGTGCTGGCAGTGGCATAATCGGTCTGTGGGAAACTGAAAAATGACCCTCAGGAGCTCAACAGCTCAGCCCTTCCTGGCAGATGTTTTCTTACCCTCTTCTTAAAGGAATAACCCAGTCAAATACAATAAGTAAGTTACAGTAAGTATTCCCAGTGATGAACTTGTGTCCTGCAGGATGGGATGCCTCTTTCTGCATATACAATTTAAGCAGCAAGTCTCCTGACAAATGTGATACTTCTGACGCTTGTCTTTTCTTGCAACGTGACTTTATGAATGAAACCAGGACGCTCACACTTACAGAAGAGCCTCTGTGGTCATCCCAAGTAATACAAATACTTGTATGGAGTGTGTAAAGCAGCAGCTAACCAGGAAGCCTAGAAATCTAGAAAATATTTTATATTGCTGCAAAATACTGCCTGGGTTGCTGTGACAGATGCAATCTGTTGTGAGAGACTTGTAACTTGACTGGATGGAGCGTGGGCTGGATCATGTAACAGCTCCTGATGGTGCTTTTAGTGGTCTCTGGAAAACATGAAACTGGTTCATACCCCAGTGGAGATGGTCCTAGATCAGAGCTTGTGCTCTGAAGGACCTCATAATGAGTAAGGCAGGAAAGGAGACAGCTGTAGGGAAAATATGAGTGCACAAGCCAAATCTTAACCCCTGCCCTCCCTATGTGTACCTTGCAGTAGGAGTGTAACCAATTTTCACTGACCACTTGGACCCACTAAACAATACCAGCCAAACCAGACCCCAAAATAGAACCCTGAGCAAAAATTTACAGATGAATTGCCAGCTGAAGATACAAGACAGAGGCACAGACGAGTGGCCATGAGTGGGGTCTGAGCAAGGGGAGCTCTTTAAACTGTTGTGATGAATATCCCTGAAAGCTTGGGCTGCTCCTCCTCTGCACAACAAGCAAAGGAGTGAGGCCACTGGGCACAGCCCTGTGCCCATGGAGTCCCACAGGCCATGGTGTCCCCAGCCTGCACAAAGAGAGTATCTGTGAAATGTGGCATAAGCATCCTGTGGGAGAAGGGCATGTGGAAATACAGCAGGAGACATTTTGTAATTGCAGAAGCAATTTTATAATTGCAATATTATAAAAGACCATAAAGCAGAGATTTGCAAGAATGTGTAGCTCGAAAATGCAGCATGAATTGGCAAAGTGGGTCCACGACTAATCACAGAGGTCCATTGTATGATCAAGTTTAACCTCTCGTTTAATGAAAGTACTTCTCTGAATAAGTCTCATTTAAAGTACAGTAAATAGCTCTGAATAAAATGTCCAGCCTTAATATACAACATTTTAAATGACAGAGAAGTCACCCCAACCTTTGGTAAATAATTCCAACAAATAATCAAGCTCTCTGTTTAAAACTGTCATAGGATTTCTAGCACAAATTAATTGGGGTGGAGTGTCTAATTGCTGGTAACAGGATCTGTTACAATGCTGTGTGCCAAACTGGCAATCTCATATTATCATATTTCTGCTTCACGGATTCAGCCTTTGCAAGAACAGAGTTGTGATTTCCCCCTGTTGTCTTCTGCAGCTGGTCCAGTCCTCCTGTCCCTTAAGCTAGGAATCTGCATTTTTCAGTAAACCCCTCTTCCTTCCCCCTTGGGGCTGTGTTGAGCATTCTGTAATTAAGGAGACAGTGATAACATCTAATGATTCATTTACTGACATTCTTTAAAAAGGAGTCTCTGACTCTGTCCCCTCCTTTCCTGGGTTTCCTTCTTTCCTTCTCTTCCGCTAAAGTTGATGACAAGCCTGGAGCTATTCTGCAGATTAAATGGTGGCTATGCCACCTGCTTCTCAGTTGACCATTTTTTGACTGTGTTGACCATTTTCTCTACTTTAAGGCTGCTTTTTAGAAAAGGGGACTCCTTTTTATCTTTCTTTTCCTTTCTTCCACAATCTTTTTACTTTTCGGGGCCTACATGAGCGATGCTGCTCCATGATTGCTCCTGTTCACTGGGCTATGGAAGTGAAACATCTCTCAGTTGAGCACAACACCTTTGTTGCAGTGCCTTGAGGTGACTGTAAAACAGATGGCCTCATCCTGGGTCATTTTGCTTTATTGATGTTATTGCAGAGTCCTGTGCTATGGCAACCAAAGGAGTTGCACTCTTTGGAGCTGGAGTAGGGTGGAGGGAGGAGGGACTCTGCAGTTGCTGTTTGGGACCAGCCCTGCTGCAGCAGCTGTGGCTTGGCCAGTGCCAGCGCCCTGCCAGCTCGCTGCGGTGCGGGTGTTTATCCAGCACAGCAGTGAGTCACATGTGCCATGCTCCACCAAAGCCACCTCCAGCAGCTTCCCCATGAATCACTGCAGCCTGAGAAGACTTGCAACAATTCCTGGGCCACCAGAAGGATGATCTCATCACCTGCTGAGGGGAATAAGGATAAAGTCACGTGGAGCTCTGCTCTCGGAGCCAGCAAAAATGGCATCCCAGCAAAGAGCTTGCAGGTGACCTAACTGGGTATGTGATTCAGTGTTCCGGGATCAAACAAGGCAAAGATCCTTCAGGCAGGGAAGGAAGGAAGAAAGATATTCCAAGATACATAGAAATATGAGATACATATTTCTAGATACATATGGCTTTCATAACAAAACATGTAAGGCAAGGAGGAATGATGTGGCACAGGGTCTACAAAGGGCTTAGTTTTAAGTAATTCTCTTAGCATTGACTGTTTTCATCTCCTTTTATGATTCTCCAAGTGCTATTGCCTATTTTGGGTGATCACAACGTAAAGTTTGATGATGTAATCTTTGCATACTGTGTCCTGCCCACAGAGCTGAGTTACTGTGATACTGGTTCAAACTCACTCGCCAAACCTACCTGAAGGATTTACTCAAGTTTAACTCCGGCTGATATAAAGTGCTTTTGCCTCTTCTAAAAAATTAATTTGTGGCAATTTTCCATTTCCATTGGATTTATCATTATTTCAAAGAGAATGCTGCTTTCTGAGCAGGCATCAAGTGGTCTTTTCTGATTTCAAATATAAAAAATTAATAGCCCTGTGCTCCTTCTTGTAACACAAATCTTTAAATGGTGTGAAATTGCTAGTTATTTATTTTAAATGTGTGGATTTCTAAAATCAAGACCAGTGCAGTAAATTGGTAACTTTTTTAAATCCTCTTGAAGTTGCACAAGGCTAAGAATTTTACAAAAATTAAAAATCAATTCCTTTTGTTTGTTAAGAAAACAAAAGGGGGGCAGATTTGCTGAAGCTGGAATTTGTGTCTGTGACAGTGAAGCAGCCTAAAGCTGCATCTTGCCTCTATTGCTGGCAGCTGGAGGTCAGACCTCAAGAGAAAGTGGGGGAAATTTATTCCCAGACACCCCTGGGGTTTCAAGGTGCCACATCTGCTGGTTCTGAGGTATGTGCCCAGGATGCAGGAAGCCAGCAGGCTCAGCGAGGAGCAGTCAGCAGGGACCAACTCCCACGCATATTTGTTCCTTGAACTGTGCGTGTTATGGCCATCATCCCTCTTCCTGGGCAAGGCATCAACACATGTTGGTGCTAATTGGATAGTGCTGACAACCCCCAAAGTAATATTTTGGCAGCTGCTTTCCATTTCTTCACTCTGTTAGGTGCATGTTGGTGGCTAACCACATGCAACAATGTGGGTTAGATAATGAAATCATTGGGGTAAGCACTGATAGGACGGAAGAAATTGATCCCAGATGGGACTTCCTTGCTGTAGACCATCAAACAGTACCACCAAGCCCTCCTGCTCACATCCACTAATTTTCCCTTCCCCAGGCCCAATGTCGTCTTGTGTCAAAGAAAGGCCTCATGGAAATATCAACTGAGGATGAGCGTGGTGGTTCTCAGCAGCCTGTTGGTCCAGTGGTATCAACCACCACAAGAGAAATATTTGTGAAAATTGGCCTGCTATGTTTTCCTCCTTCCATTCAGCTTCCCAGTCTGATTTTAACAGATCTCACAGCAGCCTTATTGCTTAGTTGGTAAAAGGGATGAGCTGCTAAACTGGAGCAAAGAAGCCTTTACACCTGTGGGATGCACTGTGTCACTTGGGAAGGTCTCTAATGATTCTGTAGGTAAGATGGAAACTATCAGATCAAAGGCTTTTTACCTTCACCAGAAGAGCTACTTTGCTCTTTGCAAGCATGCATCTGTTTATGGCCCAAGCCAGAGCCGGAGCACCAAGGGGCACTATTTGCATGTCCTCCATGAATACCAGCTCTGTTCTGGCTTGCAGGGTTTTAAGGAAGTGAGTTGCAATCATGATGACATCAGGCAGCTAATATCAAATTCAGGCTCGGTGAACTCTGAACGTGCCTGCTCCATGGAGGTGAATCTGGAGCCTTTTGAAAGGACTTTCCTTAGCTGCTGTTCTTACTCCTTTGAGTCATAACCACAGTATTTGTGGCGCTCCCCAAATGCAGCAAATGACTTTGGGAGTGATGTCTCAACAGCTTGCAGTGCAGCGTGTTGGGTAATCTTGAAAATTCTGATATTTTTCCATTGAGCCTGTTTTAAAAAGTCAGAGTGTGTGCGCATAGGAAGGGGTGCAGGGTGGTTGCTGCTTTCCATGTCTCAGTCATATGGGAGCTGGAAATGTGGCACTGGCAGCTGGTTCCCCGAGGTGGCCCTTGCTCTTTGAAAGCTTTAGAGATGAGGAGGTGGACAAAGAAGCTAAAATCTTTGAATCATGGCTATAAATGGAAGAGAGGTTTTAAGATAATCTCCACTGAAATGGCTGAAAAGCAAAAGTGTTTGGAAATGCTCTGAGCACAGAGGAAGCAAATTGTTTATGATCACGCAGCTCTCTTTGGCCTGTTTTATGCACAAATATGGCCAAAAATGATTTTTGAAGAGCTACAGAGTGATGGGGAAGGACAAAGAAGCAAGATCTCTTGGTTGGTTGCCTGGCTTGTCAGAGGGGAAAAGGAGCCCCAGAGCCTCATGCTGGGTAGTGGATACTTTGGGGAGGGGATGCTCCCAGGGTGACTGTAGGCAGACGGAGGTGAAGTACAGCTCATATATCCCTGATATTCACTGTAATACAGCCCAAGCAATCTGCTCTCAGTCCTTCACTGATGCCTGAATGCCACTCATAGCCTCCGTACCGCTTGTTGTGCCACTGGGCCTTGGTGTGTTGGCAGTGCCCAAGCTGAGGCCGTCGTCCTGCTGGGCAGAGGAGGCAGTGTAGCTCCAACCTCTGATTTCCACTTTCCACACAGGGGAATGCACGGGTGAGCGTGGTGGGAGCCTCGGACCCCCCAGGAAACTTGTTACCAGTGCCCCCAAATCAGTGCTCAGCTCTGCAAGATGCGTGCAGGCACCTTGTTTTCCCGAATGAGAAAGCTCAGCACGCCCCAACATTTTTTTTCTCCCCCATCTTTTATCAGCTTATTTGTTATAATAGGATTACACTTGTGTTCTTCTTGGCCCGATCCCAGGGGTGCCTTGTATCTGCTAGGAACAGTCAACAGGCACAGCCAAGCTGTCTTGTTTCAGGATAGCTATCTGAGGCCATGTGAATTGCACACTGCAAAATTAACTGTGTGACTGCAGGACTCCTCACTGTTGGCACAATGTATTAATTGCTTGAGATTTCAGCATAGCCCAGCATGGGAACCAAGGGCTTCCTTTTGGTATGTGCCTGGGTCTAATGAGGGAAATGTACCATGAGGCATCCAAAATATGAGGTAGAGGTCTACACAAACCACTTTACATAAAGGCATTTTGGATGAAGGAAGTGCGTGTAAAGACTCCCTTCTTTCTTTAGACTGTTTTACATCACCTGCTGTACACAGAGCTGTGCTGCTTCTCTGGCAGTTTTCAATATTCTGAGCTTTTGAGAAGTAGGATGCTGATGCACCCTAGTGAAGAATCTGTGGCTTTATGGCCAGACCTTGGAAACAAAGCTTTGCTTTTTTTTTGTTTTTAAGGGAGAAAAAAGGAGGAACATGGAGGGAAGAGTATAGGGGATGAAATGAGCAGAGCCAAAGACATCAGGAGGTAGTGACCAATGGGTATGAAATGTTAGCAGGTAGGAGCAGGTGCCCAGTGTGATTCCTTGAAGAAGAAGCTGCTCCAGGAGTAGTCGGGTTGAGGCATGCACCATGTAAATGGTGAGTTGTTCATCATTACTCAGGGGAGCAAGACAAATGAGAAATCAATTGAACATCAAACCATTGTTACTGATTGCCTATGTTGAAAATAAATTATTCATTGAGGGCTTTAATTGATTCATATACGTGGCTAGGAGCTCCAGTCTTGATTTACAGACCTCTCCACTAGTCAAGCCGGAAAGTCTTGCTCCTACTCACTTTATTTGTGCAACAAATATCCTTCTCTCTTGGCATGGAT
The DNA here is from genome assembly GCA_013397135.1 of Pachyramphus minor. Classification (NCBI taxonomy): domain Eukaryota; kingdom Metazoa; phylum Chordata; class Aves; order Passeriformes; family Tyrannidae; genus Pachyramphus; species Pachyramphus minor. The sequence continues at coordinate 2,105,862 of VYXB01001089.1, forward strand.
TAAGCCAGCCCACTTGCAAGGGTTTTCCTCTCCCCGATTGTTTACTTTGCCTTTAAGAGACTGGTGATTCCTCTCACTTACATGGTGCTTTTTTTAAAAAAAAAATTATTTTATAGCAGAGGAGCCCGGAATGTATGGGGATGGCTGTGTGCAAAGTGCTGGGCTCTGTGCCCCAGGGCAAGCAGATGACCCCGTCCTCAGAGAGCTGCAGTCTACAGTGTACCATGGATTTACAGTGTCCACTGCCAAATAAGTGGGAAAAAGAAAGTTTGGTAACTTAAAAGCCTTTTGTAACTCCTTGTGAGATATACTGTGGAGTACTTTGTGTCTTGGAATCTGTATGCCCTCTGTGAGATAAGCAGCTGCTTGCAGGGGCTGAGGAGGCTGTTCCTTGTCCCTGCTACTGTGTCTGTTATCCACATGCCTGAGGAGGAGAAGTTGGAGATCTGCCTCCACTTTGCCACAGCTGTTCGATAGGGTCGTCAAAACAGAAGGGAAACAAGGAGGTGTGTAGGTGAGGGAAAGGGATAAGGAGGGAGCAGTATCCTGGCTTGTGTAACCAGTGGGTGGTACCATGGTGGGGAGAGGTGTGAGGAGACCTGCAAGGACAGGGAGGTCCCCTCTGGCTGATCTGGGAGGGTACATCTCTGGCAGTGCTGGCTGGAGGGAGCACAAGTGGAAAACGGAGGGAAAAAGAAATTTGAGAGTTATCTCTGACTTTATCAGGTGGCTAAGGCAGAGGCAGCCTCTCACTAGCCCTGTGTGACCCCAGACAAATGGCCTGCCTGCCACTCACTTCACCACCCAAGCTGTATTGTGGCTGCCATTGCTGTTGGGTTGCGTGGCCCTGCCTAGGTCTCTCCATGTGCCCTTAGGCCAGGCTGCAGGGAAGCAGTTTGAGTTGTCTGGGGAGAGCCTTCTCCAGCTGAAAACACTATAATGCTGCCAAGCTCCTTGACCCACAGCAATGGCATGTGATATGGCAACCAGCAAACTGAGGCTGAAACAGCAAGAGAAGCAAAAAAAACCAACCCAACCATAAAACAATGGCAATCTCTTGCAATCATTTGCCATCAAGTGGAAGAGTCCTAACTTAGTTGCCCAGGGGCTGATTAAGGATGGAGCCTGGCAAGTTGCTCATAGGAGCTGTTATAGGATGAATTGGATTGCAGAATTTATCTGTCAGAGAAATAATGCTTTTCACCAGGTTGTTTTTTCACCTTAAAAAAAGTTAATGCTTTTTTTCACTCATCTCTTTGCAGTGGTGCTGGGGCAGGCAGAGTGGGAGAGGCAGCACAGGAGATGGGAGCAGCAGTGTGGGCAGGAGCTGCTTTTTTTCTCTGTAACTGCACTCCACACCATGGCTATGGCCTTTGGCTGGCAGAACCCGCATCAGCCTGATGAAAAGGATTTCCAGCCTTTCTACACATAGGATTCCTTTGTGATTTGATCAAATGATTTTGCTTGATCTGTTTGGCAGTAAAATGGCTATAGTGCTGTCATGTATGTTTGTCTTTTTTAGGGTGACATATTTTTGCATTGTGATGGAAGGAGTTCATGTCTTGTGTTAGTCTGTTTAAGAAAGCCCTAACAAATGAGAATAAACCTAGAAACACCTCCTGGTCTGTGCCCAAGCTGTCTCTGGTGCTTGGAGGCCTGAACCTTCTACCACCTGACACCGTAGCACAAGTGGGTTATCTGGCTTTCTGCTTCACCCAGGAAATTCTGATTTCTGCAATAGATTGAAATTTTGAAAGCCTGTAAGGGAAGTGTCTGAGTCCTTTGCCCCTGTCCAGAGAAGCTTTGCAGGCAGGCACTGGCAGGACGGCCCCTGTGCTGTACTCTGGCGGATGCTGACCGTCCAGCTGCAGGAGCTGAGGGGACAGCAAGCTCTGCTGAAGCTAGGTCTTGTTGTTCCTCTCTTTGATGTGTAACTCCCCTCTTTCAGCAATATTTCTGTGAAGACAGCAGGGATTAGGTATGGTGTGGGAGAGCAGGGTTAAAGATTGGGAACTTTGACTTGAAATAGGGTGTCTTGGGGAGGTAGGTAGCTCGGGAGTTCAGAAAAAGCAGTCTGTGGTGAAAAGAAAGAAGAAAAGAAAAGGATGCTGAGGATGGTGCTGGGCTGATAGACAATGTGATCATATAGCTATGGACAGGGACCAACACCTGGAAGGATGCTGGTATGCTTGTGCTGCCTGTTATTTCTTTTCTTTGTACTGGTTAAAAGACAGCAATGTAAATCTGGGGAAGATTCAGTGTTCCCCATCTGAATGACATGTTAGCAGGGAAGAGTCTCTGTAAGCCTTGTTTCAGTCCTGGTTCTGCAAAGAGGCTGCAGGAACTCATTATTCATGATTTTATCTTGCTACCTGAAATACATAAATAGCCTAAAGGTTCCTCTGATGGACTTCTTCCAGCTCTTTGATGTGCCAAAGATAATTTCTCTACGTACTCCCTCAACCTGTCCCCACTCCCTACCTAAAGTTTAATGTTTCTACTTGTTACGTTTACCTGTCTGTACTAGACTGTAAGGTCTCCAAGGCAGGGACCTTGCTATCTTTCATATTGAAGTACCTTGAAGGAGTTGTAACATCAACAACTACAAAATGTGATATGAATTATTGAAGCAATGTCAACTAACACAGCTCAACTCTTTGGCCGTTTCTGCACCAGACGAGCTTTCTGTGGGGCTGCCAGCTGCTCTTGACACCAGCTTGGCATATTCTGTGCCAGCAGTGCTGGCAGCCCAGCCTCAGTGGGCAGCCACCATCCTGAGAACACACTGGGCCCTGCAAGTGAATCCTGTGGCTATAGAAGGAGCGGGCTGATATAGCCTGTGCCCACTTGTAGTCAGGCTCCTTATGAGGTGCCAGCAGCGGTGAGACTTTTTGGAAAGCTCCACCTGAGAGAAATCACACTGCCAGTGGCAGGACCCTATTCCCCTGTTGGTTTAAAAACTATACCCCAGAATTTCTAATAACTCAAGAATCTCACAGTGCTCTGGACTTCAGTTCCCTTGTGCGAGAGTGTAACAATGGAAGCAAACAGATACATCCCTGACTATAGGAGTTAATGCAAGAAATAGGTAGAGCCAAGGAACACATGTTCCCCTGCCCCAGCTCCTGCATGGTTCTGTCTCATCCCTGGGATTGGAGCCCTGATCGCACAGCATTTTCTGGGAGCCTGCCCCTTGCACAAAAAGTCCACAGTGGGCTTGCAGCTGGGTCTCTCTTACCTTCCCTTCTTTGGAGCTGGTTTCTTAGTGGAGCCTGGGATGTGTCAGGGAAAGACCTTGTTTTTATAACCTCCTGTTATGGCTGGAGGTGATGCCTCTGCAGTGATAGCTGGGGAGCAGGCTTTGATCTGGTGCATTAATGCCTCCTCTGGGAATTCAAGCCTCCGAGTCTTATTTGCCCTGGGCAATAGTCAGGAGGATTTCCCCTAAATAAAGAGCCATCAAACCTCATCAGCTGTCTTGCTATTCCTGTGTCACTGCTCTTTGAAGACAGCATCTGCCATGGAGAGGTTAGCCAGAGAAATCCCTGAGTAACAGCCCAGTGTGCAGCCCAAAGCAGTGCAGAACTAGGGGGATGTGTCCTTGTATTGGCTCAGCCCCACGGCACCCAGCAGCTCAGGGACTAGCAGCTATCAGGCCAAGAGCCCACGTCCCAGCTAACTCTCTGTGGTACCATCAGCAGGGTCTCACCAGCATCAAGTGGATCCCACACACCCAGGAAAAAACCTATGCAAAGCCTGCCAAGTCCTGGCAAAAGGGCAAGTTGGGCTGAGGCTGCAGGCAATCTGCAGGTGGTCCCTGGCACCCACTGATAACATCCTGAGGCTGGGCTGTCCTGCTGTGGTGGTGGAGAGAGCAGGGCTTGCTTTTGGGTTTTGCAGCTCTCATCACTGTAGCACCTCAGAAACCAGAAGAACAGGGTCTGGTGGAGAAACAGGGTCAGGTCAAATTCTGCTTCTGGCTTTACTACATACCCTTACTTTCCCTAACCGTAGAAATGCTGAAAATGCCTTTATGCTTTTGATGCCAGTTTGATTTCTGAAGCGTTGACCATGATGTTTGGAGGTAATCCGCTGGGTTGTAATGATGTTGCACATATAGGTTGTTTTTCTTCTTCAGAGAAGCTTATTTCCAAAGACAAGGGAGTGGAAGGATATTAAAGGCCCCGTAAACGGGTTCACATGGGGAGCTGCAGACCCTACACCCAGCCAGATGGCCTTGCTTGGAGCTGGCTCCATATGAGACCCCAGAAGTGCCTGCAGTTTTGGTTGCTTCTTTTTCACATCTGCTCCTGCAGACTGCTCAAGGCTCTTCCATATTTCTTTCAATCAGAGCTATTCTTTCACTGACCCAGGCCTGCTATTCACTGATGAATTGGATGCTGTTCATTGCAGCTTGAAATACTATTTTGCTACTCTTAATGCTTCCCATTCATTTTCTGTGGCGATCGGATTCATAACAGCAGAGATGCAGCTTTCATTGATACTTGATATAGCAGCAATACCCTTAGCAAAGGCTTTTTTGTACATAGGGCTCCAAACCTTTCAACCACGCTATCATGGAAAGTCATAATGTCCCTTTTCTGCAATGCCCCAAGCCACCTGCAGCCCCTGAAAGAGCACATTGTTTCCCTAGTTAAAGAAACAACACAAGCAGTGTCTGCACTGGTTGCAAGGGAGGGCTCTGGGTAATCTCTTTTTGCCCTGCCCCAATCCTTCACCTCCCACCTCCTCCCATCCTGTTTGAAGCTGAATTTCAGACCCACTGCTGTTTAAAACTAAATGGGAGGATGTTTGCAGGGTGGGTTATTTTAGCTGCCAAATGAGCCTCCTGGTATTATGCTCCCAGGTAGAGCTGGCTCTCCTGGGGTGGCAATCCTGCTAGGAGTAATTCCTGGGTGCTGGGGTTTTATATGATAAGGCACAGTTTTCTTCTTGCTATCTCTGGAAAACTATATGCCTCTAAGCAACCGGGGCGGGGGGAGTGTGGGGGTGGTTTTCTTTCTCCTTTTCTTTTTTATTTTCCAAAAAAAGTATTTGTGTGGGGAGAAGATGCTGCACTACCTCTTGCTCAAAGAAAAGGAGTCTGACAGCTTAACACTGCTCAGAGACAGGAAAATTACTTTGTCTAGTGAATATTCCAAAGAGATGAAATAACAGGGCGAAGTCAAAATCCCCTGTGTAAAAGAAGAGCTGTCTCACTCCTGCTAATCCAAAAATTCGTTTTGCTCATCTTTTGTAGAATAACTTTAGAGGAGGAATGGTGGAAATGTCTGTAAACACTTTCTCCTAAAGAAAAGCAAGATTCAGACTGTAATCCATACTGGTAACCAGATTAAAAATCTCTGCCCCAACAGATATTGTGGGCACATCCTTGTTGGCCCTTGCCTGTTTCTCCTACTGGAAAAAGGAGTTGTCACTTGCAGCTTGGCGCTGTCAAGCGCCACCCAGCAGCAACATGGCTGCCATTTGGCATGGTGTGATACCAACCCTTGCTTGTTTTGAATAAACAGAGCTATGTTTTGAAGAGAATAGCAACGTTGTTTAAAAAAAACAAGAGTACTTAAAGAAAGTTGGATTATAAACTGAGCTAGAAAAATGCCAGAGATGGCAAAGATAATCTCCAAACTGGCACACAGCAGCCCCACGGGATTTGCGGTGACTGGAGAAGTGGCTGGTGCGTTGTTATCGCAAGAGATACAGGGAGGTGGGCATAGTGCTTTGAGTCATGGCTTTTTCTCTGCTCTGCATTTTGACTTTCCTCCTTGCAGTTGTTTTGGAGAGGGTGGAGCACTGGAATCACCTCTGCATCTCAAGAGCGAGAGAAAGTCACCTTATGTGCCCAGCCCTTGTAAATATTCCCTGCCTCCTTTCAAAACCCATGCCTGTATTTGTGTCCTGTTCAGTTTCAGAGAAACTGATGACACAGAGTAGACACAAACCTGCTCCCCCCGTGGTGTGCAGGGCTTGGGCAAAGTGGGGGTCCAACAGCATTGTCCTCAGGCAGGGCTGCTGCGGGCAAGCAGGGGTGAGGCTATCCTGGGATTCCCAGACACAGTTCTTACTAAAGCCCTGCAGAAAAAAAACAACCTGGCACGAGAACAGCTTGCCGGGATTCCCCTTTCCTGCTATTCCCCTCGAGGGCTGAGCCACTTGTTTATCTTGTGGGAGAAGTCCGCAGCCACAGTTAGCTTTGCATATTTGATCTTGTCTGAGGTCATTTCTTCTCCTATCTGCAATATTTCTATTGCAAGAGCCTATAAATGTTTCATTGAGGTAATGCTTACAATTGCTCAATGAACATATTACCTCTATTGTCCACATGACCTCAAACACAAATGCGGCAGTCACCCATTGTTTGTGGGCTTAGTGACAGAGGTGTCAAGAAGGAAGTACCAGAGCTGGTCATGGCTGCCACTTCAGAGGCAATGTCTGCAGGAGCTGTGGGAGCCAGGCATGGTGCTACCACCCATACACCAAAGGCAGGGTTAGTGCCAATGACCCCAGCACACCTGCTGAGATGGCTGCAACCAGTTTTGGGGCATAAACCACAGCAGCAAGGTCGAGTTTTTTAAGGATGCGGGACCCAATGTCTTCAGTTCCTGCTGAGCAACCTCAGGGTTGTGGGTGTGTGGCACTCCTGAAATTCAGGCTGTACTTGAATGGGAAAAGGCAGAGAGACATATGACAGGAATGATCAGAGATGTGCAATGCTATCTGTATGAGAGGAGACTGAATCAGTCAACTTCAGCCTAGAAAAGGGAGAACTTGAAGCTACAGGATGCAGAGGTCTGCAACATGACAAACAGCAGGGGGAATGGAAGCAGTTGCTCATAAGACAAGAGCCAAGGTATGTTAAATGAAATCATCAGGGAGATATTTTTTAAGGCATAGAAGAGGAAGTCTTTTTTTCACACAACCATAATTAATTGGTGGAACTCATTGCCATGGGATGCTTCAGGTGCTGAAACTATACATCGGTTCAAAAAGCAATTAGGCAAATTAATAGGAAAGCAGACTATGGAGGCCTGTTAGAGCTGCTGCTGCAGATGCAGCCTGTAGCTTGGGAAGTCCCTGAGCTGCCTAGTCCTGGGATTTGCAGGGTTGCATCAGGCTTGCCCTACTCTTCCCCCCATAACCCCTATGGGCCAGAGCTGCAGAACAACTTTTCCCAGGGCACGCCGTGCTAGACTGGAAATACTCCTCCTGTAAGGATTTTTCTCAAATGCAAAAAATCAAAGGAGTTATGAACATCATTGTGAGGTACTGGGAGGGAGGAAAGCTTGGCAGCACTCACTTGTCTGAAGTGCATTACTATGGGAGCATAAATTGTCCCTGTTTGGAGAGCTGTGTTTTTGCCTTCCTCCCCCTTCCTGACTTTCATATGGGCAGCAGTGTTGCCTGATGAAGGGCAAGCTGAGCCAACCGTGTGGTTACTGACACGAAGATTCAGTACCCACAGTACTCACAGTCACAGTGAGGCTGTGGGGGGCAGCAGGACAGAGACGGAAAACAGGGACATATGAGCTGCCCTAGCTCTGCCTTCAGCTTTGCTTTCCTACACCTGGACACCTTGTCCTTCCCCCCAGCATGCTCTGGTTCATTTTGGCATGTGAGAGTGACACTAGATGCAGGTGTAACGTCAAGAAATTGCAAGGAAACAGCTACCATGTATATACAGTTGGAGAGAGAGTGAGGGGTAGTCTGCAGGCTGTGATTAAAGCTCAATGCGTTTACATTTTGAATGCTTCACTACCCAGTCAGTTTAGATAGCTTAACCTCTGAGAATTAGATAGCTTAATCAGACAGAAATAGAAGCTTTACAAAGAAGGCTCTGTGAAACCCCAGGGCTCTGGGTACAGGAGCCCCAAGCTTGACTTCATTTTTGTTTAATGCAGCAGTTTGCTAGGCATTTTTTAGACAAGCATAAAAAGTGCCAGAAAGAGATATGTAAAACAAGACCTGTGATTTGTTTATTACATTAAAGAACACAGAGCTTTAGGATAAAAGGGTATAAAATAAATGCCATGGGAACTTAAACAGCAGCACTTTTTGCTTGGCACAGAGAGGTAGAACATGGATTGTGTCAGGTTGCCTCATCTGAACCTACCTTCCTGGGCTTAACACTGGCCCTAGGTCTGCCCTACCCTAAGGTCTTCTGCTGCTTTGCAAGGAATCACAGCTTTGCAGCAGCTCTTGTACCTGGCCATCCAGACCCTCTGCTGCATGCAGGGCATGGAAAACCTGATGGGGTGTCTGTGGCTGCAGCAGGGCTCCCTTAGGGGCTATAGGCTTGGCGTCATAAGGACACCAACTGCCCTGATAAGGGGACAGTCAGTGGATGTGATCTACAGAGAATAAATCCAGAGCAACTCCAAGGCTATTGCAAACAAAAAATTACCTTTGGAAACAGGTCTTGAAAAATAACAGAGGTGACAGCAGGGCTTACTCGTGACACTGCATTCCTGGGCTTCCATGGAAATTTCTGAGCCCTGCTGTATAATCCGGTCTCTTACTCCTGATTATCCTATCTCGGTCACTTGGAAAAGCTGTATTCACCCAGGAAAAATGTACTTGCCCCAAGGTGTGCACGCGTGGGATTATTTACCTGTGCTCCGGAAGGGCAGAGCTGCTCTGCGCAGGGATGGGCAGTGCGCACCCCGCAGGGAAACCCTGTGTGGGCTGTGAGGAGACCATGCTCAGCCTTTCCCCCATTGGACAGTGGGCACTTATTTCACAGAATGGAGAGCAGTGGTTGTAAGGAGGGATCTGCAAGGTGCACAGGCATCTCTTATGACCGTCATGCATCTCTTTGTTGTTTTTTTTGGTTTAAACTCTCCATCCTGTTAATATCATACTTCTTTTGCTGTCCTCTGTTTATTCTGGTTTTTTATTTTCTCTCTTTCCTTTAGTGATGCTTGAAAAACACCACAGAAAGGCTCATTTCAGTCACTCTTCCCCCTTATTCTTCCTTGCCCACTCCAAGTGCACTCAGCTAGGTTCCTCTCCTTCCACTTTGCCTGTTTTCTGCTTTGAGGCTGGCCTCAGGGTTTGTCTCTGCAAACAAGCCACTCCTGGAAGGGTGCTGGGAGCTCCTTGGGATGCAGCAGCACATCACTGCGCCCCTGCCCTCTCCCCGAAGCTGAAGCTGTGCTTTAAGGACTGAACCAAAGCAAAAATCTCTGCAGTGTCAATCCCTAGCCAGATAGCACAAGGCAGCAATGAGGGAGAGGCTAATCTATTCGGGTCATTAAGACGTGGGTAGAACTCAGCCAGTCCTAATGATCCCCTTTGAAACCCTGTGCATATATAATTCATCTTGTGCTCCAGCGGATCCTGCCTGAAACTGGTATTGCAATTTTGCTTCCATGCATCTGGTTTTGTATTCAGTACTTTGAGGTAGTTTACATAAATGGGTGGTTTTAATTTGCGTTCCCATTGTAACTGCCTTGGAGCAGTGCGGGGTTAGGCTCTCTCCACCCAATTTTTGACAGGGGCAGACTTACTGAGGGTGTAAGGAGCCCTGGCTCTTGCTCACAGCCCTCGGTGAGGTACCAGCAGGCACGTGCTCTGTGGCAGGGGATGGGGTATCCCTGCAGTGTTGCCTGCTCCGCTCTCCCACCCCTCCTGGCTGCTTGAAGGATTCTGTGCCACCCTGACCTTCCAGAGTGGGGCCACAAAGGCTGTGACAGTCTGCGTCAGGCTGTGAGAGACACCAAGAGCTGGCTGGCATAGCTTTCAAAGCTAACTGGCTTTATTTGTACAAGGGGTTGTTTGGTTTCCTTTATGAGTGAGTCTGAAGGATCAAATTGTTCCCAGAACATGCTTTCCAGGCTGACTGAGTTGCCATTAGCCATGACCATCCCCACAGCCAGTTGTTGGCTCTCTGGTCCTGTTCCATGCCAGCATGGAAACTGTGGCAGGGTGTGGAACTTCTGCAACATCTACCACAACCCCATCTCAGATCTTGATTTGGGGTCTTTGGATGTGACCACAACAGATAACCTGGGAGAGGCCAGACAGGCCACTTGTAGGCATGAGTATTTCTACTGCTGAGAGGCACCAGCTTTATTTTGGCAAACCAAATAAGGCTTTCGCGTGTGAAGGCAGGGCAGCAAGAGGCCTCCCTGACAGTTGTTGTACTTTCCTCGTTATCTCGTGAACAGGTCCTAGAAAAGAGACACCATACTGGTACTTTCAGGACACCTCACACTGCTCTGACCAGCTTTAATCTTAGCAGCTTGACAAAACTGGGTGTATGTATTTCATGTCTCCCCTTGCAGTCTGTCTCTGGAGGCTTCACTGGAGCTTGTGGCCTGGAGCCTGTATGCACAGTAGACAAACATGAGGAAATGACAGGAAGATTTATATTAATTCTACACTTTCCCCAATACTTAAAACCATTGCATTGATCTCAGCTCAAAGTTGAAACTTCCACTGTAAACAACAACTAACAGATGCTGGACTTCAAAACAATCTCGTCTGTCCTAAGAGGACACACAACATCTTGGTAAGTGCAGGAACTGGTCCTGGGGGTTACAAGCAAAGAAGAAGAGGCAGAGAGGAAAGAACATCACCACCATGTTTAGTGCTAAACCTATGGTAAGCAGTGTCAATGGTAATATACATACAGAGAACACACATCCTTCTTAGCTAGATGTTAAAATCATTGTTAGAGGTGGCTGAAGAATTGATTTTGGAGTTTGGCAGATGAAGAGAAAACCTGAGACAAAAATTGTTGTTTCTGACAGACCCCAAAACCAAGGGGTCCTTCTGTCTCCAGGCTATTCAGCTCTCCTCAGTGTCACCTGTAAGCTCAGCAGCAGAATCGAAACAAAACTTTGACGTTTCATCCTGGTGAATCTCCTAATGCGATGGCAGTTTTTAGACAGATTTTCCTCTCCCCCAGGCAGGGAGCAGTGCTTTTCCCATCTGAGCCTTGGTATCCAAGAGCACTGACCTGGCAGCAGTCAGGCACTGGCAGCACAGCTACCCATGTGCCTGGCTGGGCTCAAAGTTTTGGCAAGCAACTACCATGGGGCAAAGGCTGTTTTTACAGCTCCCTGTCCAGCTGCCCTTGCTGGGAGTCTGTGTGTAGGTAGTGGTTATAGGGTCACTGTGCCCCAGTTATCCCCATCAGTGCGTGGACTCAAGAGATGCCACCTGAGCTTAGACATCAGTGTGGACCCGTGTAAACCTATCAGAGGACAAGGGATTTATTAGTCTCTTTCTCCCCACATCACCTAGTAGACAATTCCAGCCTTTCTGTCAGCAAGGAAGAGCAGTTTGCCCAATTCCCCAACTAATTGGAAGATGCTACAAACTATGGCCATATGACAGAGACTTGGTGGTGTTAGCAGTCTTGCCCCTGCTGAAAGAACCTCTCTTCCACCTTCTCCCAGTAGAAACCCCTGCCTTTCAATGAAAAAAGTACCTTCCATTCAGCTTACTGTATCAGTAAGCCCTGTACTCAGCTGTGGTCTGTTAGTGAGAGGCTCTGGGTAGAAACACAGACACCAGCTCCCCTTGTGCAAAACCCCTGAACAGCAAAAGTAATTTATACTTGCTTTTTTTTATGCAGGGTCTCAGGGTAAGGTGTTGCAACACGTAGGCAGGATTGCTTCTGAAATGAAAGGTGATTTGAAACTGCTTGTGAGAAATCCAGTTGCTCTCTGCCCTGTCCCTAGCACAGGTGGCAAACCCCTCCTGCTCCCTTTTTATTTCTCTCTCCCCTTTCTTCTTTAATTTCTTGCACTGAGTTCCTTGGCTGCACCACACTGTATGAACATGTAGTAGGATTAATGTGAGTTGAAGCCTGAGGCTATATTCAGCTTGGATTTATGTCAAGAGGCATAGGGTCCATGGTACTGGAAAGCAGACAGGCCAACAGCAGCTGAAAGTGCTCCTTGTCACCACTAGCAGCCTGGATGTGCAGGAGATAACATCAGTCTTGTGAGGCCAGGAGCTGGGGATCCCTAGACTGGACACTCACATGGCTCTGCATCTGAGTCAATGTCATGCTAACACCATCCTCTTGTGCCTGCAAAAATTAGGGAGGATCTTCTTCATATGCACCATAAACCGAGTTGAACTGAGCTTTAGGGCAATGAGGCTCCATGTGCTGGCTGCTCCGTAAACTTGGGGAGTGCAGCAGCCAGAGGAGGGCCCCTAAAAGTGCAAGGTGACCATGTGTTTCTTATAGGGCAGAGACAAATCTTGCAAACCCCTCAGGCCACATGTGTGCTCAGGGTAGGCTTTGGCACGCTGAGCCCTGCCACCTGCATGCTCTTGCAGAGAGTCACCTGGCTGCCGGCTGCCTGGCCAGGGCACACAGGCTCAGTGCCATCTGTGTCCAGCTCCCTGAGCACTGCAGGCACAATGGGCTGGGCTTGCACGAAGGTACCTGAGTTTTCCCTCTCCGAAAGGTTCTCCAGCAGGAGTCCTGACCGGAGGATGGTGTGCGAGCGTGCTGGGTGGCCGACGAGCCTCGGCAGGTCCGGAGGCAAACCTCCGTGGTGGCGCAGGCAATGGTGCAATGTGTGGCCTTGAAAATGGAGCATCTCTGCCAAGGAGGCTGTAACATGACAGTGCCACACCAGAGCTCCCGTTTGCTTAAGTCAGGTAGCACAGCTGAAATTAAATGATGAATTACCCTTGTCTAAGGATGCCATCTAAGTTCACCCAAAAAGGTAGGGAAAAAAAATAATTTTATTTTCCAGCTTCCCCAACATCAAATATCAGCTACAGTAAATACTGATTTGCTTTCTGAATTTAACTATCAAATTAGATTAGAAATAATTAAAAAGCTACATCTGTTCAATATAGTGGGATAATATATGGCTAAACTCCTGAAAGTTATCAATCTCCTCACAACTGCTCACCAGGCACAGAGGGCCCATTTTTTCTATCAGGCTATAATCCAACATTTTCAGTCCTCTGTGCTCCTTGAGGCTTTCTGTAAAGCATCAGATGGTCACATCACACTTTGGTGCCTGCATGTAGCAAGGCTCACTCATACTTCTGTTTATTAATAATGCAGCTACCAAAGGTCACCTGCCACAAGCAATTAAACAATGTGACATTGGTGACTCACCCCATGTTCCTGGGAACACCTTGTCCACAGACATGCTTTTGTGAGTGTACCACACCCTCTCTTGCAGGCTTTAACACATCCTGACTGCAAAGCATCTTAGTATTGTTGGCTTGAAAAAAGTGGTCCTCCAACTGGTTAGCCACTTGGCTACCATTATAGGAACCTACTACTGTAGCACCTGCTTTGCATAATGTACCGCTACAACATCTCAAAGTGTCTCCCTGGAGACATTTGCCACCTTACAGAGCTGGGATGCAGAAAGCATTCATTTTGTAATAATCTTAAACTGAGGTTACCATAATATGACACACTCATGGAATAAAGAAATTAAGAGATTGCTGTATCCCCATCTCTGTAGATATATCCACTTGATTAGGTAAATACAAAAATAGGCTTATTTTGGATAATACATTTAGACTGAAACAGAAACAGTACATTTGCAGATTCATTCCATGGTTTGTTAATGTCTTTTCTTCTCACATGTCCATGTAATTTGTATGAATGGATTGCAAAGTTTAAGATTTTATTCTGTTTTTACACTGGTTTCTCCAAAGTTTATATTGGACCCACTGTAATGCAGATTTAGCTAATCCCTATTCCCATTTCAACATATAACCTAAATAATGTTAGATGTTACAAGCTATGGTTGTGTTTGCTTTCTGATTCCAGCTCACTGCAGTCCACTGTATTTGTCAACAGATAAAATGAAAATTCAGCTCGACAATATGCATCCTAAATTTTTTTTTATGTTGTACTTACCTGATTTGCTAATATATTTTATTTTTGCCTTTCTCCCACTTACTTTAATCTCCTCTGCTTGTGGCATATTTAAAAAATTGTAAACAGATTTCCTGCCACCATACTTGTTCAGGTATGGAAGCATTTGTGTAAACAAGACCTGGCAGTGTCACTTTTCTCAAATAGGGTGTGCCAGGGCTGTGTGTTTCTACTGAGCCAGTTTTCAGCCTCTGAGCACCTCTACCCATGCAAGATGAGAGTGACACTTGTTTTGCTACCAGATGTGTTTGCATTATGATTGTTTCCCTGAAATTTCTGCTGTGTCTGGACCATGAGGCTGAGGGTTTATTTTATGATTGCTTTTCCCTGTATTTCTTTCTCTCTGTTGCACTGCCCCTCACCAAGAAAGACAGGCAGTTTCGTGCCCAGTTTGCTGTCATTGGATCATTTGAAAGGCTGGAGAGGCAACCACAAGGAAAGCAGAGATGCTTCCCACCTGTCTCTGAGGCTCTCAGGAGGCTGTTGATGAGCAAAAGTGTTTTATTAAAGAGCCAAGAGCTGCCAGACTCTCTGTTCCCTAGATAATCAAAAGAAGCCATTACAGAGGAGGTTTTTGCACCATAAACTGTAGAGCACGCAGAAGCCCTTCCTTTCTTTTCCCAAACTCATTTCTGGCTCCCAAATCTACCCGGACTGACATCATCCTCTGCTAAGGGTGAATCAGCGTGGCTGGGAAGTACAATTTTGCAATCTCTTAATGACAATTCGCCACAGCTTGTCCCTGTATCAACTGGCCAGGGAAACATTAGTGCCCAGTAAGCAAGAAACAAGTTGCAACCTGCGATTTGGGCAATGCCGCTGATGCTGAAGCTGTGCACATGGCCTGGGAGGAATTTTGTTACTCAGCTCCATCTAGTGGCACTGGTTTGGGAAGGACGGCGGTGGCCGTGGGAGGGGACACGGCTCATGGGGACGGTGGGAGTGCGTCGGGCGGATTTAATTACAGCTCTTCTCTCTTTGGGTAGATGCACGTGTAAGCGTGCATATCACTGTGGATCTCTATTGGAATATATACATAAAACGGTGCAGAAGAGTTCAAATTATGCAGAATCACCAAAATTAGGCACAAAGCTGCTCTGTGTAACCCCTTGTTCTCCCATAACTCTTCTGTTTTCTTTAGGGGATGTTTTGCTCAGTTGCTGCACCTTGTCTTGGTCAGAAGATGAGCTCAGGGACCACCACTAGATGTGCCTGGGTGTCACCTCATGAGACAGGTCCTGAGCTAGGGTGCTCCCTTCCCCTGAAATGCAGTAAATAATAATGCAAAAGGGGCGGTAAGGTATGATGCAAGCATGATCCTAAGTAGAAGTTAGGGTCTGGAATCTGTTGCGGAATGTTTGGGCTGGGTCTCAGCTTCGATCCCAGAAAGGCTGGATATGGAGACGCAAAATGCCATTTATTCCTGGCCAGGGCTGAGTTGGTCTTTAGGGGATCTGGGAAAGTCAATTCAGCTTCAGGAGCCAGAATGGCTAAGATTCATGTCAAGCTGTTGGCAGGTTGTAACACTTTTTCTTTGAATTTTTGTATTTCCCATGGCAACTTAATGTAGGAGAACCAGAAAGTGAGAGTGACTCAAAGCCATGGAGAAGGGATAATGCCAAAATCAGCAGGATTGTGAAAAGCCTATTTGCATTTTTCCCTAGGGATGCTTGTTTTTAATATAGAGATGTGCTAAAACTAAAGATATTTGCTCATAATGACGTGGGTTTTCTTAATTACATCCTCAAATAGGAATTTCTTGGACATACTACTCCATTTGGAGATTGGAGTGCATAGCAGGGATTCGCACTCTGCACTTCGCTGAGTAGAGGCATGTTTTGAGTAGCTTCGTGAGTCCTCAAGATCAACAAATCCATATGAAAGCAATGCTCAGCTTTTACACACTGTAGAACCTTTCAACTTCAAAGTGCTTTGCACACATTAACTCATCTGAGATGCGTTCCGTCATGAAACTGTTATGCCTTTGTTTTTTTGTAGCACGCTATTATTATATATATTAACCTGGTGCCTAGAGGCCCAACTGAGCTCAGGGCTCTGCTGTTCATAGACGGAATAAGAAAACAGCTTTTCTCTGTATGAGCTCATGATCTAAAAGAGTGGCAGTGGATGGGAAAGAAGAGTGAGGCACAGGGAAGTGAAGTACGCCTTGTGTCACTCAACCAGGGCTCACAGGGCTCAGGCTTTCTCACTTCAAGGCCGGCACACAATCCCTTGGCTTCCCTGCCTCCTGTTAATGTCAAAGTTGGCAAGCAAGCTTGACAGCCATTTTGCCTCCAGATCCAAACAGGCTAATACAGACAAAGTTGTGTGCAACACTCTCTCAACTACTCTTTTGCTTGGTTGTTTCCTTGTGGTCTCTTAATCCAAATTAAGGGTTAGTCTTATTGAAATCACTCTTTATACATCATATATAACTGCTCCCCCCCAGCTATAGTGTCCACTGTTTGTGCCCTCGGCTGGACGACTCACACATCTAACTTACAGGGCTGTGTATACACACATATGTGCTGAAGTGGAGATCAGGTCAGGTCTGACATTTCTCTGCTATAGGTTACCATTGTATCTGGACTGCAGTCTTGAGAGTTTGGGCACAGAGCAAATGGGTGGGTTTGTGAAATCTGAAATGCTGCTATAGAAAAGCTTTTCTAGCAGCTTAGATAGTTACTTTAACATTTTGAAAATACAAGAGAATAGTAAAATAGCAAATATTATTACTAGCAGTACTTAACATAAAGAATTTGCCCATGCCAGTGAGGAGCAGTCCCATGTACCCACAGTAAATTCAGAATGTGCATGTAAAGTGCTAGAAGGCTGTGCAACCTGGGGCATCTTTGGGTGGGCAAAAAGAAAAAGAAAAAAATACATGGAGAAAAAAGAAAATCCAAGGAACCTGCAAAATACAAATAAATCGGTTGCAAACCATATGTTGCAAATAATACTCAGGAGTCAATGGGTACAAGAGTGTACATCCAGATGTCAGGTATTAAACTACATACAGGTTTGGAGACTTGCTACCAGGATCCTTGAAGCAGACGGACCATTAGCTTCCCAAGTCATTCTGTGGAAAATCAACCCTGAGAATCAGGCAGCTCGTAGGGGTTTGCTACAGACTGCAGACCTTCCTGTGGGATTTGACACTGACTACTACTTCTGTAGCAGATCTCTGGAGGACGGCTCTGGGGCAGTATGAAAAGGTTGGCATGAAAAGGTAGGCAGACACTTTCTTCCTAGAATAATTTCCAGCATGTTTTAGAGTATTATCTTAAAGTCCTGTTGACAGGTAGTCATTGAGCTTATATGTTATCCTTGTACAAGGAGATATACTTGTATAGTCTTTTTGGGGCAGAGGCTTGTTCTGCTTTTACCTGCCTAACATAATAAGGCCCCACCTTGAGGGGCCCTAGGCACTGTCCTAATAAATGAGCTTGAATTAATTGTACATTCATCTCCTTTAACCATGTGGGAGGAATAGTGCTAGTGGACCTTTTTCTTCCGTTGTCACTTTTCCAAAGTTTGCTTTGGACATTCATGATAACTGAGGCATGTGCCGTAGAACTTGCCCATGCAATCTGTCTTGGTGAAGAGCTTCATTCCTGCGGCTTTTCTGGTGCATGACACCACTTTTAAAAGCAATTTTAAATCTTCTGCTCTGTTAACTCTAGTCCTTCTGAAAGCTATCTGTCCCTCTAACCAATTTCACACTGGCTTGTCAATGGCAGTCAGGAACAGACAAACAGCAAATACACAAATTATCTAAATTGTGGAGAAGCAAATAAATACTTGTAAAGATTTTGCTTCATTTGCACTTTGCTTTTATGTAATATATCACCTTTCAACATCTTGCCTGCACTTTTTAATTACTTCAACCCTTCCATCATTTTTGTAATTTAAAAAAAGCCAATTATATGACAATCTTGATTGCCTAAGAGTTGTAGTAAAATGTACACATGTGTAAGTAAGAATGATTGTTCTTTCTTGTTTGTTTTTGTACCATTCACCTTTCAGATAGCTGGGTTATATAATTGTTCCCTTTGGCTCAAGATCAAGTTTTCAGATTAATGATGGCTCTGCTGCAGTGCACTGGGGAGTTGACATATGGCTAATCCACCTGGCAGACTCTGGCTCCTCATTCCTTAAAAGCATGTGGATGGAGGATTTTCATATTAAAATGGCACTGTCAGCCATGTATTAAGTGAAATCAAGATCCCGATCTCCACCTCTGAACCAGTGTTAAGATCAACAAGTTCAGTGCTGGAGTACAGTGCTACTACTCTTGCAGACGGGGTTGCAGATATGTAGGAGTCCCAGCTTCCTCTGGCTACTGTGGTTATTATACACACTTAGCAATTCTGAAAATCAGACGTATAAAACTCAAACCCACCTTTATTTTCCACTAAGTAATCATAACTGAAAAACACCTTTTCGAGCTTTCTCTTTTCACCCTTTCCCTTACGTATGTAGGACATGATATTTTTTTGTCCTACCTCCCATGAAGCCTTACCCGCGAGGCTTCCATGCCTCAATTTATTACTTTGTTGATTAATGTGTACTGAGATAGTATCCAGCAGAACCTTCCATCACCTAAGTGACAGCCACAGAACAAGTGGTCAATACTCTTTAAGGGGTGTAAAACTAAGACAAAAACATTAGCAGAAACATACACTTATCTCAAGTGTATCTTAATACAACACTTAAGTGTAAGGATGTGACTAGGTTGTGCCCTCAAGTATTTGCAGGAATACAGGCTCAGGTCCACCCACACAGCCCACCAAGCAAGATTTCATTTGGGTATAAGGTATGTGTGCCCATTAAGAGCAATTTGCAAAGGAGAGACCTGATAAACAGCTCCTTTGTCAGTTGTTGCTGGGTCATTGACACAAAAAGCTAATAGAAAAATAGCTATTAAAAAGTGCCACTGGTGGTGCCACATGAGATGGACAAGAGAAGACTGTTCTGGAACATATATTAGCATTCCCCTCTTGAGAGGGAGGATACTTGCAGAGTTCAAAACACAAGTAGTAAACAGAAATGTTAAGAAAAATGCTATTTTCAGGATTTAGAAAGAGGATTCTAAAAAGCCAAAGGCTTTGAGAAGGCCTGAGGAAAATAATACAATTAGATTATCAGATCATTTTGCAGGTAACAAAAAAAAAAACCCCACTTTGTAAAAAAAAATTACAGGACATATGAAACAAAAGAACTGGTAAACACTGGGATGCTGTCTTCTGCGTGAATAACTATCAGCTCATTGCTATCAAAACAAGACATAAACAAAACTATGCTAAAGTGATACTGTAGCATAAGATGGTGGAAGTATGTAGTGGTGAGGAGAAGAGGAGGAAGTAAGGTTTTGACTTGCTGGTGCTGCAGGTGTGGAAGCAGCATAGGGACTGAGGATACTCCAGGAAGGGACAGGGGGAATGGTGCACTTTTTGAATGGAAAAGACAGAGAACAGGAGTCCATCTAGACCAAGTTTGAAGTCTGCAGGTTAGCCATCAATTAGATTTTATAGCTTAGTTCCTTCAGGTGTTGCGATTTAAGGGGTTGAGACATTGCATTAAAAACTGAGATAGTTCACCTACTGTGAGCAGCAGCTCTGTGATATAAAAAAAACACATATGCTTTCATTTAGCTCATTATATCAGTTAAGTGGTTAAAGGAGGCAATGCATCCAAGGACATCTGAAGATATTATTGTGCCTCTTTGTTGCACCCACTTCAGTGTGGTCCTACCACTAAGCTTTGGCAACAATTCTTAGAATAAAATTGCATTTTTTTTTAATTATATAGCAATTTGCAGGCCTAGATCTCACAGCTGGGGGCAGAGGAGGGGCTACCTTTGACTCTTTTGTCAGAGTTGGGTTGCAGGCTAGAAGTAAAATGTTTCCCCTAAATAAATATTTGCTCTATGGATTGATTTGACAGAACGAGCAAATCTGGAAAAAAACCCCAAAAAACAACAAACAACAACACCACCACAAAACAAAACAAACAAAAAAACCCCTGTAGCCTCGGCAATGAGGAAGGTCACAGAAAGATGGGCAGTGAGAAAGGTCACGAAAAGCCGGCAAAGGCGGCCATTTCGCATCGCTTGCCGCCAGCACATTGCATTTACGGAGCTCTGTAGAGAACACTTTAGAGCTTTTTCTCCTCCTGCTCGTTAAGGGGAGAGGGGAGCCCGGAGAAGGGTTAATTAGCGAAGGGTGGGGGTGGCAGAGGGCTGCAGGGATGCAGCTGAGCTCTATCCCCGCTGGTCTTGGGCAGCGAGTGGGGCTTTGCTCCTGTGGTATAAATGCGTCCAAAGGGGATTTTGTCGGCTGTTGGGGAGGTACTGCAAAGAAAACGCCGTTTATCTGGGTGGGGGGAAGCCCGGCGGCCCCCCCACCTCACTTCACGGCCCGGGGCGGCGGCGGCCCCAGGGCGCCGCTGGGTGGCGCCAGAGGCCTCGCGGCGGGCAAGGGCCGCGCCGGGCCCCGGGGACCATTTCCGTGAGGCCCCTGCATGCACGGATTTCACCCGAGAGACAGCGAGTGCGGGGCACACGGGTTGGCACGGCACGGGCTGTGTGCCTTCTAGTAGCACAGTAAGAGATGAGGCCGGGATTGAGCGCTGTTAAAAGTCTGTGTTAGACCTATTTGTCACGTGGTTGATATGCGTTTCCTGGGGGTTTTAAATCTCTGCTTGAAAATGTTACTTTTTCTCTCGTTATATACATTTAAAATGGTCATACCTACTCACCAACGTGCTTAAATGAGAAAGTATAAAGAAACCCGAGACTTGGTGGTGAGAGAAGATGAGTGTTAGGGCATATTGGTGACTGATAAAAGACCTGGACCTCGGCACTGCGAGGGAGATCCTGCAACTTCTGAAGTAAACTACAGGTGTGCACCACAGGCTGAAAACTGGTGCTTTTGGCAGAATTTCAATTTTGTTTTCCCCTTGATCTGAAGAGTCAGACTAAAGCTTCTGTTCTCCATGAAGACATTCAGTCTTGGTTTGGAAACACCAAGCAAAGATTAAAAGTCTTCCCCCAGGGTACTTTGCTTCTCTGGTTAATCACATTGTAGATTACAACTTTGTCTGATTTCACAAATTAATTTTCTTAGCTTGAACCACTGGGGTTTTGTGTGTGTGTGTGTCTTTCTTTGCTGTGTTAAACATCTCTCTAATAATTTTAATTTTCTCCTTTTGAAGGATTTATATACTGTAACCGAGTAATCTCTTTGTCTTCCTTTTGATAGCCCAAAGAGCTGGAGCTCCATGGCCCTCTCCTGAAAAGTATTTTCTTGAGCTCTCACGTTTTCTTTATGGCTCTTTCTACCTCCTCCCCAGTTCTTAATCAAAGACCTGGGAAACGAGCTTCTCTTCTCCTGCTCCCCTCCCCTCCAGCACAGTGAAAAAGTACAGAGTGCACATGCTCATTTTACTTCCTCAGATGTGTATATAGTGTCATGATTTTGTGTAAACCCAATTTTTTTCAAGTTCTTTGTTTTCTAGAATACAGTGTTGTCCCGTGAGGCTTATGCTTGCTGTTTGTATGTTTATTGCACTGTGTTTGCTTGAGTGCTACGTGTTACTTGAGTTGAATTTAGTTATCAAGTTCTTCTACCCTTTGTCAGTCTCAGTATGATAAACACACACGTGTATGTATCACATATACAAACATGTACCTGTGTTATGTACAGTCCTCTTTCATAGAAGAGGGAGGAAAAACCCTATTTTTATGGGCTGTGTACCCAGAATGAAACCCTGCAGAACCCCCCTAGAAACTTACTCGATTGTGTTTCCCCACTGTCTTTGTGAGTTTTGACCCAATTTTTAATCCATGTGTTGTGCTTTCATTGGTGTTGAATAAGAGCTACCTTTTAAAGTGGAGTACCCGGCAGCACTGTGTCAAGTGCTCTACGCAAGTTTTTACACTTTCATGATAATCATTAGTAATCAATCCCACAGGCTCAGAGAGTGCAATCAGGTTTGTGAGTTGGTCTTTATTTTCCATATAAGCGGATAGGGCAGCCCTACTTACGTTTCCATCCTTTCATCCTGTATTGATTGCATTGCATGTTTTTTGCCATTGTCTTACCACGCATTGAGGGTTATAATTACTGAGGTCAACCCAATCTCCTCTTCAGTGAGTATCAGTACAATGCTGCAGTCTTCTGGCACATTCCCAGTTGTTTGAAGGGGAATCTCTTTTCAGCATAATCGGAAGAGGTATGAAATTAGATACTGCTCAGTGCTTAAGTCTCATGACCAGCCTGATGCCAAAGGCATGGATAAATAAAAAGTAATCATGACACTGATATTGTTCTGTCAAATATCCTAGGATTTGTTGATCCTCAAGAACATGTCTTTAAACCTCCATTTGACCTTCATGTTCCTGTAAATTTTATGCTCTTTGAAACTGTAGTCTGAAAGGGTAAATACTGTACAGCAGTGGTTTGCACAATCCATATTATGTATTAAAACTCCATTTTCATTCTTAGCAATTTATTTTATTCTCTTTATGAAGAGTAACTGAAGGACTGTCTGTATCATTTTACCAGACTGTAATCTTTAACTGGGTTGTAACCAATTAATCTGACTAGGAGCAGACACAGTTATCAGTGCAAACAGCCATCTGTTCATATCCTCCCCTTTAGCCACTGTACAGAGTAGTCTGAAAGATAAAGAGCAGGAGAGAGAATGGGCAGATAAACTGGTCTCCAGAATGATCCTCCTCTTTCTTTCCAGCAAGAAAGGGATATGAATTGAATCCTCAAATTGCATTTGTGAAGAGGAGTTGTATAATTAATTTCTTTCTGCTTTGTCTAATTCTATGCAGTTGGAGCAGTACCTTTTGCTAACTGGGAAACTTGAATTTGCCGTTCCCCAACCCTACAGATACAGGCAGCCATCTTAGATTTCAGTATGGTATGATTTTAGTATGGTTAAGCCATATCCATTAATATCTAAAAAAATGTTCACGAGTTTTGGAAGACAGAAGATCCTCACATGCAAAAGTTTATTCAAATAGAGCTTTATTATTGTTATTATTGTTTTAAATTTGGATCAGTCGTATTGCTAAACTGAGATTACACCTGTACTGAGTCTCCTGAACCATGTAATGAGTGAGGGGGTGCCTCCTTCCTCATGGTTTTTCATGGCAGATGTACTTATGGGTATACCTAGGAGTCTGGAACATGAGCTAAAACCTTACTGACTATAGACAGCAATTCCATTATTGATTGGAATGAAAAGTCAGTTTCATTATTGATTGGAATGGAAAGTCACAACCATTTGTCTTCATAATGTGCTTGGTGAACAAGAGGAGAGGGCTCTGATTTCAGTCACACTGGTAATTTCTGGCTTTTTCATTTAATTCTGTGATACACTGTGTGACATTTGTGCTTATGAAAAAAAAAAAGTGTTTTGTATGACAGGTGCTTCGTGAACTCAAAGGAATAAAATTGTTCTTCATCCTCGCCTGATTTTCCTGTTATTCCAGTCCTAGCTTTAAGTCCTTCCCTGAAGCACAGACTCAGCAGCGTTGTGGATGCAGAGCTGTGTGGTGACGTCAGTCAATTACATGTGCGTCAGAGCTCAGAAATGCAATATAAGCTATTAAATGAGGCCCTTGGCTAAATTTGTAGCTGCTGCCAATCTATAGAACTGCAGCTGTTTCCACTGGTGGTGATGTCCCTTTGGGCTTGCACCGTACCTCAGGCCTGCTGCTGTCACTACTCTGCATGGAGCACCTGTGGTGATGGTTCTGCTCTGTCACCAGGTACAAAGCTGATGTGCCCAGAGGTGTGTAATGAAGGGATAAGGGGCAACAGTGGAATGTTGCAAGGAGAGAAATTCCATTTTGACATGGGAGAAAAAAAGTCCTCCCTGTGAGGGTGGCAGAACACACTGGAAACAGAACCAGAGATGTGATCACTCAATCCACGTTAAACCTTGAGTGGACAAGTCCCAGGATCTCAATATCTGCAGTGGAGTTAGCCATGTGTGAAAAAGCATTTGGACTAGGTGACCTCCACATGTTGCTTTCAGCCAAAATATTTTTTTTTTTGAATGATTCTTCTGCAGTCATTAGTACCTGCTCCTCATAAAAAAGTGCATTTTGGCTATCTGGATAATAGAAGTCAGTGTTTCACCCCAAGATGATTCAGAAGTGTCCTTATGTTTCTCCCTGAAATGTACCTTTTTTTTTTTCAGGTTTCTCATCTTGGTGGCTCCATCTCAGAAGTTGCTCAGTAGCTGGATTCTTGTCTGCTTTCCCAGGTGTGGGGTAAGGCCTTATGCTGGAATACAAGCTGTGGAGCATAAGGAATTGAAAATAATTATTAAAAGAGGTGATTTTGAACTAATGGGTGTGTTCTTCACTAATGTGGATCTCCCATTTACTTCGAATTCCAGTTGTTAGGATAGAGTCAGTAAACATTTCTTTAAGGTACCTAAGCAACAGCTGCATTTCTGGCTTCCATGCTGGGAGTTAGTGGCTTAGGTAATTGGGTTCATTGCTATTTGGAGCATAATCAGCAAGCATTCATTCTCCATACAGCCAGCATATAAAATTTGCAAGAACTGTATACCGTGCATGTTCAATCAGTGTAAATCATTTAGCAGCCCACATAATGGATGTCTGGCTGTTGGACTAAAAAATCTACTTGGTGATACAGGCAGATGAGTCATGAACAAATTTTCCAGTTTATAAAATTATTGTATCCACAGGAGACTCGGAAAGCTGAACAGACTTTAGCTTTCCAGCCAGTAGAAGATGAAATGCTGTTGCAGTATTTTCGTGTATTCTGAGTATTTTTATTCGGTACCAAGAGGGCATTTTGCTTAATAATTATCACTGACATAGCCCAGTTTTAATCACTTGAGGAACTTGACAATATTTTTCTGTTCATTAAGAGCTCATGGTGATCAGATGTAAACAGATCTGTCTTAAAAGTAAGTTTGCACCAGGGTTTAATAGCTGCAGACTCCACTGCCTGAATAGGAAGCTAGTGCATCTTGTCTGAACTTAAGGAACTGTGTACAGTTGCTGTGGAAGTCAGAGCCTTGCTAATAATTGCGCAGAGATTTCCTGGGATTAAACTATTAGTTAGAGTATGGCCCTCATTTAGACCACTGACATCAGAATAGGAGTGTGTTGCCCAAGTAGCAGCAGCTGCAAGGGATGCAGATTATAAACTTCCTCCTTGCCAACGGATGTCATATCCCTAAACCTTTTCACTCATTATCTCTTTGCCAGTCAGCAAATGCTGTGAGCAATGAAGCATAAATCTGAACTGACTTTCTTTCCTTTCTTGAATAGCTCCTGTGTAATAGGAGAGGAAACACTGCCTCTTTCCATTGCATACCTCTCCTCTTACTTGCAATGTCACAACATTAAGGAATCAGCAGAGAAATCAAACATCTTACAACTTCTTATTTGAAATGAGACCTTGTTTAGCCCCTCTTCAGACAAAAACTCTCCTCATTATCATCTTTCCTGAATTTTGCCTAGATTCTCAGAAAATTTTCTTCTCTTTACATCTTTCCATCCACTCTCCCATGCTTGGATGTGTCCCCATATCACAGATAAATCAGCGCATCTTTGTAAGCATGATATTTAGCTGCTTTGTTGCAGAGAATAAAATGCTCATTCAAACTCATTCTCAGTGTATGCCTTGGTTGAGTCATTAAGCATGATTTGGCTCTGTAAATCCTAAAGAAAAAATGATTAATTTTTATATGATATTTCAGTTGCAGGCCTGGGTTGTTGGGGTTTTGTTGTTGTTTTGGGGTGGGTTTTTTTGTTTTTTTGGAACACTGATAACTTTAAAACAAAAAGCAGAAGTTTTGAGTTATTCTTGAAAAGCTTTTGAAACTCTATCAGTTACATTAAAATAAGAGTGTCTCTTGGGTTTTAAAATGTACATACTGATACTCTGCACTTGTTTTCAGTCCAGAGTCTTCAAGTGCTCCATAATGACCCAGTTAGTGCTGCTGCTTCGGGAGAGGAATCCTGCTCCCACAGANCCTAGATTCTCAGAAAATTTTCTTCTCTTTACATCTTTCCATCCACTCTCCCATGCATGCATGATATTTAGCTGCTTTATTGCAGAGAATAAAATGCTCATTCAAACTCATTCTCAGTGTTTGCCCTGGTTGAGTCATTAAGCATGATTTGGCTCTGTAAATCCTAAAGAAAAAATGGTTAATTTTTATATGATATTTCAGTTGCAGGCGTGGATTGTTGGGGTTTTGTTGTTGTTTTGGGGTGAGGTTTTTTTGTTTTTTTTGGAACACTGATAACTTTAAAACAAAAAGCACTGAGCAGAGGTTTTGAGTTATTCTTGAAAAACTTTTGAAACTCTATCACTTACATTAAAATAAGGGTGTCTCTTGGGTTTTAAAATGTACGTACTGATACTCTGTACTTGTTTTCAGTCCAGAGTCTTCAAGTGCTCCATAATGACCCAGTTAGTGCTGCTGCTTCAGGAGAGGAATCCTGCTCCCACAGAAAAATGCAGTTATGGAAAGCTGTCTTTTTAATGCTGCCATGAAAGAGCAAAACACTTTGCAAAGATCTGATCTCCCCAGACTCAAAGCTCTAGCTCCAAGTAAGATAAAGGATAACAGTTGCTCATGGATGTAAAAGGAGGAGGAGGAGGAATAAGAGAACAGGGATTATAGATCAAAGCTGTAACATTTTGCAAATCGTGATGTGAGAACCTCCTCTGAGTCATGGAACTTTTTTATTCAATTTGTCTCTTCTTCCTGACTAGCAGGTAGGGTTCTCTGTGCCTAATTCTGTTTCTCCCTTTTCCCTTCTCCCCGCCTCCTCTTATGCCTAGAAATGCTTGTTGCAGGTCATGACGACGTGAACTGGCTGCTTAACTGTTGCACAGAATCAGGATGAAAAGGGTCCTTCCTGAAAGGGCCGAGGAGTGATTTGTGTGAATCTCATGAAATCCAGCCTCCCATTCAGTTGTTCTTCAGTGCTAATGGAAATCATTTCTCATTTACATGGACAGACCTGAGATGGCAATCAGACTCAAAGTTGCCCTTTGGAAAAAAGGTAGGGTTTGTCCCGAGGACATCGGTATACCCAGCTGCTAAGAAAAGCCATCCTGGGGTATTCCTGGGTACTGACCTAGGCTGGTTGTGGAATCAGTTCGTCCTGAGGCGTCTCTAGTATCTCTGCCCTGTCTTGCATTGTGCTACAGCTTCAAAGCACTGAGCAATAACAAACATGAAAGACTTCAGGGAGCTAGTGAAATTAACAAAAGTTCACTAAAAATGGAGTAAAAAAAAAAAAGGTCTTTGGTAAAGCGATTGATTATATTAACCACCTAGCCATGTTTCTTCATTCTCTTTCTAGAGGTGGAACAAAGAAATGTCATAAACTTTTATTCCAGAAAAAGTAATTCTCCAGTGAGACAAATAAAGTGTCCCAAACTTTGCTGGTGACAGAAGGCAAGGAAGGATAAATTGGTGAACCATCCTGCAGATGTTTGCAGAGCTGTTAAGATTTATGTGTGAAGACTGTTTAACCCTGAAGATGCAGTGTTTTCTATAAGGAAGAAATTGACAGGTCAGTGGGAGATAACCTTCTCCATTTCTCTTCCTGTCAGTGTAAGGTGGTTTCAGACCTAAGAGTGAACTGCAAATTACCCAGCTGCAGTTCGTCAGTGGTATAGTACTTGGGGCAGTAGACTCTGACATTTTTTTTCTACGTGATTTTTTTTGTTAGAAATAACATGTCCAGGTCTATAACTGGACTGGTACAGGAAGATAAAATCATCATGTACAATATATATGACATGAATCCTGGGATATACCATTTAAATATTGTGATGTTGAGCAATTACAGTGTTTGTGTTGGTTATTTTGCTGCTTTGTGTCTATGTGTTTCAGATTCCTGGTAGCACTGCTGGGGACTGTAGTACCAGTCTAAAGATACAAATAGTCAGCATGAACTTTCAAGTATCAGGCACTACAGCTAAGGGATTTTTATGACTTCTTTTTCTCTGAAGGAACTAATGGCCTTGAAGGAGCAATTTGTGGGAAGCCTTCAAATAAAAGGTAATAAAGTGAAAGGCTGTTTTACTTTATGAGATGAAAAAAAAAAAAGGAGAAAGAAGAGTCTGTATTTTTAGAATACTAGAGAGAGAGTTGATAAGGTCTCAGTGTTTTAAATTAGTCTGGTGCTGAATATGTACCAGTTCAGTAAGGAAAAAGATACTATCTGTACTGAAGAAGAAAATCAAGCCACTCTTTAAATGTAGTGCATTTCTACAAAGTAGTTACATACCTAGTAAATCACTTTAATTCGTGACAGATACTGTTGTACTGAAGAAAATGCAGTGGGGTTGTAACTGGGTTTGGAGGTTATAAACTTTGTGGGAAACCAGGCTATTAGGATAAATTTTTCAACTTGGCTTAACTTGTTACACTGTGAGCTCCTGTCATTAGACTGTGGTACGCCAGGCTCCCTTGCTGAGTTGCCATCTTTTTCCACCTGAAATGTGTCCTGCTCCTGTACCTCCCTCTACCAAGATATCCTATAGCTATTTATTTGTAGACCTTTCCCTTTTTTAGTCAAAACCAGATTCGTGAAGTTGACCAAAAGTGGAGAGAAAACTTCCTGATGTTATGCCATTATCGTAGTTTTTAATGACACATGGCTGTCTTGAGTCATTTTGTCATTTCTGTCCTGCTTTTTAAGGTTGCTACTTAACCAAGATAAACCAATATGTTAATTGAGTAGATGTTCTGACACCCAGATCAGCTTGCAGGATTCATAAGTTATTAGAGGACAGGTCCAAATCTGTCTGAAAAAGTCATTGAGATTAATTGTGAAGATGAAGCACAATATATTACACAGTACAAGCCAAAGCAAGGTGAGGTGCAGAGAGTCAGGCAGGGCTCTTACGTCAGCAGTGAAACTGCCCACAGTGCAAGTGAGAGCACTTGCTGAGAAAGCAACAGTGTGAAAGTGCTTTTCTTCCTGCACACAATTTGCAATTCTTACTCAAAACTTTCCTAGGACATTCATTTAAAAGAAAAAAAGTTTGACCGAGCTTTGGGGGGGATCTTAGTCTTTAGCCTTTTTTCATTTGCTTGCAGGAGTTTTTTCTATGCAGATCTCTTACAGTGGCACATTGGTTGCACACCTTGTGCATCTAATGGCATGTGGCCAACTCCACCTGCTTTCAGGGCAACTT
>VYXB01001089.1:2135058-2164477 GCA_013397135.1 Pachyramphus minor
TTTTTGGTCTGTGAAAAGCAGAGGGTTGCATTTGAGTGTTAATCACATGTTCTGTTAAATTTGAAGGCAAGAGTTCAAGAGGAAAAAATGTGGTAGAAGGCTCAGCAGTGTTGTTTAGCTGCTACAGGATTCATACAGGATAAGAGTTCTGGCTGTATAGACCAGGCTAAAGGCCTAGACAACTTTTGGCCTTTCACATAGGCTGTGTTCCCCTCCTCACTCTTTCTGTTTCAGTCTCTCTTATTTTATTTCCAGCTAACAGCTATGCATGCTGAATGCAGATTGTTTCAACCAAGATCTCCATCTTCACTAGTTCTATGAGGTATCTAGTTCATAAAGTAATTAACAATTAAACTGACAATTCAAATAGAGAAGACCTCCTGGCATGAAGACATAATGCAAATGTTAATAGCTTTTATTTCAAAAGCAGTGTTGTCTTAAAGCCAAACAGGGAATAGATATCATTTAGGATACCTGAGTGGGGAAGAATTCTGAAAGTGAGACATGAATTCAACTTAAAAGGCTCAGTGGTGTATGTGATAAAGAACCTGTGCATGCAAGCTAGGTGTTGCACACCTGGCCCTTCAAGGTGGAAACTTCTGCCTCTGATCCTTGTACTTAGGTCACTGTAAATCAGTACGTCTGTTCCTGGATGTATCCATGCAAGATGAAAATAGGTGCCGATAGGATGGGAATTTACAGAATGCTTTGAATGAGTTATTTTTGTCTGAGCTGCTAATGCAGCTGTTTCAGTGAGGAGACTGGTTGGATTGTAAGCCTTTTGGAGCAGAGGATGTTTCCTTGTGTAAGAGAACTCCAGTGTTCTTCGAGGCCCCATAATCCTGTTGAAGAGTAACCTGCAGCGTGTAATGTACAACATGGAAGTTGCCTGCTTTTGTGGCAATGACACACATGGAATTAGGATGTGGTGGTGGAGGGGAAGAAGTAGGGAAAACACTAATGGCTAACTTTTTACATGTACCTACTTTAGCTACTGATGATGTAATAACAAGGGAAAAAATGCGTGAAGAAATATTTCTTCCTCTTTGTCTATAAATGTTTATAACACACAAGATATATTTCTGCCTGCTTTTTTAAAATTCTCTGCAGCACTCTCTCCTCTGTGAGCATACAGGATTATGCATTAAGACAGAATTAATCCCTCATTGCGAAACACACAGGCTCAGCATTTACCATGGCTTTGCTCTAAGAAAGGGGTTCAGACTTTGTGGTATCTATCAAAGAATGGCAGATTCTTGGCAGAACTTTTTTCCATTTGTTTCTGCAAATGAAACCGTTAATAAATCAATCATGCATCATTACTGGATTAGCAATCACACCCCCAAATACTAATAGCTGTTCACTCTTTCTCCTGAAGATTACCTTTAAATCCTATCAAGGGACAAGATGACTTTTGCCTTGCCTGGCATTAGCAACCTACTGACCTACAGGCAAAGTCAATAGTCAGTAAACTAGCTCTCTGTCATGGTGAAAAAAGAACAGCGTGCCTTAACCAGATCCACTGTTTCTTAAGATGATTTGAGTTTCTCCTGTCAGTGCCTCCACTTTTTATTTTTCCTTTGTTCTATTTTTTTCCACCTCAGCAAGTCTGAAGCTGAACAGAAGGAAGTTTGCCACAATGAATCACTCCAGAGTCTGTTGTGGGGTCACACAGGCTGGGGGAGTTTTGCGATGCTGAAGACTGCAGAGGAGCTGGTACCAGGAAAATGAGGAGAAGGTAGGCACTTAACAAGTTCTTTCTTTCTTGTTAATAAAGCTTATTTACCTCTTGTCTGTAGTGGAATGTGGTCGTTAAAACTGCCTGCTCCTGTTGGTTGGAAAGTTAAGAAATAGCACTGGAGGAAGTTCATAAATTGATGAGAGAATTCATGGTCTGTGAGCTCTCCTTGTCTGCAGTTTCAAAGGAGAGTTACTTTAAGTAACTTAAACTTTTAGACATACAAAATAATACTTTTTTCTTTTGTTTTGGAATGCTCACCAATGGAATGTCTTAGCTCAGTTATGACTTTTTACTATGCCTTATGAGCTACTTTGTGTTAATTTTCATGGTGTTCGATTCATAGCACTGGGATTCATTTACAAAAGCACTGGAGTATTATGTGCAGAAAACATGCGAAAAGTGAGATTGCACTTAAGTTATGATGTGTTTCATTTTTAAGGAGCAGATATTTTTAAAATATTTGGGTTTGAAACCTCCACTATATAGATACTAAAATATTTTGAATAGTAATTTATATTCTTATAGTTTCATTATGTTTTACTGCATGGAAGATTCATGTTAATGTATCTGTTAAATATTTTTCTCATAGCCTCACAGGTTTTTTTTGCTAACCTGTTATTAGATTCAAAGGAGGGTCTGGAGATTTTAAATCTTTTTAGTATGCAGACAAAGATAACAGGATACAGGTATAAACAGTGATTTATCTTGAACACATACCCAATGATGCATGATTGTGCAAGTAACTTTTTCACGTGCTTCCTAGTAAATATGCAGGCACAGCATGTTTGCAGAGCTATATTTTCTGATATGATCAGTGTGGTTATCTTTTAGAGTGAACAGTTAGATAGATGAATGGGCTAGCATTCAGATCAGGGCTCAGTATATCTGACTTTAGGGTGTCAGACTGTGTAATCCAGAACTGTTATTTCCTTGAATCACAGAATGAAGTCTTCACCAAAAATGTAGTTTATAGTGTTTATTTTCTAGAAATTGCAAACAAAAATAGTGGGTGGAGCCAATGTGAGAAAGCAAAGATGAGTGCAGCTGGACAAAGAAGAGAGGTTAAGTGTTTGATCATTGAACTGAAAAGTAAGGGAGAATAATTATTTGAGTTGAATGGAACAACTATGTGTAGGGAGAGCAATAATGTAAAAAACAAAATCTGGGAGGCACCCAGATTAAAACCAAACTTTGGTTTGAACTAAGTACTCCCTTAAATAAAGACCTAAATGGGCCAACTTGCTACTATTTAGTTCTCCATCCTCACCTAGTACTTATTCCTCTTGGACAGTCTGGAGAGAAGAGACCCGCCTGGGAGAAGAGACCAACCCCCACCTGTGATGAGGTCTCTCCTGAGCCTTCTCTTCTCCAGGCTAAACAACCCCAGCTCCCTCAGCCTCTTCTCGTAGGACTTGTGTTCAAGTCCCTTCAGCAGCCTCGTTGCTCTTCTCTGGACCTGCTCCAGCGCCTCAATGTGTTTCCTGAACTGAGGGGCCCAGAACTGGACACAGCACTCCAGGTGTGGCCTCACCAGTGCTGAGTACAGGTGTAGAATCACTTCCCTGCTCCTGTTGGCCACACTGTTCCTTATCCAGGCCAGGATGCCATTGGCCTTCTTGGCCACCTGGGCACACTGCTGACTCATCTTCAGCTTCCCGTCGATCCAAACTCCAAGGTCCCTTTCTGCCTGGCTGCTCTCCAGCCACTTTGTGCCCAGCCTGTAGCGCTGCAGGGGGTTGTTGTGGCCAAAGTGCAGGACCCAGCACTTGGCCTTGTTGAACCTCCAAGGCCTTGGAATTTTGATTTTTCTTCCCCAGGTGCTTAAACTTCTTGACTTATTTTAGAACAAAAGGGAAATTACAATATTTTTTTTCTAGCATACAACTGACTTAGAGTTGTCTTTTTAAAAAGGAAGGAATGAGATGTGCTGTGTAAACATTTGCATCTTGGCTTTTGATATGGCATGCAAACATAGTGTGATGTAAGGAAAGGTCATTCAGAGAATGACCTAAGAGAGACTCTAAGCTCTGCGGTCAGGAAAATCTAGATTCAGTGAGCTGCCTCAGGATTGCTCTGGTGAGAACCATGCGAGTGCCTACAATAGTCACCCCCTCTCCCTGCAGCAGGCCTGCCCTGAGGAAGGTGGCTTCATATCTGGATACATGATGAGTAATGTTTCAGCACTGTGAGTTGATTCCCAGGCTAGTGGTCAGTGGGCAACAGGAAATCATGTGTCCACAAAGAACCAAATTTGAAATGCTGAGCCGTATTGCCAAGCTGGAGAAAGATGTGGTGCTTCCATCTTGTGACAATAGCGTGTACTCCATTATTTTTCTTCATTGTCAGTACAGCCTCAGGACACTAGAATCTTGAGCCATG
Organism: Pachyramphus minor; assembly: GCA_013397135.1. Classification (NCBI taxonomy): domain Eukaryota; kingdom Metazoa; phylum Chordata; class Aves; order Passeriformes; family Tyrannidae; genus Pachyramphus; species Pachyramphus minor. The sequence goes on from VYXB01001089.1 coordinate 2,139,179, forward strand.
ACTAGGTTTTAGAGGTGCTGTAGTAATACAAACAATACTGCTACCACTAACCAGCTTGATTTTAATAGCGGTCTTCTCTGCAAAACCCCAAACCCAAGTTAATTAGACAAGGCAGGGGAATGTGGAATTATTTCAATTAGACCAAGACACCAGCCCTCAGTCCAGAAAAACAGCTTTAAGCACAACCATGCTGCAGAAAGTTCACTCTAGCTCATTAGAACCAACTGTTAAGATAACAGCCAGCTCCTGAACTGTCTTTTCAAAACTGCTTCTTCTACTGGTCTGTTGTCTGAAGATGCTTGATAGCATCTCTCTTTCCTCTCCTTCCCAGTCAAGCTGAGACGAATAGGTCTCACCTAATGGTGACTGCTCTCTGCAGAGAGGCCCTGGCCCTGGCCTGGAAAGTTAGAGTTTGTGAACGTTCTTTCATGCTCTTGAGATAATTTCCCATCTAATGTATGCTTATGTGGTGATTTGTTTAGATAAACATAGGTAGAGGAAAACATATGTATGCCTGTCATTAGGGTTAGTAATTACAATTTATTTGTGGCACCTTCTAGTTCTTGAAATCTGTGGGACCAATGTGTATCTTATGTCCCAATAATATTTAAGTAAGCTCTATCTGCATAAGCTGATTTTCCGGTTTTTCTCCTTTACTGGTTATGAGTACTGAGCTCTTGATTTTGTTCTGCCAAGCAAGACCTGCTGGATTTTACACCTGCTGCTCCCTCACCTGTTTAGAAATTAGTGTGGATATGACTGCTGTCACACTACCATAGCCAAGAACTCTCACAGGACTGAGGCTACGCTTTTGAAACAAATGAAATTTGCAGTGATCCAAGTTACATCAATCAGATTGGAAGATTTTACCGCAGTTGTCCTAAAGGTCAGTACAGGATTAGTATTGATGAAATGTTGCCATCCCCAGTTTCTTAAATCTCCTAAGAGCAGGTTGTATCCATAGTGGTGTCTCCTTGGTCTCAAACAGCTGTGAGGTGGCAATTCTTGGGCTTTAATTTGAGTCAGTTATTACTTACGATACCACCTTTCCCGAATGGATGCGAACTCTGAAGAAACGAGTAGTGCCCAACTGTCCACAGCCTGTGGACACAAGAAACAATTTATCAGTTTGATGCTGTTAGGAGCAGAGGAAGGTGATATAAGGCTGAAGAGGAAAATGACTGAAAGAAAAAAAGAGACAGAACAACTTGACAGCTGCGTGGAGATGAGGTGAGAAATAAACAATATGGATTTATTCCTTATGAAATGGGATAGATGGGATTAAAGAAATCCTAGGGAAGTAATAGTGAAGAAAAGTAAAATGTGTAGTAAATATGTGCATAGAAGCAAGAGGGCCTGAGAGAAACAAGAGAGCAAAAGAGAGAATATATAATGAAAAAGGTCTTGCTGAGCTGACAGAAGAATACCCCTGGAGGAGAAGAATGCAAAACTGTAAAGAATTGGATATTGTGACCAGCTTGAGGCAAAGCACAAAGCCTGGCAACAAGGGAAATGAAGCTCTTTGGAAGAAGGAAAAAGTAGGTTTTCAAATAGAATACAAACTACATATATTTAGAGTTAATTTTAAATCTTTTTCTTTTGAAAGTTGGTTGATCAGATATTGTGTTAAATACTTCTATTTTTTGGGTAGAAGAATAACTGAGAAGTTTAAAGTACTCCAGTTTTTTAATAGCTCTTTCTACAAGGTCACATGGTTTTATTACCACCTCTGGATGGCACAGTGAATGATCCAGAGAGCCTGCTACCCAAGAACTTGAGTTTTTAGCAAGTCTGGCTTCCTTGATATGGATGTGCCTGCAGTACAGAGGAAAGATGCCCCAGACAGCTTAAAACAGGCTGAATGTAGTTATTGTTACACTGTAGCTGAAACAGCACAAGCCTCAGTGTGTCCTGCATATGTCTAAGAAATGTTTGAGAGCTGAAACCTATGCTGTTGTCATTGCTCTTCTGTCATGTGTACATCAGTGGCAGTCAGGTGCAGGACTGTAGTGCAGATGTGTCAGGACTGAACTTCATGGATGTGAGAATGAGGTCAACATCTATAAAAATGCATTACTTCATAATTAAGAACATTTAATGTTCTGTGTACTTCCTTCTGCTTTCCTACTCACTGATACAGCTTTGTGTCTTACTAGTCTTGGTTACTGCGGGGAAACTATATGCTAGAAGAAAACATGCCATTTCAGCAGGGCTGACTACGGAGGGAAACCTGAGCTCCTGAAAGCCTCCATTCACTTTAAATGGAACTCATCATCTGGGCAGTCTGATATTTGTTGGCAGGAAAAAGAATACAGTAAGATGATCATCTTATTCTCCAACACAGTTAAGGTCGTAAAAAGAATGGGTTTGAAAATGGCTTCCTCTGTCTCTATCTGAAGAACGACTTTTCTTTAGAAAAGGAGTTGCTTTATTCAACTAAGTTTTTCTTGAGACCAAAAGCTTTATTTCAGGTAGCTCAAACCTTTAGCATAATTGGTTCTAAAAATATCTGTTCAGAACAAGACTTGGAATATAACTTAATACTGTTTCAAGTAAAAGGGGTAAAACTCCAGTTTAGTCCTTCATTAATATAGCAAGTGGTGTTTTATGTTTTTTAAGTAAGTTTCTTAGAGTATTTTATCCTAATGCAGACAGAATAAACCCTGTCAATTGAAACTGATGCATTTGCTAGGTCTAAAATACTACTGGAAAGTTACAAAGAGGAATACAACAAAAGCAAATTTTTTTCCAGGCCTTCGGAAATTCTAATTGTTACCTCTAAGGGTCATTGCTGCAATTTCAACCAAGTTAGAAAAAGGGTTATTTTTTCCTGTTTCTGGCAAACCGCATTTGATAAGCCTGTGGACTACTGTCCTCATAATAATCCCCTCAAATGTATTGTCATGTCAACTTACTCCTTTCTGTGAGAAGATTTCCACATACAAATTACTCTTGCTCCTTTTGTTGAACAAACAAGCCCTGTGGTATAGCTTGTTTCATTTGTGCATGCTCTGAAGGAGAAACATCTCTAAGAGATACTGAGTTTGACCCTACCACTGCCTTTGCGTGTGTGGTCTTAGAGACACGGGACTACGTGTTCAAAAGTGTTTGTCAGATCAGAATATTTAGGTATAAGTGTTAATCTTCAGGCTCATTTTCAGAAATGCTAAATGCCTGCTGTGATGACAGGATTGTTCAGGGAATACCACTACCTCTAATACTCAGTCTTTTCAGTAGCTTAACTCTGGAACAAAAACATTAGGGCAGTCAAAGAAGCCATTTCAGACAAAAAGAAAAAAGAGTCTTATTTCTGTAGGGCCTTAGTTGCCTTCAGTAGTGAAGTGCAACCAGTTTTTACCAGCCACCTTTGTAAACCCCTTTAAAATGAGTGAATAAAAGTGTCTGAATAGGTGCTTTGTCTAGAGCCTGATAGTAGCAAATGTTCATACTGTGAGACTCCTACTACTAAAAGCAGCTTTAAAACACAGCCTGCATGGAAGGCAAGTAGCAGGAATCTGTACATTTGCAGTAGACCAGACTGGAGGTACCTAAAGACACAAACTGTGATGCCCCCATCTATGAGGAATATGGGTACAGCCTCCAGGTTGCATATGCACTGAAGATGGAAGAAAAGCTTGTTTCTCAGTACTTTTTCTGCAGGCCATTAGCATGGAACTGCTGCTGTCTTTTAGCCACCATTGGTATAGAAAGTAGTGATTAGGGCTGGCAGGATATCCGAAAAGGGAACCCTAATTTAATTCAACATTCTTGAAGACTGTGGTGGCTCTGTTATTTGCTAGTCTGTAATATTTTTACGGTAGTGTAACAGTCATGGAGATGTTTGCAGATCCTAAAAAAACAGTCATGGAAATCCGTTCTCTATTGTTTGCTATTGATTATTTTCCATGAAAGTTTCAGCCACCCACTCAGCAAAAAAAAGGCAGTGGTTGAGAAGCATACACATAACTCAGGCAAGAGCTGCTATGTTCATGAGCATCCAGCATCTGCAAAATGGGCCACCAAACTGTTTGACAAAAGCAGCCAGGGACAACATGTGTTCCTTGGCAGTGAGAAATATTTGTGAATGACTGTGAATTGGAGAAGATCAAAACTGGTGTCAACTGGCAAATAGTATTCAGCCAGCTCCAACACTGGCAATTAAAATCTCAAAGACGCTAAATTCCTGGAAGTGTAGAAATTAGTCTGCCTGTAGGGAACATGTCTGACATAAAAATAATGCCTCTTTTTAGTCAACCTTACATAGACATGCTAAGAACATTCAGTCCAACCAACATCAGAAAATAAAGTCTCATTTTCTGCTGCTGTGCAGCTTGTCCACTTGCAGACAAATGTCCAGCACTGTGAAGACTGGAGCATCAAAAGTAAACCTCATTATTACCTGAAGGAATCTGTGGGGGAAAACATTAAAGCTACTTCACTATGGTTACAAGGTGCTTTGTGTCAGTTTGATGTTCAATCAGTGTAATGTTTCAGCAGTGAGGTGTAACTGAATCACAGAATCTGCAAGGTTGGAGGAGACCTTCAAGATCATTTAGTCCAACCATCAACCCAGCACCACCATAATCACTCCCAAATCACATCCCCAGGTGCCATATCCAGATGCCTCTTGAACACTTCCAGAGACAGTGATTCCACCACCTCCCTGGGCAACTTATTCCAATTCCTAACCACTTTTTCAGTGAACTATTTTTTTCTGTTATCTAATCTGAACCTCCATGGGCTCAACTTGAGGCTGTTTTCTCTTGTCCCTTCATGTGAGACACGGCAGAAGAGGCCAACCCTCCCCTCACCAAAACCTCCTTCCAGGCAGTTGTAGAGAGTGATAGAGATCAGTTGTAGAGATCTCCCCTGAGCCTCCTTTCCTCCAAGCTAAACAGCCCCAGCTCCCTCAGCTGTTCCTTATAGGACTTACTCTCTAGACCCTTCACCAGCTTTATTGTCCTTCTCTATTCAGGAAGAGTGATAAAGGCAAGAGGTTTTCTGTTTGTTTGTTTGTTTTCTTCATGACAATGCAATTGCTGGAAAATTAAAGGCCCAGTAAAGTAATGGAAAAAGGCATGTCATGTGCAGGAGGAGGTATAAGATGAAATCTCTAATAGACCAAGTTGGAGTTCTTCAGCCATCTGAAATCACAGGGCTGAGGTAATGTGCAAGAAATGACACAGAGCCTGAACAGTGGGATGATTCTCAGCCTAATTATAAACAGCTTTATCCCTAGGCACATGAAGGCATCCTTTTGTGGATTGAAGCCCTAGTGCTTATATTCATTACCAAAGAGAAAAAAACTTTCTGTAATATTATGGCTTTTGTAATTCACTCACTTTTTTGTACAGAGACTGTTGAGGTGACCTATTAGTAGGATATAAAAAGTACAGAGATCTTAGGAGCTACAGTGCTTTTACCATACTGGATGTTCACCACTGTGTAAGCACAGTATAAAAATCTGCATATCCCAGACAGGGCTGTTCTGTTTCTTCTTTGAATGTTTCATTGCTTGGCTAAGTTAATTTACACAAGCACAGCATGATGTTCCTTAGCTGCTTGCTTTCAAGCTAGGGGAAAACACTTGATAGAGGACAAAAAGACTGATTTGCAGCAGATCAGTCAAAGAAAATCCCATTTTAATTGGAAAATGTGGAGGCATTTATTTTTATTTAGCCATCTTGCCTGCCAAATTCGTGTCTTCTATCTCCAGCCATTTCAGCACAAGTCTCTTTTATGTTCTTTGTGTATGTTTAGAAATGGAGAAGTTTGTGTTTATTTTTCATACTGCAGAGTTACTAAACGGCTTTTGCTTAGATTTGATATCTTTTTAAAGACTATCTGGAAATTACCGGCTTGAAGCATGAGTTTCAAAGCTCTTCATAACTGACACTGTAGAATTATCAGGAGCTAAGAAGAGATGAAAAGAACTTTCAAGAGTAGTTATTAATTTTGCTTCTTAACTTTGAATATTAGTTACCGGCAAGGACAACTCTTTCCATAAGGACTCCATGCTAGCTTTTTGGACATCACACTGTTGTCCCAGGATAGCATTCCATCAGTAACTTCCTGTGGCTTGCTTGTTTTTGTTTATGGGAAGCTACCTTACCCTCACTTATGCTGGTGTGACTGACTTCAAACCTAGATCTGTGAAATGGTCCATTTAAAAAGGAAATAAAATATGTTCATACTTCAGTAAGGACAACACATTTTGCAAGTCTGTTTTGGAGTGCAGTCACACAAGTTGTTGTATTGTACAAGGTATAAACTTCTGCCAAGGGGCTGTGGCTGGGAGGAGCAGAACTAGGATATTCTGTTGAAGGAACAATGACAAGGAACAACAGCCTGAAAATACAAATTCTCTTCAGAGTTTAAAGGGCAGTATTCTTGCCATTTCTGCAGGGAGTCCTCGGAGTATTTTCTCCTATTACAATGAAGGAGATAGTCCCTGTCTTAGGTAATTCCAAGTTCTAGTTTTGCTAGAACTATGTTTTATGTACTCTGCATGTCCTGAAGGAGTCAAACAGGTTGTACCTAAATGTGGAAGAAAGGATGCATAAATAGATGGGGTTTATTCTTATAGCATCTGATTCAAATACCTTTTAAATGTAGTAGAAAGAGACAACTGACTTCAGTGAACACTGAATCAAGCCCCAAACCTGTAGCTCCTGTTCAGCGATACAGGCACTGAAAGACTAATCAAGTGGATAGAAGCGCTTTTGCAAAGGAAACCAATCATCATGTGGCTGGTTCCTTGTCCTAGGTCCCTCGTCAGCATGACTGCTTTTGTCTCTTTACCTTGTTTTTGCAATAGCCTGAAGCATCATAAAATTCTTCAACCCCATGCCCTTTGTTGCGTATAAGCATATTCTTTGACAGACTGCCTGGAACAGACATACTTCAACTAGCGTCGAGGTCTATCTAAACAGGAATGTTTTGAGGTTCTTTTGTTGCTGTTGTTCTTGTTTTGTGTGGGAGGATGGTATGTTTTGTTGATTTAAGATGTTTCGGGAATTTTAGAGACTTTTTAGTGGTGCATTTGGTGTTTGAAAGCAGCTGGATTCTTTTATCTCTAAACTTGGCAAATTAATTTATTCCACAAGCCCTTTGGCATTTTCCAGAATATGCTGCCAACCCTGACTTTTTAGAATAACTGCAGATTTTTTTTTCGTTGTACTGTCTGTCATCTTGTTGCCCAGGTATTTTTGGTATAGAATAAAAGCTTGAAAACATAGTCATCAAGTGGGCACAATTCTAAAAGAAGTCTGAGTTTTTAAAGAAAAATAAGATGAGAAACAAAGCCATATCAAAACACAGAGCTGCCAGGCATTTAGGATGTAATGCGGATCATCAGTTTCATGCCGTGGCCTGTAGAGAAATCTTGGAATTCACTTGTAGCCAGTAATTTAGCACATGGAAATTGTTTCTGTGAAAATGAAAAATCATGAAATATTGCTGTCCATGCAGTGAACACTGCCATTTTGTGGATCAGTTTTCTACACAAATGGTTTTTATTTTGTTTGCATTGGTCCTTTCAGTATGGGTCTAATTCAGAGTTCCCAGTGAAATAGGAAGGAATCCACATTCTGAGCATTTGGAATGTCACCACAAATATTTCTGTTGAGTACTGTAAATGGAAAGTCCAAAATTATTTAAAAATGCCTCTCTAATCAAACACAATGCAGAGTACATAGCTGCAACTCATGAGCCCTACAATACATAACCTTACAAACCTTTGCTTTTCCATTTGTCTGGATGTTTGCGTTGTATTGATGATCTTGGGAAAGAGCAGTCATGGTAAGCAAGCTAATAATGCCCCTAAAGAGGTGATGCATTGGAAATTTTTGCCTGCCTTGCAGTCTTGTTTACATTGGACTTATGGTTGATGACTTCTTTTTCAGAGGGAGAAGTCACTCTTGCCATTGCTGAGCAAGGGACAGGAACATTCAATACCAGGGGACGTTCAAAACATTTCTGATGCAGTTTAGGAATATACATGTACATATCAGGTTCTTGCTTAGTGCTGCCTGGCCCAGATGGAGCACTGTGTCATGCATCATTAAAGAGGTGTGGATGATAACCATGGCCCTGGCATTCTTCCTGTAGGTCTTTCGTATGCTGGGATATCTCCAGCTGATGCTAATCTGTGGGAATGACATTTCCTCCGCACCAACACTGGACTGCCACCTTCCCAGCGGCCAAACAGCTTCACAAAAGGAGGTCCTCTGTACTTTTTTGAAATTCTGTATGATTCATTGTGGTGGGGTCAGGACACTTGAAAATAGGTCCAGTAGCCCTGTCTTAATGATCATCCACACCCATCAAAGCAGAGTGTTTTATTTATTGCCAGCTGACCTAAAATCCCTCATAAGATAAAAGTGGAAGGATAATATATTTACATAAGCCAAATGTAGACAGCAAAGTTAGTAGGTGCAGAGGCAGGCCAAAAGAAATAAAAGCAAATCTTGATATCTACTTGTATTTTAGCTCAGATTCAGCTAGCAAGCAATTAGAATATTTTGATGCTTTATGGCTGGGGTCCAGTTCTTGGACGAGGCCCACTACTCTGGATTCAAATGTCACTTTAAAAAATCCTATATTTAGGGGTTACTTGTATGTGATAAACTGGCCAAACTTTTCTTGGAATTCTGTTCAGATTCAGGCATTCCCTCTCTTCTTCTTCCTGCTTTCTTGTAATTCTTAGGGCTCAGTTTAAATATTCTCATACAGGACAAGTAACAGTTCACCTTGCTGTAGAAATGCTGATGTATTTCAGATGTTAGCTAAACAGCATTCTCATTTCCAGATGAAATACAGGCTGTTTGCTTCACTGGACTACAAACAAATCATTATCCCCTTGTGAGATAACTATTTTTTTCATCTGACTGATGATGCTCAAACCTCAGTACATAGTTTTCACAAAGCCATAACCTTATACCAACAGTGATACAGGGTACAGACATGTAAAAGAGACCAGGCGTTAGTACATTACCAATTCTTGAGGCTCATCATGCCAATAACCAGCATCTTTGGTGAGACAGTGTATTTGAGATTAAGGGTTCCCAGGCCTTGAAAGATCTAATGACAAGTTATTTTCTGAACCAGCAGACAAAAAGGGATGAAAAGGATTTACTGTTGCGATCAACTTTTAGGTGCTGTGTACAACTATAGAAGCATTGTTGCCACTGACAGAAAAACTATTTTTCATGCTCTATTTATGCATACCCAGGATAAAAGTAGATTCTACATAATTTAAGGAAGTCAGGGGAAGGGAAGGAGTGCTTTCATTGCTGCTGAGGAGTAGGGAATATACAGGGTGTTTTTTTCGATAAAAGGTGATTTTGCTGAATTATTCAGCAGTAAAGCATTCTCTCCATCCAGCAGGCATAACCCATAAGACTGTGGCCTAGTTTTCCAGTATGAAGGAGTTGGATACTGTTGTACTGTGGTATATGATGGTCTGTTACAGAGAGGGTGCAGGTCAAAGGTCAGAATGAAATGTTAATGTGAAGACCCTTGACCATACTTTGTAATAGCTCATCTTAATAATGTTACATGTGAGAACAAAAAGATTTTTTTGTATTAGTAGCTCTACTCTGTTCTTTATTACCCTATGTAATTCCAGCCACACCCAAGGAACTGAATATCAGTGGAACTATGCTAATGAGAGAAGCAAATGAAAAACAACAACTATCTTGACTTTTTAGCCTGTGTATACATATGTACTATTTTCCAGGTTTTTTGCATGTAAATACATATGCAATTGATTGAGAATTGCTGTGTGCAGCACAGCATCAATGACAGAGAAAAGAATCTTATGAAAAACTTGCATTTTACCCATTAGTGCTTATTGTAACCTTTTTGTTTGCAATGGAAAAAAAACTTTTTTACTTTCTCCTTTACTCTTTTTCAGACCATAGACCTACTTCTTAAGTGTTATGTATGAAAGCCCAACTCCACTGAGGCCTGTAGCAAATATCCCATTGAAACCAAAATTTTCCCCAAATTTATGAAGTGGCTAAGCACTACTAAACCGCACATGCCATAATGCACACCCAAAATGCCAGTGGTTTCTTTTTAGGGATTGGCAAAAATGCTGTTGCTAGATCACGGGCTATTAAACCAGTGTTTCTGTTGTCAGATATCCAGCAGAACCATTGTTGCTATGCAGAGGAATGTTATTAAACACTCCACTCCCAAAGCTGTTCTTAATGTCAAATGGAAAGTGTACCTTTTTGGATGTTACTTTGGGGCTTAAATATATTTGCCTATTCGCAATGCTTTGGAATTTAGCTTTTATGAATACATGAGATTCATCTGCAATTGCCTAAAAATGTCAGTGTTGTCTTTTATCTTGGTTTCAAAATATCCAAATTTTGTGTATCACAACAGTGTAGGATAACCAGCCTCTGAAGATCTGTTATGAGCATCTCCAAAGTGTTTCTAATTTGTTTCAGTAGGACTTTCGAGGCATAGAAGTGTAAGAATTCTTGGTTCTAAGACTTTCAATGAGGACAGTTAACTAATTCTGGTTATAAGGGATGAAACCTCTCTACAAACTGAAATAATTTTGTATAGATCACTGTACATTTCAGAAAGTGGTACTGTCCCTCACTTCCCAATTGATGTAGATACAAACTGCTCAATGAAAATCAAAGAGCCTATATTTAATACCATCTTCAGTCTGTACTGATCTGCCCAAGAGCTGAGCACCATTTTAGTCACAGACTGGAAATTCTAAAGGAAACATGGAGCTGCCATAATGGAGCTAGTTCCAAACAGTTTGATAGGATGTGTGACATAGATGTAGACGCACTGGGGCTGATACATTTAAGGCTGTTAATGTTTTGGGTTTTTCTTGGGTATACTTTGATTGCCTAAAATTACAGGCCTTCTTCAAGATATTTTCAAACTAAATTGCTTTTTGTAAAGGACTCAGCTCACAGACTACATTGTTCATCTTGTGTGTCCACATTTAAATAGATTTGGATGTTTGAATCACTGAATTAGAGATTACTTCCTGCAGTGACTTAATGTAGAAGGGAGGCTCCCTAAAGGTGTAGTTCTTCTTACAGTCAAAAGATGGTAGTGCAATTTCTATTCCAAGCGGCCCAGCAACACAGAGCAATAGCTGTGCATCCATTGTTTGCACTTACAGGAAGGGATACAGCAAGAAAAGAAGGGTGAGGCTCTGTAGATGAGATCACAACAGCCAGTTGTTTGTCAGGCTGTGGTCATGATCATGATCTTCTCTGGTAGTCAGTAATCCTGAATGCGGCCAAGATGGCCAGGTTTAGTTGACTGGCACGGCCATCAAGACACCTGGTGGCAGAGTGGGCATCTGTAGTGAAGGGTTTACTGAAAAGCTTAGGGGGTTTAAAGAGCATGAAATGAAAATTCCCTTCTCATCATCTCTGATGTTTTCATAAAGGTCACTAAAAGCAACAACTGATGTAATTAAAGTATCCAGTTTAATTAGACCTAACTATTGATCAGTATAATGTTAAAGTATTTTACAGTGAAGTGCAGATCGTTCATAGCAAGAAAATGATATGAACTTCTGTGGAAAATAGTAACTAGAGTTTCCTTGATTTAAAAGTTGCCGTGATCTGCTCAGAGATTTAATACAAGCTGTTCCCTGAGAAATGTGTGTTCTTCCCATCACATTTTATTTTCTAGGAATACTAAGCAAATATGCTGACGCTAAAGAAAATAAAATATTTATCTGGGTTTTTTCACTAGTCAACTTGCAATTCCATTTTGTCTGTAATGAATCCTATTAGAGCAGTTGTTTGCTTGGGCATACTGCTGATCACAGCAGAATCTGAAAAACTTATTTTACACAAGGGATACATGATGTTCTTCAGCAAAGTATGATCAGTAAGGATCTAATATTCCCAGCACATAGATATTTAGATGCATATGGAGCTGAGAAAGCAGGAAACATGGCTGCATACCGCGTGCGAGATGATGATGAAATGTTTGTATCCTTGAATAGTATAATGAGTCTCTCTGTACACATTGAAATGCTACTGTGTATCCGCTTAGAAACAAGTCCGATAATTTGAGACAAGTGCTCAAATACAATTCAAGTGCTCTGCTTTTAGATGTGTAATATCTGCTTCAAGAATTCTAGTTCGGCACTGCAGTGCCTGTAAAAATTGTGCTTGGTCCAAACAGATTAAGCTTATGCACCAGAATCAGGCAGTGTATGGAGTCAATGAAGAGCCTTAAGGCCTCAGCAAAAGAAAGTAGCCATAAGAAAACAGTGCAGGAGTTTGTCCAAATTTTCTTCCTTTCAGGAGCCAAGGTGCAGTTGAAAGCCACACATTAGCACATTTGTCTACCAAGAACTCTCTTATGGATGCCATCTACTGCAGCAGGATTGTATTTGGAGAAGGCAAAACAAGTAGTGCAGTTTTTTCAGTTCTCTGGTTTCAGACTGAAGGATACAAAGAGAGCTATTGCCAAAAAAGCTGTTCAGATCAAGGCAGAAGCCCATCTCTGGAGTAGATATGAGAGCATTATCCTGCAAAACCAAGAGTTTGTTTTCTGTTTCCTGATTTCAGGCTCAGTCTGGGAGCAGGAAGAAGTTTGTAACTTTTAAGAGTCAAAATATTAGTTCCAGGCACTAGGATTATTTGAGATCTGTCTAAATAATTCTCTGTATTATGTAGGAAAAGCTGTTGTAGGAGCAGACTGATCTTTGGTTCCTTTCCACTAAGCCAGAGCATGTTCACCTCTAGAAATCAAGGACAGCTCTGTGCATGAAAAAGGGCTTCTGCAAAACCTGAAGGAAAGATATTGCTAACATACATCCTTGCAGCTCCTTCTTCCCTCTTCCAGTGATCTTTGTCTTAATTCACAGTGGTTTCTGCAGCATTTGAGTTGTCTCTGGGAATTTATATTTTCAGGCATGGCATAGTGTGTGGTTCCTAAATTATAAGTAATCCACTCAAATAGCTGATGTGGACTGGAGTGCTGGAAAAGATTGCTGACAATTGTTTTGAATTGGTGCTTTCATAATTTCCAGTCCACTTGGACCCCCACATGCCCAGAACGTTACTCAATTCAGTTTAAGTTGGAGGTAAAGCCATAACGAAGTCTAACTAGCTGAATGCGTCAGTCACATTGGAATATAATTCTCTTGGTAGACAATTTTGGTTTGTGTGTTTTATCGTGTTTCCTTGTATTTAACAAGTATAAAGACATTCCAAGTAAGCAGTGCTGTAGAAAGTTCCCTCTGGATGTTCCTGGAGTCTGGAGACATCCAATTCAGTTCAGAACTTCCAGGGCACAAATGGTATCGGAGCAGGCGACAAAATGTCTCCATACTGACTTGATGACTCAGGAGTGCTAAAGGTAATTATTTCTTGTTCTTTTATGGTCTCCATAGTCTAAAAGGGCTAAGTGAGAAGTTGTGAATGCTAGTTATGGTGATTGTGTCAAAGTACTAAAATGTAGGAAGAATAGGGAAGGTGGACAAGGCAAGGCCCAAAACATGCCACCCATCAGCTGTTCATTTGTTTTGCAAATAAACGATGTGTGACTTCCTTTTTACAGGTACATCTTCCCCTGTGTATAAGAACACCTCAGTTTCACCTGCTATCTCTTACCTGTAGTCCTGTAGTAACTGTAAGCAAACCAAACAATTTTATTTAATAATAAAGGCAGGGTAGACCACTTCAAACAGGACACTGCATGTACTATGTTCAAGAAGTTTTTGCTAGCTGTATTGGCATTAAAATTTGTCTGATCGTGGTTGAAATACCTCATGGCTGTTAAAGGCAGAACCTGCAGCACTGAACAACAGGTTTTTCATGTGACTAAATCCATGACATAGCTAAGAAGCCATGCTATGCCTCTCAGATACAGTACTCCCTGGCCATGAGACATGTTCAACAGCACTTTTCCTCTCGTCCAAAATTATGTCAGTAGATACAATCCAGATCTTAGCAGAGAAATATGGAAATTCAGATAATTTTCTGCCTGAATTAGAAACCGCCTGTTCTGCGGAAGCTTGCAGAATTGTTTCCACTTTTCAATTATAATGTTAGTGATTGTATATCTGAATTTCCTGCCTTTCTGGTTAAAATAGTGAGGCACAGATGAGGCTATCACCTTTCATTTCAATGGGCTGAGACCAATTGTAAGAGATGCAATAAGGCAAAGTGCTGTGTCCTGCACTTCAGTCACAACAACCCCATGCAGCACCACATGCTGGGGGAAAAGTGGCTGTAAAGTGGCTCAGCAGAAAAGGATCTGGGGGTGCTGGTAGATAGCCAGCTGAACATGAGCCAGCAGTGTGTCCAGGTGGCCAAGAAGGCCAGTGGCATCCTGGCCTTTATCAGGAATAGTGTAGCCAGCAGGAGCAGGGCAGTGATTGTCCCTCTGTATTTGGCACTGGTGAAGCCACACCTTGAATCCTGTGTCCAGTTCTGGGCCCCTCACTACAGGAAGGACATTGAGGTGCTGGAATATGTCCATAGAAGGGCAACAGAGCTGGTGAAGGGTCTGGAGCACAAGTCTCATGAGGAATGGCTGCAGGAGCTGCAGTTGTTTAGCCTGGAGAAAAGGAAGATGAGAGGGAATCTTATTGCTCTCTGCAACTGCCTGAAAGGAGGTTGTGGCAAGGCGGAGGTCGGTCTCTTCTCTCAGGCAACCGGAAACAGGACAAGCAGAAATGATCTGAAGTTGTGTGATTAGAGGTTAGATTGGTATAAGAAAAAATGTCTTCACTGGAAGAGTGTTTAAGCATTGGAACGGGCTTCCCAGGGGAGTGTTAGTTACCATCTCTAGAAGTGTTTAAAAAACAAGTAGAAGTGACACTTAGTGCTATAGTTTAGTGGGCATGGTGGTATTCAGTCAAAAAGTTAGACTTGAGATCTTGGAGGTCTTTTCCAACCTTAATGATTCTGTGATTTCTGTAGTGCTAGAACTCTTTAATTTCAGATGGTCAGTGACCAATTTTACTCTCCTGTGTCATTATCTTAATGCAGCCTCCTGTGCTGTAGCGGTATAGATCCAGTGAAACTTCTTTTTGCTCTCTTTATTCTGGACCTACAAAGCAGATCAAGATTGCTGGATAACATTCTTCTTTTGATGTTAAGTGGCAGCTTTTCAAATAAGATCAGTTTATTTGGTCTGGTGATGTAACACAAAATCTGAAAGCATTTGAAGTATTATGGATTGAAAAGGGAAATGCTATAACTATATCATGCAATCAGACCAACCACCCTTGTAGAGCAAGGAGAATCATCAAGTTACAAGCAGGTAGTAGAACAAGGAGACTATTTTAGCTTCCACACAACCTTGACATGGGCACAGACAACTCAGAGGCTTCACGGCATTCTGATATAATAATGTTTGACTCAGTAAATTGGGGACCATTCTCAAATATTTCTGAAAAAAAAATCTTAAATGATGAGAACTATGGACTTTTTGTTGGAAGAAAAGGCAAGACATCCTTACTGGGATGGACTATTGAAGGCCTGTGTTGGCCTTTTTCAGGTCTGTTGATTCCTTTTCTACATCGATCAGCCCTCTTTGAAATAGACTTTTATTTAGCTAGTCACAAGGTTTATTTGAGGTGAAGCACCTTGTTTAGAGATGGTGCTTTGCATCTTACATTGTCATAACATGTAATTTCACAGAGGACTCTATGTTCCATTCTCCAGGCAGTTGAACATCATCTCTGCTTCTCACCCTAGGGAGTGACTAGTTCACTGGCCATGTCATGCAATCATATCACAAAAACCTTGGGGACTGTCAATGTTTAATCTGCCTTTAATGAAGCCTGCCAGATCAGCTTACACTATTTGTCACTATTTTCTGGCCTGGCTGCCAGAGCCTTGGCAATGATTTGTGCTTCTAAAACAAGGCAAGAAATAGGCAGGCCTGCCTATTTCTGAACGTTTATTAAAATTGAAATCCATGAGAAACCCAGGCATAAATCCACCTTTGATCTGTTTCCTGTGTGTTCTAGGATGGGTGAAATCTGTTTAGTTTTAATCTCCATAATGACTATTTTCTTGGCGGAACTCCAAGGCAAGATCCATCCATGGACTGAGGCCAGATGTAGGGCCTGCCTCTGGGATAGACAAGAGTTCAGGAACCCTCGATCTGGAAAAGTCACAATGGAGTGCAGGCTTGCACACAGAACTGTGGCTTGTTAGTGACTATGCCCAGAGCCAGATTGTGTGTTTCTGCACTGAACTGCCTGGCATTTCTGGTTTATGAGCCAGGATGCAAATCCCTGCCAGCTCAGGTGGCCCTGCTCCCACATATGTAGACATGGCCTTAAATACCTAATGGCCACCTTAAATACTTCAGACAGGAATGCCAGCCTTCAAAACCTGCCATTTAACCCAGGTGTCTGGAGATGTAAGCAGCAGCAAGGGCTGAACAGCTGGGCATCTCCCTCATACCTTGGCATGTCAGAACCATCACAGAAGACATTCTGTGCCTGTCCTCTCTGAAGTAGTAAATCTGGCAGAGCTCAGAAAGCACCTGTTGAACCCCAGCAAAATAGCTCCTGTCATCAGGGGCACAGAAAAGTGATTCTTCGGCTAATGAACAGCCAATTACTGAGGCAGAGATTGGACTTTCAAAGTTAGTGCCTTAAACAACAGCCTGACAAAAGCTATGCAGTGGTCTTTGTTCTCTCCCTCACTCCCTTGGTTATTTACTAAGGACAGCAGCTTCAGGAGGATTCCTACCTTGGAATAACCTAAGAAATATGATTAAGTAGGGGAATGTTAGTTACGCTTTTATTTGGCTGCTAGTAGATTTGACCCCAAATTTGTCATCTCTTGAGTACTGTAATTGGCTCTCATCTCTTTCCCAGTCAGTTTTTCTAAGAAAGGGAATTTAACTCGAGAATGTGTATGTATGAATCCAGTTGGAGATGGGCATTTTCCTGTGGTCTGGATGAGGATACCAAGTTCATGGAGAGAGTTCTTAGCATTCACATTAGATAAGCCGGGCAGCTCTGTGCTAATGTGCTGGCTTTTGTGGGTGTCATTCCTGTGGATTGCTTAAGCACAGAACTCTTGGCAGGAGGATCTGCAGACTGCAAGGCACCTTGTGGTTAGGAGCTGACACCCCTGCCTGTGCCTCTTTGTGAATCTGTCTCTCCCTTTATTTACTGCTAAGATTTTTTTTCCTCATTCAAAGCATGGCAATCCAATTAGGTAGGAAGTAGGACTTTTTTTCTATAGTAGGACCATGAGAGAAAAGAGACTACAGTATCAAAAGCAATATAAATCTGATGAGCAGTCAGTACCCTTGAACAAGTAGCTTGCCTATGTAAAAGCAGGAGTAAAATAAAAAGGAGTTAAGTGAGGTGATGTGACGACTAGAGATTTCTTTTGGAATAAGTGATGCAATATTGTACAAAGGATTTCTATTGACACCTCTAGCTATCTCTGAGTAAGGCCATATGTAATATTGTGTTGCTAATATATTTTTTCATAGACCTGATGTAATGGTGTGAGAAGAGGTGAAAAACATATGATAAATACTGATGGAATGGGTGGAAGACATTTTAAATAACCGCTGAAAGTCTTCTGTATGGTAGGCTGTAGGGTTGCTGTAATGTTCCATGATGTGTGCCAAACAATGTGCAGGTCATAACAGCTCAATTACATTTTTTCTGAATCTATTCGCTGAGAGTCCATTATTGCAGATCTTGGGCTGTCAAGAGAAGCTTGGACTCCTAGAGTGAGCTAACTCCCTGCTGGAAGGAAACTAACAGCAAGTTCACAGGTTACAGCTGCATCTCTGTATGCCTGAGTCCTGCTGTGAATGCAGATCTTTCTTTGTTTAGTCTAACTGCCTTCTCAGCAGTATCTCAGCCAGGTCTCTTACAGCATGATCAGAGTTTGAGGTAAGAAATGTAGGTGCTGTATGTTAGCTTACTGGAAGCACACTGGTACTAGTGAAATGTCCACTCCTGGGGTTGGTGCCCAGCCAAGGTTGGTTGGTTGCTTGAGGAGGTCACAGGTGTCCATGCATTGGAAACACACAGAATATCTACATAGGTAAATGGAGAAGGATCCAAGTTTATGCTGCTTCCACTCTGAGCTGGCTGGATGTTACTTTAGCTCGGTCCAGAAGTCATGTAACCATGTTGGCTTTCGCTGTGCTAGGCTTTTCTGTGTTGGGAGACTTGGCACAGCTAAGAAAAGTAGTTGAGCCTTCTCACTCTGTGTCAGATGTTTGTTTCTTTTTTAAAAAATAAGCTATTAGCTTCATTGCTTTACCTTGTTATAATATTCATTTCTCAATTTGTCCCTGTTGCTGTCTTTGTGCAATGTACTCTTTGAAGTTCAAGGTTTTACATAGCAAAATGTCATAACGACATGAGTTTAAGTGACAGCTTAGCTCTTTCTAATCTGCTTATGGAATCTTTTCCTTTTATTGGTTTTCTTTTTGAATATGTTGTCTTTCCTAGGGCCACTAAATACGTTTCACTAGACATTGTCTAATTATTCTTTAATTTTGCATATAAGGGTAATTCAGAAGTGGGTGTAGGATGTCTTGTTGAAAATATTTCTACTTTTTAATTTTTTTAATTTTGGACAGCAAAAGATTGATTGTAGCACATTGTGGCCATATGTCCTGGGGATAGAACATGAGAGCCCTGAGGTTCAAAAGTTAGAGAGGCCTGACTCCTGTGTAATGTTTGCCTAGGAACGTGATATTTGATAAATCAGAAAAGTTTCAGTCATTTAAGTTTTAGACTGCATCCTGCTGATGCTGAGTTTCCTCAAAACCAATTGAAGTTAGCACCATACATCAAATTTCCTTTGTTTTTCTGTGTAAAAGAGAGAGAATGTTAATGCTTTCACATCTTCATACAGCATCTGATTTTCACATACAGAAAGGTGTGTATGCACAGCCTCTGACAAAATACTGCTCTGTGTGATTTTCAGAGTAGAGCTCCTGTATTGTATTGTATTCAGTGCAATTTATGGAGCAGTTTTCATCTTTAATTTAAAAGTCCAGGTACTTTCACCCAGTATAGAGAAATGCCTTTGAGGGATTTTGTATTAGAGACTTGTGGCACCAGCAAGTTTTTTGTGAAACCCTGGTCATGAACACCTGCGTGGAGAAGCCAGATCCTAAACGACACCTCATCCTCAGGCAGCGTGTCTTTTTTAAGAGTGTCTCCACTACACAGGAAAGGAAGAAAAATTCTGTGGGGTTTGAAGCAATGCTTCATGCATTCTTTGTCCTATCTGGAGAGCCCCTATGCACAGGGGAGTATAGGAGGACCTCCCTAAAGTTTTGGGGAACTGTTCTGTAGGCCGAGTGCTATTTCTTGTTCATCTTCTGAATAGGAGTGGAGAAGAAAAATCAGTCCCTGTGTATAATAATGTGCTTCATGTTAATAAGGGTTGCTAGGTTGACAGATCAGGAGAGTTATCAGTCCACTGAATCAGAACACAGATATCTCAGAGGTAGGGTTTTAGTAAAGCTTCCCCAACAATATTGTTCCAACTGAAATCACCAATTTTGTGTAGAGTTAAACAGGTAGCTGTGTCTTCTTAACAGTTTGATTCGATTTGTATTACCAGTAAAAGGGTTATCTGCAAGGGTGGCTGCAGATAGGGGAGAGAAAGGAGATATCTACCTACCCATTTCACAGGGGTCAGAGAACATCTGTGATGTGACTACCACTCCATGTCACTCCCAACCCACCAGGTCTTCAGCTGCTGACTTAGAAGGCAAAACTCCCTCACCCTGCCCAGCCCCATTACTGGGGCCTTTACATCCCAATATCCCCAATGCAATCTGACAGACCTGCCCTGCCCACCATGGCTGTGGGCAGGTTTATCTCCTCTGAGCTGAGAGGGAAGTCATATAAACAGCAGTGTGCCTTTTCTGCTTCTGCTCCACTGCATGCTATGCCTCACTGACTCATGCAGCTCCTTTCAGGCACTTCCTAAAGCTTTAACACAGCATGATTTCATAGTGTAGGGTAAGTGACTTTGAAGCTGATCTTTCAGTTTTGAATAGGGTAGATGTAAGTGGTATTTGGGCTCACATCTTTACCTGAGGTCCTGGTTGCTGGAAAAATAAACACACAGGGAAAAGCTCAACTCTGCAAGATGTAGTATTGATTGCTGCATTGAGCCGTGATGTCAAGTATAAGCTTCCCTTCCTCCTTGCTTCCCACAAGTGCTAAATAATGGACCTTGTTTACTGGCATTTACAAATTATTTTGTCTTTATGACTGATGCAATGACATGCCTCCTACACTCTCTTTTAATTCATAACACCATTTGGATTTTTTTAATCCTGTATTTCTAATGCAGTTATTAAATAACTATATTTCTTGCCCTCTAGACAGATCAGCTCTTATTTTAAACTGAGAATTTCAGGGTCAGATTATCCTTAAAAAGAATCTAGGCCATATACATTATGTAAGGTTTCCATAGTAACAGTTTCTCTGAGGGGAAAACCGACTGTCCGTAGTTTCCACAGAAACCACTCCCCGCTGAGACAGGTGCCTCCAAGGGAAGTGAAGGGAATATAAATGAGAGAGAGAAAAAGACGCGCACAGATGTCATATGACCTCTGCGGCATCCCTGCACTGTTGCAAATTCAACTGAACACTTCTTCGTTTATTTTTAGTTTGTTGGTTTTGATTGTATGAGTGGCACCTTCTCTTGTCGTGTAAAGTCTGGCCACCCTTCCCTCACATGGAACTGGTTTTGCAGCTGGAGGTACGGCGATGCTCCACCTTGGCAGTGAACTGACCACATCAGATACTAAAGTCCAGTGCTCTAGGAACCACTGTGCGTGGGAGAATTTAAATGGTAAATGAGAATTTTACCCTTTTTATTAACTTTTTTTTTTCCGTCTCTGAAAGACGTCAGCAAAGACAAACAGGTATGAAAATACTTCCTTCCAGAGAGGAACCGGAGAGGAGGGAAGCTCAAGTAATTTGCCAGTCAGTGGTTTTGTTCTTTTGGAGTAGGAGGCATACTCTGCTAGGAAAAATGTATTCTGAAAGATTGGGATGTAGGAAAAAAAAATTAACGCAAGTCCTAGGATTTTTTAACTGAGGAAAAAATAAGAGAAATTTCTTTAATGTACTTTAATGTCACCGAGGCAAGTATGGATTGACATTTCTGAAATCCTTTTTTTCCACAAATAGTGTTGATTTGTTGGGGTTTTTTTTAAAGGGCAATAAAACCGTGACATTCATTCAAGGCTTAGTGCAGCCATAACTACAGATTAACACGCTGGCTACTTCATCTTCATCCTGTCATCTCTCTGCTGCTTTATGGGGAAAGCAGGCTGACATGGTTATTAAATCTGGCAGCTGTGTTGTATGCACATGGGAAGCAAGTAGAGCACAGCATATAGAAAATGAGTAGCTTTCAGATAACAGCCTTCGTTTCACTGCTGCAAGACTTGAAAGGCAGCCTAAAAAGCTCTTTCTCTTCTTTGTAATCACAAGTCGCTGGATCAGTGCGCAAATATCACAAATACGATTGCAAATGTAAGTATTCCTTGCCTGTGTGCTGCTTTCAGATTGCTAATTAAGGTTTCTACCTCAGTCTTCTGCTTGAAAAAGCAGAGAGATGAAAGCTGAAAACATCCTGACAGGGAAAGCTTCTCTGCAGTATTGTTGTGGCTTTCAGTGGAAGAGCTGCTAAGGGAAAGGGATGCATGAAAGCTTTCCAGAACAAGTAGTTTGTAGTTGTGTTTGTTGATTTTGGGGATGTCTGCTTGCCATTTTGTCTGTGAGGGGAGAAGTCAAGCAAATGCAGGACGTACTTACAGAGAGATGTTTTTCTGCTTAGATTAGACAGTATTAGATATACAGCAAGAAAGACACTTCAGCTGGAATAGGCAGCTTGTGAGCAGATAGGAGAGAAATCTCCCCTGGTATTTTTCAGTGGGAGTCTTTTCTTTAAAAATCCATAAAAGCAGACCTGGACTTCTCATTAGAAAACTCGACAGTACCTTGTTATAAGAAACACAAACAAATAGTCATCATAAGGGGCACCAGTAAGTCTGCAGCTGACCTGATAAGAACAATGAACATAGCACGGTGAGCAATGCATGTTTTTCCCCAATTTCACTCTGTCTGTACATGAAGATGATCTTTATCTGCTGTGTGGCATTAAGACCAGATAGTAAGATGGTGGGGAAGCAGTGGAGTTGAAGGTTTCTCGGTGTTGCAGTGATACTGTAAGGAAGATAATTGGTATTTTTCAGTGTTTTTTGGTCTCGTAGCACTGAAGAAATAGCATCTTGGTTTTTATTCTCCTTTCTAATTCAAAGATTCTGTAGTGTAATTGTCCTTTCGAGTTTATGGCTAGTGAATTGTTATTGTGCTGTGAATGAAATCTGCTTCTTGAAAACAGCTTGTGATCAGTACCAAGTATAAAGATCAGCTAATTGCACGAGAAATGCAGGTTGTAGTCAGTTTGTTTCTGTTGCTGCGTCATGTTTCTTGCTTTATTTATAAGTTTTGTTATTTCTTGGGGACCACTGTGGTACTGTAAACTTCTCGTGAGCCATGTGAAAATGTCATTTTCACAGTTATCAGGTGACTGCCATTAAGTGATTAGGGAGAAAGTATGTGTATTATGTTGTTTGCTGCAAGAGAGGGATAAACATATTCATGGTATAACCCCCTTGATAACGCTGCTGTAACACAGGTATGTCTGATCAATCTGTTGTTTATAAGCTTATCTTGCAATACTTCGCCTCATCTTACATATCCGTATAAATGCCTGTCTTCATTTTGGCAAGTAAAAGGTGATTTTGAAGCTTCTCTTTCCTTCCTCTTGTCTCCTTTTTCCCCTCACAGACATAGCTTCAAATTCATAGCTTCTCTGAAACTTAGCTGTGAAAATGGTCATTTTTGATGACAGCTGTGGAGTTAAGCTTCCCAAGCTTGAGTGGCAGCCAGCCAACTGCTGGGACAAGTGGTGACCTTTCAGGACAATGTCTCTCACAAAAATGTCAAAATATTAAAATGGCAGACATCAAATGCCATGTGTGTGGGGAAGGGTAGTCAGCTGGCAGTCTTTCAGCTGAAGACAGTTAATCCACTGCTTGCTTGGATTAAACATTGAAAGCCCCTGCCTAAGTCTCTAAAATGTAGAGAAATTATTCGTATGTGTCCTGAATAATTTAAGAAGTTCTTCTGGGAAGATTTGGGACATGGATGGAAAATTTCAGAGGTGTTTTATTTAAAATCTGCTCAGACATCTTCCTGACAGATATACAGAAAAGCAGATTTTGGCCTTTAATTTTGCCCTTTGCATGGTATACCAGTTTTCCTCCCAAATCTCTTAACCAGAATGTAAATGGATCCTGATGAAGCCTAAGCAAAGTTCATCAACGTGCAGCAGGATGCTGAAATTCTGATAGCATGTGCACTGACTTTTTAGTCACATGCTCACTGAATACTTAACAATCCCCTGCAGTTCTTGGTTCTGCAGCCCTGAGCTGAAACCTCATTTGCTGTTACATGCATCGATGCTTTGTAAGTTTCTTTGAAGGCACTGAGGTGTGAGCATTCCCATGCTTGCTCAGATACCTTTACCCCCAGTAACAGATCAATGACACTGTGATAGGATGCCTTGCTGGTTCCCCCATCCCCGGCTGCATAAATATTTCTGGGAGGTGTGAAACTGTGTGATCCTTTACCTTGGCCTATAGGAGGCAGGCAGTTGATGAGAGAATAAATCTGTCCACCTTGTGATTGACCTTTCTTGGACAATAAGAAGTGGTACACCAGTGACTGCACTGGACCAGTCTTGTCTAGCCAGTTTGCAGCTGGCCACAGTTTAAGAGAATTCTCAGTATTCTCCATTCAAAGCACAGGTTGCGCTGCCAACACAGGTAACCCCTGCAAAGTATTCAATGTTCAGATTTAATAGTGCCAAATCCATTGTTACTTACCAACATGCTGAAAACGAATATACTCCTTTCCAATTTTCTTTCCTTTTCTCGTTCCCTTACAAGACAGGAGTTCTGTGCCATTCCAAGTTAGTTTTCTTACTACAAGCAAGCAACTTTCTGTAACTTTGTTTTAGTGCTCTTCACTGCTACTCACAGAGGAAGTATGTCCCTCCCCATCTGTTCTTTAAAACTGGGAAAGCTGTATTCCATGACCACCTTCTCTCTACTGTAGTCATAGGAAAGACTAAGTCTCCATGTTGGTCTTTTCTTTTTAGTTAGTGTTCTGTGATCGCTCCTCCTTTCTCCTAATTCCCTACAAAGAATTTTGAGGCAAATGAGATAGGTAAGCACAATTTCTCATAAACATCTTAGAGAAATTTATCCTTCGTCCTTCCCTTCCTTTCTCCCTTCCCCACCTTCAAATTTCTATCTGCTTTGACAAAAACATTTCTGTGATTTGAGACTTACTAAGATGAAAAAATCTGTTTAGAAGAAAACCATTATGCTCATCTAGTTGAGGAATAAAAAGGTAACTGGGATACCAATTAATGTAACTACCACAGCACAGATACCTAGGCTGAGTTTTGGATTTTGATCTTCAAACATCAAACCACATGTAGGCCCAATCTATTTAGTCATCCCTGATAATGGCTGCTGTTTTCTGTGGGCTCTGCATGAAGAAAAATCTGAGAAAAATAACTGAGAAAAATTAAATAATTTTAAATCAAATTATTCAGGACTTGGTTATTTCCTAAGAACCTGTGCAGTGTCAGATCATTACACCTGATATGAAATTCTGACTTGTCCCCAGACTGCTTACAAGCTGTACTAAAAAAACCGTCTTAGCACATGCTTACCACCATTCTTGTTTGGCTCTTCAGCTGAATTCAGAACACAGATGTCAGTAGTATGTTACAACTGAATTGGTTGTCAGGTGTCATGGGTTACCACCCCCCCCCCAACTGAAATGGTCAGGTCCAGGTGGATCTCCGGAGAAAAAGCCAATCAAAAGTTTTAGTAACGCCTCTGCTAATGACATATTTAAGAAAACGGAAGAGAAGGTGTTGGTGCAGAAGAAATTTGGCAGCCATGTAGGAGGGAGGCCAGGCCCTTCTCCCCCCAGCCTTAGGCCAGGGGCAGGCATGGCATTGAAGTCTCTCCAACTGGGACGTGTAACAGTGGAGAAACAAACTCCAGACAGAAGCTGCCCACCTGGAACTTGTTGCCTAAAGAATTCCAGTCTGGCGGAGATCAGAGAGGACTTGAGATAACCGAGCTTCCTCCAAGGTCAGTTCTAACAGGAGAAGAGTTGAGGTGAGGTGGGAGTCTTCCCCCCTCCAGCAGGGGAAAGACTGAAAGTTA
>VYXB01001089.1:2164908-2255008 GCA_013397135.1 Pachyramphus minor
GTCCTCAGGATAACAGAAAAGAAACTTTACAAGTGCTACAGAAATTGCTTTCAAAGGAAGAACCTTGTTTCCCCCTGAGCTGATACAAGGTGGGGAGAAATGCTTTTGTTGGAACCTGGTACTCAGCCAAATGCCCAAACCCACAGCGACGACCTTCCCCCCTCCCTTGCCCTCCCAAGGCGGGGGAATGAAGACTGGAAAACCTGAGATAAACTGAATTTACTAACATTCTTTTTCATAAGATAAGCAAGTTTAATTAGAACTGTTATAGTATATGTTATTCCTTAGTCTTTATCTTGTTAGTAATAAATCTTAGTATTATTCCCCTTATGTCAAACCTCTGTTTTGTCTGTATAAAACCTCTCTCAACTTATAGTAATTGTGTGGAGGGGGGGAGTTCAAGAAAAAAAATTGACCCCTGGTAAAACCCACAACATCAGGATAATAGAGTTTTCTTAGACATGGCCTTGAAAATGCATGTAATTAAAATTAGAAAATGACATACACTTACTGTGACCTTATTTCAGAGCTGTCTTACTGCTTCACTTGGAGTGTCTCCCTTAGGCTGTTAGTGTTTAGCTATTAAGTTAATGAAGTATATTAATTGAAAGTAACTCAGCTGACCAAAACGTGACTATAATTACAAAATAGTTGTGGGCCACCAATGAAGATTCCCCTTAAAATCATTAAGACACTATTGTCAATTACTAAGTTATTAAGGTTCATGATAAACTTAATTACTAAGGTAATAATGTTCATTATTAAGTTTAATGAAGCATGTTTACATTTGGTTATTTACAGAACCTAAATTTCAGTGTTCATTGTTGGCATGAACTAGCAGCAGTATGACACATGGCCATCAGACAGTAACTGACTCATCATGGACCATGTGCTGTGATTCAGGCAGGTGAACAGTGGGGATCACAACATGGGATGAGAGTCTTCATCTGTATTTTCTGCAAGACCAATTTTTCCCATCACTTTGCTCCTTATCCATCTTGCAAGTAGATTTCAGGAGCAGTCCCACATCTGTTAAGATCACCTTTTCTGATACCTTTTGTTTGAATAATGTGGTATAAGGTACACAGTGGTTTTTATACCCGTAAACTAGGACTGAATCTGCCATCTGAAATAAGTCAGGACAACTCTCTAGTTTACAAAGCCACATTATATTGTGCTATTCCATGCTGAAGGTATTTCATTTTTTTCAATTTGTACACTCTTCAGATTATTTTTCATGAGGCAACGCTGTAGCATGTGAATACGAGCTATAACTTAACTGACCAAGGTAAGCTACATAACTGAGCCAAACCTGTAATTATTCTTTCTGGAAATGTGTATTGCATAAAGCACTAGGATTTCTAATTGCCATTTTTATTTTGAGGTGATAAACCTGGTTGTATATGCAGGAATAAAAAAATCAAAAGGATCCCAGAGGGCCAAGCTGCAGTTGAAAAGATGCAGTACCTTGAATTTCTGAGAATTTTTTAATTTCAGTTTGGAACTATACTTTGCAATAATATCTCTTTTTTCATTGACACTGCAACTTGTATCACTTTAGTGACATATTAACCACTAAATTTAAATATATTCTGACAGCGTTGCTTGACCCTTCCAGAAAGTAGTGGAAAGGATCTATACAAATGCAAGCAGACAAACATGAAGGGCTGTTGTACTCATAAAACGTCTCTCTTTTTTTCATTCAGGGAACAATGAGTAAAAGCCTGGAAGATTATTTGCAAGCATGCAGTTAATCATAAATCCAGCTTGATCTGAATGGATAAAGCAGTAGTTTATCAATCTGGTTAGCCAGTACTTTGAAAGGATTTTGCGGAACTCATTAGTTCAGGAATATTAAGATGTGTGCCTCTTTTTTTATGAGACAATAACGTGATTCCCAAATGGATTAGCTAGAAGGTTAAAAGCAAAGCAATTTATCCCCATGGCGGTATGGATTAGTGTTAAGAACATTCTGAAATCCTGTCCTCTCCTTAATTTATTTCAAAGCATTCTTAAAAGTAATGACCTAATTTTAAAGACAGTAAATCAGAAGTAAGCAAATCACTGCAGCTTGTTTGTCTTTTGGAAAGATGGGTAGTCTTAATTTAAAGGCTTCAATGCTTTTGAGTCTCCTTTACCTATCTAGGGGCGTAACTGAAAAAAGTTAAACACCTTTTCTGTTTTGTTCCCCCCCTCTCCTTCCATTCAATGGGAATTCATTTACACAAGGGGCTTTTTTAAAAAATGAGAGAGTTTGCAGTCTGATATTGAGCTACTTCTGTTGAATGCCTTGTAATGAACCAGTTTCCACTCCTCTTGGGAAATAGGTTCACTGAAATCAGTGTCTTTGACTCTGTCTTGGCAGAGAAGTAGCTCCTGCTGGAACTACTAGTCCTGTCAGGGCTAGGTTTTTGAAAGAGGAGGTTGACATCAACTCCCTTGACATTCTGAGTATTGCCCTCTGACATACCTGAATCTGTAGGTTGCTATAGCTGTGTTAGAGTATGTGTGGCCCCTGGGTTTTCAAACTAGTCATTAGATAATGCCAAGACATTAGGTAATTGCAATGTAAAAGTAAAGCAATGAGGCTGAAAATGGATTAAAGAATTAGATAACTAACAACCAAATTATTTTAGCATGTTTGGAGTTCCCAGGACAATATACTTTTTAGCCTTTGGCCAAGACATAGCCATCCTACAAATGCACATAACTCATCCTGCATATTCTCATGGCAAATTTTTCCTCCAAATGGGCTTCCAACCACCATTGTTTCTACCAGGTGAAATAGCCAAAGTACTCTTTTTCTCTATAAAATTAAGATTGTGTGCTTCAAAATGAGAAATGGAGAATTTGTTCAGATTTTCTTTTGTTTTTGACAGCATGTTGAGAGTTAACAGAGTTATGCTTGTAGCATAGATACCATTGTATAGTGCTTATAATGAACACCATGCTATGATACCAAAGGTCTTCTAGAAATCAATAATTATTGATGAGAAAATAAGTCATTATTTTCACTGTAATTATTAGGAGACATGTGATGGTTTGCTTTGGTTCTGACCTTGGTTGTTCATGCACTAAAATAATAATTGCAGCTAATTCCTTTTTTTCCATAAATGTTCATTTCTTGGTCAGCATCACAGAATGCAGGTAAGGGAGGACCACCATGCAAAACACTTGTATTTCTTGGGAAGTGCGAGTTTATCCTTTTGGGGCAACAAAAGGCCTCCTCATTGGCTTAAGGTAATGCTTTTAAAAAATTATTCTGTCCTTAAAATGTTTTCTAAAAGGTTTTGCTTTGCTTTATTCTTGGAAGGGCTGAGGGCAAATAGACACAGGGAGGACTTCACCTGATTGCAAGTACTATGGAGAGCAGAAAGTTCTTTGATGCTCCTTGATCCTCAGCCAGCTAGCCCTTGGAGAAATCAGAGCCGATGTTATGCAACCCTGATTTGGGGAAAAAATAGCTTAGATCCTGCAGGAGCAGCAAACCCACACTACTCTGGTCATATCATGTGGAAAGCCTTTTCCTGTAAATATATTTCCCCTCTGTTTGTCACTGAGGAAAGTCTGAATGTTGTCAGAGCAACAAGTGGCTCAACATCAGTATGTCATCATCTGTGCTTCCGGTGAACTATTTAAATAAAGGTGTTTGTAAAGAAAGTGCAAGAAAGCCCTTCAGCTGATTGCGTTAATCAGGGAGGGAATTAAAAGTAAGTGTAGGGCTGCCTATGACACTGGCAGTGCAATTCTCTAGGTCAGTGGATTGCTGTCTCTTCACAGGACTGTTTGTCAATGGGTATGTGTTACAAAGAACTCCAGAGTAGTTTGTTTATCTAGTGATTCAGAACAGATGCTCAAATAGCAGAACTTTCATGAAGGAGGAATTGACAAAGAGTGCAGCTGGGGTGAGGATGGTACAAGAAACTCCATCCATCATTTTCCAAAAGGCACAATGAATGCCTTAATTGTTGCTACTAACAATTGTTGGCCATTTTATTTGCTATAGCAAAAGTATGATGCCCCAGAGAGTCAACTTGGAAAAATACAGTGACAGGGGAGTGTCTTTTTCCTGTTCACTTGGCTTCATTTATTGAACAGATTCCACTGGCTCTGTCTGGACCAAGACTTTCCACTATTGCTCACCTGCAAAGCACACTTCTTGACCACCATGAAGTCTTGAGCTCGCTAATATAGTTGTAATTAGGGAAGGAACAGCCCTGACAGTGAGGAAATAGTGTTAGTACAGTATGCAATGAAAGGAGCAATATTTCATATTGGGAAATTTTTGTAAGACAATATTTCTTCTAAGAGAGCTGCCCATGGGAATACTTCTCCTCATAACAGAGAGTTTCCTTCAGTGCCTTGTGAACTGTCCTTTTTCATTGAACTGGGTGTGTTGTGCCTTATTTAATATCTTCCTCTGCTGCAAGGTTTATAAAGGTATGCTACACAAACACTAGGAAAGGAGAGAAAGCAAGATGCCTATATCACATAAAAAATTTGCCTCCCAAGTGAGTATGCATCGGGACACAGTGAATTTAGTGTACATATTCATGTGATGTTAAAAAATTCATTTTCTGGAATAAAACCGCTCCCTGCTTTTTAATATTCAGGCTCCTACTGCAAAGCAGAGGATTTTAGAGGTTCTCAAATAAAGACACGCGAATTTTTGTCATGCAAAAGCCATTTTTCTTAATCTCGCTCTCAGAAATAACTCAATGATTTTGGCTGAATTTTTTTTAATGAGACAAACATCTAGTATGAAAAATTTTACTCTAGCCACGAAATAATGTCAATCTATTAAATGCTGAAGCAGGATCACTTAATGGAGAAATATAAAATTACTATACCTACAGGTCATACTATCAAAATGCACTAAAAATGCACAGTTGACAACAAAAGGCTGCTCTGGGCAAAGATCATGGCATTCAGTACCTCTGTGTAGCAAGGAGATTCCTAAGGTTCCTTAGAAAAAAATTGGAATGGCAATTTATTCTGTTGAGGATCATATTAAATACTTCTGTGGGTTCTTCCCCTTCCAAAAAGTGATGTTGGAACTTGCTGTAGAGTCTGAGATTACTGTGGATAAGGAAGAAAGTGAAAGGCAAAAAGACTGGATCATCTTCAGTTTTATTTTTTGAAGTGCTACTGGGAATTTGATTTTTTTCTCCTCATTCACAAGTTAAATAGATTTTGGAATCTGCGGAATATTTTCTTTCAGAGTGCCTGTGTCTTGTTATTTTGTATTGTGAACATTAATGCTTCTAAATCCTCTGGAGTACCGAGGGGGTTTAGGCATCATCATATTTAGGGATGCCAGTGGAATGGACTACAATATAAGCTTCCTTTCTGGCTGACTTGTGCTTTTTGCTGTCTTTAACCTGTTCTTAAAATGGCAAAGAAATATAGCTTTAAAGTAACTGCATTAATCCAATCAATTGCTGAATTTTGGCAATTACATTGCAATTATCACTGCCTCCTTCTGTGCAGTCTCATTCAGCTTGAACTTGAGTCAGAAAGCAACCAAGAGAAACAACAATCCTTTAAATGTACCACATTGCTGACCTTGACGAGCATGCAGAAAACCACAAGTGAATGCACACAAATTTGTTCATCCAAACACTGTGATATTACCTCACACAGACTTTTTTCCTTGCATGCAAACACAGTCAGAGTGTGTGAGCTATAATTTAATCCATATTGTAGCCTGGGTCAACACAAAGGCCCTGGTAGAGCACTGTGATGCAGTAGGGCAGCTGTGACTGTTTTAACAGAATCAGGGGGTCCTTGCTCGAGGAATGAGGCAGAATATTCATTACTTTTAAAGCAATAAGAAGAATGAATGCTGAAAGAAGTGGCTTTTTTATATATAAGTGTCTGTTAAATAGAACAAAAAGCAGACTGAGATGGAACTGATTTCATATTACTGTAAAAATACCATACTGATACTGAATCCAGGTTATAGAGATTATAATTTTATTTCATGCTGCATACCTTCAGAAAACCCTTACTACTTTAGATAGCATTGGTACTGCTTTTGCATATATATATATTTTAAATTTATTTATTTGCTTGAGATAGAATATACAATATCTCCAGGCTTATTTGCTGGCTAGGTAATATTTCAAAAGACTTTTAAGTTCCTTCCCTTCAGTTAACATTTCAAGAAACCTATCTAGACCTTTCCATTTTCAAATGAAAATATATAATTTAGTTGATTTTAGATTCACATTGAATAAATAATTAAATGTCATGTTTAATTCTTAGTTATGTCCATAAGTATTAAAATTAATTACAAGTTCTTATATGTATTTCTCCCTGTAACTTACAGTTGTTATGTATACATACAGGCTCATACAAATACTTCTTAGGGAGAATTTGTTTTAAATATGGATATGTGTTTCTGAAGCCTTGTAGCATTCCATGAATTCCATTTATTTTCAAATCAGTGAGAGCATATTGAACATATTCTTTCAGTATGCATGTTTCATAGGTTTGCTTCAATTTTATAGACCATACAGAAATGTGTGGGAAGTGCTTTCATTCTGAAGTGAGCCATTTTTCTGTACACTTCTTTGTTGTTCTTGCCTTTAATAAGAACCTTTGTATGCTCAGTCTGCTGATGTTGTCTGTTATCCATTTTCACTCAGCTTCTTGTATGTGTGATTAACTCAAGAATTACTCTGGGGCTATTTTGACCCCCAGTTCACTTTTCTTAGACTGCTATAAAATGGCATGACATAATTAAATCCAGACGTGGGGGTGGTTTGGTTCTGATTACATGACAGGTTTAGCCATGTGCTACTTGGATCAGGAGGACTTTTATATTTTAATTGAGTTTTCCTGTGTCGCTAAAGTGTGTAGTATCTTCTAACATTAAGGTCTTCTTTCACTCTCCTACTGCTCAGAATACCTTTATAACAGAGCTTTGCTTGAGAACTAGCATGTCCCTGTTTTTATAGGGGGGTAGCTAATCACTAGGAACTTGACTTGAAAACACCTGGAATTCATCAAAATTCCCTCTTACTAGCCTGTTATATGAGGATATTGAAAACTTGGACTGCTGTGTTTGCTTGCAGGCTTCTATCAGTACACACCACCATCTTTTAAAAGCATTTCTTTATCCAAGCGAATGATTCTGACCTTTGTTGTGTCTCTGCAGTTTCAAGCATTTAAATTATTTAAGTGTTTCCGCATGCTAGATAACTAGCACACTTTCTCTAGGCTTGCTGGGTAGAAAGGGTATGGAAAAGTAAGTTGGGTATAGCATTTTTCTTGGTATCCCCCTCCCTCCAATTCAGCAAGTAGGCATAAAATGCATGAGTAGTCTCATTCAGGGAGAAGTAAACTCCTGATCCACACTGGGAGAGGGGAGGGACAAGTCACATCTGCACCATTAGGCGCAGACCACTTTGGCCATTATTCAATGGGGTGTGTATGTGCAAAGAGAGTTAATTCCTTTTAGTTCCTGGATAAATCCATGGCTGACCTCATTGATGTGACAGTGAAATCAGCGGGAGTTCTCATATGCTTGGCAGGAAGGCACGTATTAAAATGCTTTCTTTGAACCAAGGTCACTGCATTGCTAATCTGAGCATTTTTCCTGTGATGGGCAAATACCTCTTGGTCTCTGAGCATCATTTGCTCTTGTTGATGCAGAGGTTTGGTTCTCTGCCAAGGAAGCAAGTGGGATATTTACTGCTGAGTTCAAGATGAATAGGATTTCTAATGGGAGCATGAACCATGGCTATCTTGAAGGCAGTCTTCTAGTTAATTGTATCTGTTTGTTGTGTAACAGCAAGGTCTTCGCAAAAGAGTTCTTTTGAGTATCTGCCTTGAGTTCTTATGTGTGAGCAGGAACATCTCAGCTCACAGAGAATTGCAAGGAACTGGAGAAGTGATCTTTTTTTCCTTGTGAACAAGCTCACATTACAAAGGCCATACCTAATAAGGAATTTGTCAGTTCCAAAGACACTGCTGGAAATGTTTATGCTGTTATATAGAAAAGCATTTCTTGGAGACAAATGATCTGGTAATTTGAAATTAGGGTGGATGTGTGTGCTACTGGTGTCTGTGGCTCTTTTTTGGCTTTTTTGTCAGAGTACCTGACAAATGTACAGAAGCAGAATGTAGGTCTGCTTCAAAGCCAAAACATTTGTCCTTTTGAAATATTTTTGTGGACTCTGAAGCTAGTCAGAGCCAAAGGGTGTTTCAGCACTCTTTGAAGAATCCCTCTAGAAGTGCATGAATCGCCCCCAAATGACAGTGGAATTTAAATGTTGTCTCTAGATTCATTCACATAACTTAATACAGAAGTGCCTGTAGTGTAGTATAGCAAGGCTCAAAGTAGCTTGTAGCCAGCTTGGCTATAGAAGCCAGTTATGGCAGCATAGTGCCCAAGACAGACTGATTTGCTTTGCTTCTTGTCTGAGTAGGTTTACTATGTTTTACAATCCCAAAGTTAATCTTTGCCCAGAGTGTGTGTATTTTTGGAGGTGCATTTGGGTTATGTTTGTAATAACTGACCTTAGAGGTGGTAGGAAATCTTAAAGAAAACTTACCCTGCTGATGTAGTTATCCTGTTTATCAGTTTTCAAAGGATGTATTTCTTAAGTCAATAATGAAAATAGTAACAGTTTGTATGTCTGAAATTTCTTCAGTGAAAGCTTCAAAGCACTGTAAATATATCCACACAGAACTTCTGTGAAATAGGTAAGACATAATATTACCACTTTACAGAGGGATATAAAAAATGGAATCACTAGTGCAGATCTAACTAGAACACCAGTGATAGTCAGACACGCCAACTGCTGATGTACATCAACTGTATAGCCCTTGTTTTCTTTCCACACAGCTTCTAATGCTATAATTGTATTTTTGGGTATAGTTACCATTTCATAATAGTCTGCTGCTTTTCCACTCCTGTGAAGTAGAGATACAAGTCTTTGTGTGCAGTGTGGCGTTATTTACACTATTAAGTTCTGGCAGGTATCTCTGTTTGATCTGATCCTTCGTGTAGCATTACTGATGAGGTTGAAGGAACCATGACAAGCCTTGAAGAGAGGCAGATTCTGGATAGGAAGCTGGCACATTAGGGGGAGATTCCAGCAATTTTTCAGCAGTGCAGGAAGAAGTAGTTGTAAACCTGACCTTTCTGTGTAGAGGAGCATGAAGAGAGAGGTGCTGACAGGAGTTGTTTCACTTAAGCCATTTGGGCACAGGCTTACTTCCTATAGTATATGTGGCCTCCAGAGGTTAGATACATCCCCAGAGTCTTTTCTGGCACTTGCTAGACCTCAAGAGGCACCAGCAAAGGGTTAAATAGTTCCACAGTGTGTTGCTGGCTCTCTAATTAGGAAGTGGTCCAAGAGCTCAAAGTTCAAAATGCACATGATCTGAGCTGGGACTGAGCCCAAGTTCCCATTGATTGCAGCCTCACATGTTAGTGTGCTGCATCTGCACACGATCTCTTCCCCTTGCCATTTCTGACATCTGTTTTCCTTTTTAAAATGAAAATGAAACAATTCAGCTACAAAGTTTCACTTCTTTTGTCACTATCTAAAATCTTTCATTGCTTGAGCTTGTGTACTTTCTGGGAATAATTTGTGACCCACTTAATAATTGAAAGCAAGCCAGTAAAACATGACAAAAATCTTCTCACTCCTCTCTATTCTGCAGCATCTGTGGCTACTGCTGGAGAAGCAGGACAGGTCTACTCTCAGCATTGGAATAGATATGAACTGGTCAGGCTGAGCCTCAGGGGACCTGGGGTTCCTTGTTGGCCCCTCAAAGGGAGACAATAAGGTCAGGCAAAATAGCATCCAGGTGAACTTGTGTTTTGAGAAGAAAGGGCAGAATGAGGCTGGGCTGAGGCCACAAAATGGGAAAAGTAAAAAACCAGTTTTCGCAAGCAAACAATAAAAAGTAGAAGCCAGTTGTATGGATGGTAATATGAAAGGGGACCAAGTCAAAATGTTACTCATGGAGCCTGCAACCTAGGGAGTGGACAAAGTTCTGCTGAATTATATCATAGAATCATAGAATATGCTGAGTTGGAAGAGATGCATTAGGCTCATCCAATTCCTGGCCCTACACAGGCCACCTCAGGAATCACACCATGTGCCTGAGAGCCTTGTCCAAATGCTTCTTGAACTCAGGCAGGCTCGGTCTGAGTGACAGGGCTGTGACCACTTCCCTGGGCAGCCTGTTCAGTGCCCAGCCACCCTGTGGGTGAAAACCTTTTTCCTGATATCTCACCTAAACCTCCCCTGACTTAGCTTCATGCTGTTTCTTTGAGTCCTGTCATTGGTCATGAGAGTGAAGAGATCAGTGCCTGCTCCTCCCCTTTCCCTCACAAGGAGGTTGCAGCCTGCAATGACGTCTCCCTTCAGTCTCCTCCAGGCTGAACAGACCAAGTGACCTCAGCTGCTCCTCATTCGGCTTTTCCTCAAGGCCCTTGACCATCTTCATTGCTCTGCTTTGGATGCTCGCTAAGAGCTTAATGTCTTTCTCATACTGAGGTGCCCAAACCACACGCAATATTCAAGCTGAGGCTGCACCAGTGCAGAGCAGAGCAGGATAATCCCCTTCCTCAACTGGCTGGTGATGCTTTGCCTGATGCCCCCCAGGACCCAGTTGGCCCTCCTGGCTGCCAGGGCACTGCTGACTCATATTCAACTTGCCATCGACCAGGACCCTCAGGTCCTTTCCACAGCACTGCTCTCCAACCTCTCATTCCCAGTCTGTACACACAGCCACGGTTGTCCCATCCCAGTGCAGAATCCAGCACTTCCCCTTGTTAAACTTCATATGGCTGGTGATTTCCCAGTCCTGTAATTTGTTGAGGTCTCTCTGCAGGGCCTCCCTGCCTTCAAGGAAGTCAAAACAGCTCCTCCCAATTTAGTGTCATCAGCAAACTTACTCAGTATTCCTTTGAGTCCTGCATGCAAGGCATTAATGAAGGTGTTGAAGAGAACTCAAATATTTTGTTTTCAGATGCAAAAAGATATTTCATTTGTTTTGCCTGTCAAAATCTATCTTCTATCCAAATATTTTGATAGGAAAACAAGTTATTACTATGTTTTCAGAAACTTGCATTTTAATAAAATCACACCTTCCTTTAGAAAATATATTTCAATAAAACATTTTAGTTCTTGCTTGAAATGAAACAAGCAGTTACAGGAGCTTTTGGGACCTTGTGTTTAAGAATGGCATGGTTTGGGGGGGTCAGAGTTTTAAGTTTCACCTCGGAATAGATAGCAGCTTCTGGAGATGACAGCCAGCTTTTTGCTTATGAAAAAGGTGCTGATTCTGGTCTGCACCTTTTTCCCCTCTCCTTTTTCAGCCACATGTGCTTACTGTTTGCCTCCGCTGGCTCTTGGGCGGCTTAATGTGGCAGGGAGATGAGTCAGATCTTTAACCTGTCTGAAAAACATACCCAGCAAGACAAATTTGGTCTGTGAGCTTTCACACCATTCCAGGAACATGCCTGAGAGAGGGGCAGGCCTGTGCAGCTGGGAATGGTGGTGATGAGAGGGGGCAGGATGGCCCTTTTGGTAAGAGTAAGTTGTTAAATCAGCTTGGCCATCACACTTAGCTGGTGCCTGGATTGGTATCATTGGCGGTACTGATAACAATTTTCCTGCGTCATACAAGGCTCAAGGACAAAGAGGCAGCTTCATCCTTCACATTATTCTGTTAGTGGAGTCGCAGGAGTTGTACCCAGGCTGACTTTGTCTAAAGTGTGCCTTTTCAACATAGTCCACTAAATCAGCTCATTCTTGCTCTCTCTTTTGTTTCTTTATTTGTGGCTACACTGAATTAGCATCTTAAATAAATTGCCATGGGAATCAGAGATGCAATAGCTAGCTTGCTTTCTCTTGTGCATCTACAAACAGTCTTTTCATAGCAGTCTTTTCACAATCTCATGTACAGTGTTTGGGCACTTGATGCATATCCATCAAGGGCTTTTTATGCCTGTCCTGTTCCGTAAAATATAACAGTGTAAGGTGCATAACATGTAATATATGGTTGATGGTAGAAGATTTCTAGCACATATTATTTATATACACAGCTGAAACATCCCTCCTTCTGGAGTGACTTGTTGACTATTTATTGTTGCTTGCTCTCATACTGATACATTATTTCTATATTTTGTGACAAGTGGATTGTAGAATGGAAAGAAGAATTGGTAACTTGATTTGATGAAGCAGGGCATTCTCTTCATAGAGGACAAGGTAAGAAAAGAGAGCTTTGTAGGAAGAGAGAAAGCTGAAAAGACAGGCCTTGTGATGAAGAGAGCTGTGGGAGTGGATCCATAAGAAAGAAGAAACTCTGAAAAGGCCTTGAAGTTCAGGACAAGAAAGCATGGCTTTCATAGGGGTGTAGGCAATGTGGCTGTGGTGTGGAACAAAAGATGACCTCAATTACTGAATTTTTTGTGGAAAACAATGCAGTTGCATTGGGAATAAGATCCAGGCTCACTAATCAAAATAATTAAAGTAATCGAATACTGTGATCACATGCGGGAGCTCAGCAGAGATTGACATGTTAAAAATATTAGAAAAGAGCTCTGGTAAAATAATATTGTTAGTGTGGGTAGCACAGAGTTAACTAAGTAGGAAATCTGGGTAAAAGTCAAGGCAGTGTAGGTTATATACTTGGGTGGCAGCTGATGGAGCTGTGCAATTGCACCAGAATCTCAGATATCATTGAAGAATGTGCCTAGTATGTCTCACTGTGAAGAAAAACTTGCAAACGTGACCCCGATACATTGTGGTGCAGCGCCATGTGCCAGAAGTCTTGTGCAGCCTGTCAGCAGAAGCCTGAGAGCTGCGATATGCCTTCCCATCTGAACGAGGTGCTAACTCCAGCATCTGCTTCTGCAGGGTGTTCAACTGCATTACCAAAGCAGAAGGGGAGAGAAATGACTTTTGCCAAGACTACAATGAAATTAATGTAGTGTGATTGTACTGCTTTAATTTGACCCCAGAAAAGGATCTTAAAATTAGGAGCTGTCAAGGCATTTAATACAATATGACTAAAACACAGGGTAAAATATGGAACTGGAGAAAATTAGAAAGCTGAAAAATACATATGGATGCTTGTAAATCACTGACATAAAGTGGTACAGAAGCCTGCACAAGCAAATAGTAAAAGCTGGATAGACTATAACAAGAGTAGGGTGCTTTTGGGATCGTGAGGGAGGAAGGGGTAGATGCTGAGAGAAGAATTAATCAGAAAGGTCAGAGAAAAAAATGGTTAAAGCCAAAACGATGGCATGGGTTTTAAGGAGGATTTTAGTTATTTCTAAAGCAAAAGAGAGCTCAAAGAGCCTGAGGCTTGAAGCACAAAGCATGATATTTATGCAGGGAGTTATTATAAAATTCTTGATGAGAGTGATTTTGGTGGCAGACAGGCCTCACAGCCAAACTAGAATCATAAGAAAGTAGGACAGAGCTGGGATGAAATGGGATCAGCAGCTGTAAGCAGGGTATTCAATTAACTAGGAACTATTCAGTTCAAACAAAGGAGAGAGGAACTTGGGGAGACAGGTGGGATCATAGATGGCTGAGGTAAGATTAGCAGGAGCTTATATTTCAGGGAGTATTCACTCCATGCAATACCTCTTTTGTCTCTGTGTTAAGATCAGTAAACTGACAGAGAAGTATTTGCTTCTGTGCTACGTTACCTTTCCTTGAATGATGGGGGAACAGACAGGGGGGCACGGTGTAGTGCGGAAGACAGGGCAGACTCAACACCTCTACTTTTAACAGCAGTAAGTTGGTAGATGAACTTGGTTCTGTCACAGAACCTTACCCTAAGGTACCTCTGTTATGACTGCTGTTTTGGGAGGAGATCAGGACCAAAAGAACAAGCAGTTAAGATGGAGGTGAAGAGAAGCAGTCACAGGAGGATCAATGAAGGTTGGGGGGTCAGGTCAAGAAGGTCAGGGTAAGATATTTGTGACAGAGAAGCGAGAAATGCCACTGTCAGCAAATAAAGCATGTTAGGAAGGATGAGAGTAAGAAAAAGAGCAAAGAGAAGAAAAATCAGAGACTTTGCAAGTGAAGCTTCTTTTCAGTGAATATGAGCTAAACTTAATTTACAGGTTTTTTGTTCATTCATTGGTATGTTTGACTGACCTAAAACAAACAATGCATTGGAGATGCCTGCGGGCTCTCTAAAAGTGTTTGTATAAATATGCAGCAAATATGTGCTTTTCCTGAAGTGACCTATTGATTTTTTTTTTCCTTCCACCCTAAGCCTTTTAATACCTAGCAGCAAACTGTCAAGCACTGGCCCTTCCCAGTCAGTCCCCCTTGTTCCCCTGCTTAAGAATGAAATGCAATATCTTGAACACCCAGAATGCGAAGAAGCTAATCATTGGCTCGCATTGTGGCTGGCAGGGCAGACCCGCCTCTTTGGCTTGTGCTGACAAGCTGTTTATGTTTGTGCAAGGCCACCCTTTAACTCAGCCGCCCGATGGCCGTAATGGGACCAACTATCTGAATGCAGGGAGCTCAATCTTCTGATCAGAGGCACAGCGAATTTCAGCCTCTTATACTCCTGTGTGGACTCTATGGAACACTAGTAAGTAGCTTTCTGTTGTCTTCTGGATTTTCTCATAAGACTAAGGGCATGTTTTAGCAAGGCAGGTAGGCGCTGTCATTCAGAGAAGCAGCTATTAAAGTATTTTCCTCTGTCTAAAGTAAAAGAGCAGCTACTTTGTATGCAGTGTCATGACTACAAGGACCACACGATTTCAATCTCGAATGAGACCTTCTTGGGAGGCAAAAGGGAACAAGTTAATAATAACACAACCAATTTCAACTTACTAGGGGTTTTTTTAATATGTATATATATGTAATACTTAATTTAATCTGCATATAGTTCTTATTTTTAGCTACATTTCCAGTATTTGATCATCCAGTCATATTTCAAACACCAACAGTTTTTGCAAGGTCATGAGTAGCGTGGTTTGGAAAAGTGTGAAATGGCTAGAAATTAGATATTATAAAATGAATTTTCCCCAAAATGCTGATATGTGCTGTCATATTCGAAGATATACGTCTAGCAGTAGAAAAGCAAAGTTATGTTCAGAGATTTCAGTCCTCTTTGTTGACTGCTGTTGGGAAATGTTCACAGCTCCACAGAGCAAAAGACTGCAAAGATGGAACGAGCTTGACTTCTTGCATCTTTAATATGCCCTTTCTAATTTTCAGAATTGGAAATAAAATATTACCTACTCGGACAGTATTCTTCAACTTAGTCCTGCATAGCATATATTGATGGACTTTTTAGATTTTCTCTTTTACCATTTACACCAGCAAAGAGAATCTTAATGTCCCTGTCAGAGCTGGCCACCATGCAGAATCTCAGAACTAGTCTGCTCCTGAAGTTTTGGGGAATCTGTGACTAGGTTTCATGTGGTAAGTGAGGCTCAGACTATGAGTTCAAGATACCTGGGGGAAGTGTGTTCATTATTCCTCTTTTTAAAATCACAGGAAAGTAAGTTTCAATCAGATCTTCATTAGCCTTGAGTCATGCCAAAAAAAGAAAAAAGGCAAATCCAAAGCAAGGCCTGATACTGTGTTCCGTTCAGCTTGTTTAATTTGCCCCCTATGGATGTACCCCATAAGGGGATGCCCTGGGGGTTTTGCCCTGGTCTCGTGCAGAGCTTCTGCAGACAGCCCTGATGTAGTCTGGAGACCTTTGGCTCAACTCTCCTTCTCATCTATAGGATCTTAAGGACTGCATCAATGAGTTGTGAATTGCAGAGGGGCGGTCAAGGAATATTATGTGTGGGAAGCAGTGGCTAAGAGATGGCTAGACAAAAACTTTCAAATAAAATTGGTCAGATTATGGGCAGCTATTGTACTTGGTACATTTTAACTAGGTGGGTCTTGATGCTGATGGTAGTTAGGCTCTGAGACTGAGCGTCCTCTACGGCAATACAGTGCATGTGTGGTAGTGTACGAACTAAAGCTAATTACAGAAATAAGCTGCTTCTGTGCCAGGCTGTGAACACAAGCCAGAGTGTTTCAGTCAGTCACTCTAAGTTGCAGATAGATACTAAGCCTTGATTAGTGAAGATGGAAATGAAATTGTTTTTCCTCTATAGATCAAGAAAGCAGAATCTCAGTAC
Organism: Pachyramphus minor; assembly: GCA_013397135.1. NCBI lineage: Eukaryota > Metazoa > Chordata > Aves > Passeriformes > Tyrannidae > Pachyramphus > Pachyramphus minor. The sequence continues at coordinate 2,181,056 of VYXB01001089.1, forward strand.
TTAAGTAACAGTGAAAGCCATGAGATACACACCTAGGAGTTTTTGCTGTGCTCTCTCAGTACATAGTTAGGAGTAATCAATATGCTTACCACATTGTCTCTCTCTTGACTGAAGAAAGAACTCCCTTGTGCATCACGAGCTCAGCACAACATGGCTGGCTCTGTAGGGGCAGACTGTGCCTGTTTGATTTGCATCAGGGTAAACAGGCAGAAGATTAAAATTGATTTTTTTCCTCTCAGAGAGATCATTTTGAGGATGAATTCGCAGGGCTTGCTAAAACAAGGTGCTGAATCAACATTCTTCATTTAAAAAAAATGCTCTGAACTGCATAAGCTATAATTGGATTTTTTGATTCTGAGATGGTAGGCAGTTTGTGAAAACAAAATTACTTATTAATACTCATTAATAGAGTATTCAGATAGCCTGGGAAGCAGATAAGCATATCACCCTCAATCTACAAAAGAGGGAAATGAAATCTGCAAGAAAGCTGGAAATAGAACTAAGATCTGCTTCCAGGGCTGTGTTTTTACTGCAATTCATTCTCTTCCTCTGGCTCTATAGGCGCACTGTATGTTGACTGCAGGATCACTTGCCAACATTTTCCTGTGGTTGAGGAAAATGCAGGCACATATGTAATTGTTCAGTTGTTCAGGACTTAATGGAAGATACTAATTTGGAGACGACTGAAACCCTGACCAGTGTTTCCCAAATATACTTACGGTTACCAGATTACTAAGACTACTAGATTTTCCTCTTTATTGCCCTTGAGGATGTCAGGCCAGCTCCCAAAATGAATCAATTTCTTGGGAAAGAACAACTTTGGATTAATAAGAGTTTTGAGTTACTAGAGCTGTAATTCATGACACTGGGCATTTGAATTTTTAGTGAAAGCAGGAGACTTCAAGGGTTATTTTCATCTCAGGGTTTTGGACTATTAGCAGGTGCTCTGCTGACATGACCTACATGCTTGACACACATAAATTAAGGTTATGATAAGGGAGAGCCTGTGAGTGAAATACCATATGTGCCCCCCTCCCATCAGCTTTTTGAGTCTGACCAGGAAACTGAACTGTCAGGTAGCAGGAAAAAGTCTGAGGGACTGAAAGAAGCAATGGCAGCCTTCTGTCAGGTTTGAATAGAATTCCTTGTAAAATCGCTCACTATCAATAGAACTCAGGTCTCCATAGGGATAAAGGCTAAGATTTGCAAACAACCCCTCCTCAGCCTCCTTGGGTAAGTTGCCCTCCCTCTTAAATCTAAACCCTCTTACTGCTATCCTCCATGCTAATATCCTCAATTTTTACCCAAACCTATGAAAGCTTTTAAAATCTTTCATTTGTGGTTTGGGTTTTTCTTTTCCAGGTCCCTTTTCCTAGTTATTAGATCCTTTTCCAGGTAAGGAATATTTTTGCCACTAAAGTGGAACATACTGGTTGGTTCTAAAAAAATGAAAAATGCTAAGCATGCAGACTTTTCCATTAAAAAAAGAAAGAGCAGCAGGGCTGTAGTACTCAGATCTCACTCATACATCAAGAGCAGAGAGTCTTCTTCTCATATGTACATTTTATTTTGGTGGTGTTACTTGGAGAAGGCACTGCACTTAGGAAAGGAAAGGATTGCTAGGCAGGTTATAGATGCAAAATTCACCCCAGAAACAAAGAGGAAGTTTCTCAAGCAGGGATTTGCCACAGGGCCCATTCTGCATGGTGGCCTGAAATACAATGGAAAACTTGGGCCAAGAGAGAAAGAAAAGGGATCACTTCCTATCTTTCTTGCCTGTGGCAGGGAATGAATTGCAGTGGCTAAGGGGTCTTCAGGTCTGTAGTGCCTTAAATCATCTGTATCTACCAGTGTCCACTGGTTTCTTTGACTTCTCTCCCTCCTATCTGATTGATATGCCTGGCCTTCCTGCTAGCCAACAATGCTGAGAGAAACAAGCATCAGTGCATTATGGCTCTGCTCTGCTCTTATGCTGGGAAGACGTTCCCTTGGATCCATAGGCAAGCCCTAAACTTTCTTCTTACTGCAATCACTGGCTTACAGAACAGGCTATCTGCATTGCTGCTTTGCTTTGATAGTGTGTAAAAGGCACAGTCTTACAAACTACCTTCTTTTAGGTTACATACAGGACTTCTATAATATTAGCTGCAGCCTTCAGATGGTCCACCCTGATTCCTCCCTACCTCACTTCTCTCAGGCCCAGAAAGCAAACTGTATCCCAGTATGTGCTCAAGTAGGCAGGAAATAATATAGATGCCACTGTTTCTTCATCCATGAAGAAGCTTTTAAATATTTCAGTTTCCTTCCTTATTGCCTTTGCCAAAGGTCAAAGAAAGCAGCAACTTAAGCTCATAGCATAAAATGTCCCTAATTAAGAGGGTAGCTTGCTGTGTTCTGTCCTGGTTGCTGCTGTCTAAAAAAACTTATCATGGCTGTCATCAGCCTTTTCCTCTTATCACTGTTGGTTCACAGCATGTGAAAGTGAGAAGCACAGTATCCATTAAGATTCAAGAATTGTACTGCAGTTTCCTTCCTGAAATGAAATCATACTGGGGCTTGCTTTCTTGTTGACATCTTTCTTCTTATGCAGCATCTTCAGTTGACACTTTACCTAATGCTCCCTAAGGTATGGTGTAACCCCCTTAACGTGCCTTAGCTGTCAAATGTTAATGTTTCTTATAGTAATATTCTGGCATGGAATTCTGCAGATCTTACTCTGGCAAAACTCTCACTAGTGGCAATAGGGAGGCTGGTTACTTAAGGACTGAAATGGGACTTTGAGAATTACAATATTTTCTCATATGTGTCATTTAATTTCTGCTTCTGATTGGGTTGCTTAACTTTAAGATGGTACCTTTGGCCTTCTTTTCTATTAGTTTTTGAATGTGTAAGAGCATGCTGATAGGTATTTGATGATGTTAATATCAACTCCAGCATTGCAGTGGCTGAACTTTCCACATATTACAGTTTTCATTTACATGCCTTCATGAGACCTCCTGTCTTAATGAAATCTGCCTCCTTCTCTCCATCACTTTCTCCTGATACCCCCCTCTTCTCTCTAACTTTGTAACCTATGCTTGATAGTTGTGCTTTGGGATCCGGAGCTGCATCAAAGCATTTCCTTGGGTCACAATGGCTACGGAAAATGTTATGCTGTCACACTCCAGTACCCAGATGGGAAAATGCAAGTCATGACAACTGTGCTCTGGCTGCAAAAGAGAGTATATAGGAGTGGGAAGAGATGATCTTATGGATAGAAAGAGACAGGGCAGCATCTTTTATATGCATGGAGGTATGTAGATCAGGATATTTTCAGTAGAGAAAATCTTGTTTCCCATCCCAAAGCCCTGCACAGCCTCAACCCTCTCAGACTTTCACTCTGGCTTTTAGTGTCTCCTAGCCTGAGGCCCCTCATCATTAGATCAAGACTGCAGCTCATGCCTGTGTAGGAAGTGCATCTAGCTGCTCTGTCATCCATGGCCCCCACCTCAATCCCAAAGTTCATAGCCTCTTCATCTTTTTGCTACAACTCCTCCCATCCTAGTGCTACCTTTCTCTCCCAGGCCTCCCATATCCCATCCTCCTGAACCTCTGTGTTCAATACCATTTAAGATGCTTGTCCTCCCTGCATCTCAGTCCTTAAAAACTTGCCCAGATCTCTTCACTCCTTGCCGTATTCTCCTCCTACTTTCTCTCTTCCTCACTACAGCCCAGTCTGAGAGAAAGGGGCTGTTTGTTCTCCCCAGGAGTCTCAGGTTCTTCAGTGCAAAGGTCTCAACATAATTTTTTTACCTCTTTCTCTACTTGAAGGCAGGAAGGCAGGACAGGTCCAGGATAAACCAGGCACATAGTAGTCCTTTGTCTGCTGTAAGAGTGGATAGCTCCGGGCAAGGTCAGAGAAAGATTAAGCCAAGAAATATATAAGCATGGTTTTTTGTGTGTGTGTGTGTTTTTGGTTTTTTTTAGAAAACATAGCCCTTTCTATTTATCTTGGCCAACAAAGTGACAAAGTGTCCAGTATTCAACAAGTATCTTGTGAACCAACTTCAGGCCCAGAGCTGCTTTTGAACTGTTCCCTGTGACTCTTCATGTACTCATTTCTTTGTGTTACCAGTCACATGGTAACATTTCTGATTCTTGGATGAATGATGTTTTCAAACAAAAAGAGGGATTTGGACACATTACTTTTGGTTCAGAACTTTTCATGAATGCAGACATATGAAAATGTCTTACATCAGTGTTTCCTGGATACTTGCTTTTGAAAGAAAGCTTACTTATGTGAATGAAAGTTTTGAAAAACAGTGTTACTGAGACAGTACAATTTTATAGGAGCCAGGGCTGGTGGTTATTTCTCAAAGTAGCAAACTATGATTTAGGGCAGTACAGAGCAGAAGCATGAGCATGGCACAAACTGTATGCCCGTGTTTAAGGGACATGATTGCCACAGAAGTGCAACTTCGAGTTTGAAGTGGAATTACAGTCAGGAGGACTGTGGGGCTTATTCTTATTTCCATAAGAAGCTTGAGCATTTGGCTTGCAGTTTGTCTTTCTTCTGCTGCTCTGGTCCATAACATCCCAAGTGTGTGTCCGCTGCAGCATTCTGCAGACCCTTGTGAGCTAATTCACCTCTCACAGCTTGTTGAAAATTGATGCATTTTATCATGGGGCAGTTTTTTGTCAGGCAATCAACTGTATCTGTTCAGTGGCAGTTCAACAAGCTCTCAGTGCAAGGTAAGACCTGTGAGTGTGCAACCAGAGGGGAAAAGGGAACCTTTGAAAACAGTCTAATGTTTGTCTTTTGAAATTATATTCTGATATTTGACCTTCCCTGATGAAAACCACTGTGACATATGCATTGCATGCTGTTTGCTGACTTGTTACCTGAAGAGTGCAAAGTATCCGCCCATTAACTCCTGTTCTGTGGGCTTCAGGGTAGGAGAAAGGGATCATCATTCCAGCACACTTAGAAGGGAAAAGGCTGCGTTTTTCTCCCTCACCAGTGCTGCCAGAATGAGCTCATGTGCCCCAGGCAAGACCCGATCCCTGCAGTCACAGATGTTAGTGAGACTTGATGAGAAAAAGTGGCTTAGTGTTATGCTTATTCTCCCTTTTTTCTGCGGACAGCCAGGGGCTACTGCAGGCTGTAGTGAAAACAGCAGCAGCCATGGGGCTTCTCCAACGATGACATCAAGGTTATAATGCATTATGTTGTTGTCTGAGCTGCGTATTTCTTTCTGTGAAAACAAGTGATACATTATAAAGCAAAAAACATGCATTATAAAGCAAAATACCAAAAGCACTGAAACAGCCCAATTCTCATCTAACAGCTAGAGCAGGCAGCAAAGGATTATCACACAATATTATCTCTTTGAGAGATCAGCTGACAATTATGTGCCTTTCTGAAGGGGGACAGGCTTTTGCCAAACTCGAGTCACTGGGCACCAAGCTGAAGTACTACAATAAAATACATACTGAGTCCAGACTGAATACAAGCTTAGCATCTGAACCCAGACCCAAGATAGCTGTTCCCTGTGCTGGCTTTAAAGATGCTGGTGATGATTTATAATGCCACTGCTAATTCGTCTTTAAAAAATGTGTTATTGTCAGTGCCAAAATCTACCTTATTTTATGTGAACTGAAGCTTCACCTTGGACTCCTCCAAGGGTAAATTTTTCTCAGTTTATCAGACTTGGGGTTTTTCAGTCTGTACAAAGCCTGCCAGCTTGTTTGCATCAGAAGAATTGTCTAGGACTTCAACTATGACCGACTAGAAATCTACATAAACGTATTTGAAATCCTACACCAAGTAGTCTAGTGCTAAAATCAAAGGTGAACACATAGCTGCAGTGAAACCCTGGCTTGTAAAGCTACCATCCTGAGCTTCTGTCATTTAGGTGATTTCACAGATTCGAGTCAAACGGCAAGGTGCATCCTGTACCAAACCCAGACCTTTCACCTGTCACTTTCTCAGTATTTAAGCTGCAGGGAACAGGTTGAAAAACAGATTGCTTTCATCTATACCGTCGCAGTTCAGCACTCCTAATACAAGCTCAGTAGACTAGATGGGAGCAGAGTTCAGGCCAAGAGAGATACATACTCTGCCACCTACTGTGCATCACAATCTGCCTGTCACTGACTGAGGAGGGTCACTTTTTCCTTGCTTTAATGAACGTGCAATGAGGTTTGAAAAAAACTTTCAAGAATCTACATACAAAGCTGTTTAATCAATACCTAAGCTGCATCCTACTCCACTCTTGTCCTGCTAATATTGCTAACATAGTTGATCTCAGTGAAAAATCAATATGGAAAATAACAGAGTGGTTTTGTAGCTGGCATTTGAAAACATCCTAAATGGAAGCTGCCATTTTTCTGAGAAGACAAATTGCTCCTAGGTGGTTGCTTGAACTGTCTTTTTTGCAGTCTTTCCTATATGAAGCTTTCTAGAGTAAATTTTCTCACCATTAAACTATTGATAATCTTCCATCTCTGTTTCTCCAGAAAACTAGCATCACTGTGCTATATAACAACATGGTGCTTGACTTTCTCAAAGGTCATGGAGACAAGAGTGTGAGAAAGTGAGCATCAAATGATGTCCTAGTAATACCCAGGCAGCATTGAGGGGACACACAACTAGCCTTTCTGGAGGCAGGAGCTATCTATGGATAGTAGGATGCTGGTACCCCAATATGGATGATATGAAAGAGGAAATCAATTTTGAATACAAAAAAGGGAGAAAAAGATGGTGAATAAGAGTCTGGGAAATGAAGGGTCATTTAAAATCAGTCCTCTGTTTTTGAATCTTAAATTTTCTTGACGTTTTCTTACATAATTATTATTTGTGAAAGCTGCCTTTGATATAAGTGGACTGTTTTTTTTGAGAGGAAGACATATTGAAGAGCACCTGAGAGATTGGTGTGAATTAATGCATTCGCTCCTTGGAGGGAAAAAATTCTGTCAGCACAAGCATCAAAAAATCAAAGTGGTTATTCCCACCTACTCTCTGCTTTAACACCATGTCTCACCAAAAAATGCGTTCTTATTCAAAAAATAACAGTCATTCAACTTGTCCTGTACTGTGACAGTACATTGGGGAGACAGCCTACATGCCTAGCAAACCACACAAGGGCTGCTGTGCTGTGTCCCATGAAATAATTTCTGTTCCCAGATTTGAAAGTCTGCTCTACCAGGATCAGGTCCTTTGGTTTCATGGAAAGTATCAGTCCTGGTAAAAATGTGATGTAGTCAGTTCACCCCACTTGATTACTAAGTAGGAGAATAACTCAACTGTTAAAAAACCCTGCTTACTACTGTTTCAAAAAATAATATTATTTGCTTCAGCTGATGTCTGTGCATTTCAAGTGCTGCTTACTACCTTGATGAGAGAGGAAAAATGCTAGAATGCGGGTCAAAGATACACAATGTGGCAGCAGCTGAGCAGTAGGGCACATGAAATCTGTTCTCATATACCTCGTTTGTGTGACGTACTCTGGTGTCTAATAATAAAACTGAACTCATCTGTAGCCTTTTATGTTGGATCAGTGCATTGTATTTCACTCATCTGAAGGGCTGCCTTTTTTCACAATAGCTGTAGGAATATAATACCTTTGAGATCTCTACGTGATGTGACTGAAATAATTCAATGGGTTATACAACTGTTGGAAGAATTTGTGACAGCACAGGAAAAAAAAACAAAGAAAATTAATTTAGAATTTCCTCCTTTGCTTCTACTGATTAGAGTCTAGTTGTTTTTTGGGATTTGGGTTTTGTTATTGTTGTTGTTGTTTTGGCTTGGCTTTTAAATAATTCAACTGCTTTTGACTTTAACAGTCCAGTCATGTCAATCCTGCATCTAGGTACAAGATGAGTAGACAATCAGCACAATCCTAATTGTGGAAAGATGAAAAGCTGAGCAAGTGACAAGGCTCAGGACTTTTAGGCAGAGTGTTTACAATGGTGTTTTTATTTTTGTTAATGACTCACTGTACTGATTCACCCATGCTTTAGTGAAAGCTGCCTTGTTTAGAGAGTCTCACTGACCAAACAGGGTAAGATTATTCTCAATAGAAAAACTTGAAAAAGTCCTCTGGGAAAACTAAAGACTAAATAAAACTTGTTATTTTAAAGTAAAGAACATGCAGATAACAACCTTCATTTTAAGCAATGGCAAAACTTTTTTATGCACCATAAAATTGGTTAAAATTGGCTTTCTGATTTTTTATTGAGAAAACATGGTTTTTGAGTACTGACTGAAAAGCCATGAAGTATTCAAAAATATAGGTGACGCCTCAAGCCTTTGGTATATTGGATTTAATCAGGGCTCTAGACGTTTAAATAGCTGAAAATAGTGACTCAATGTGAGTTTTGAGTCATGGACTTTCAAGGGGTGCTTATCAAAATTTTACCTCTGATACTTTTGGTAAAATGTTCATTCTTGTAATGAGTTTCTTGGATCACCCCAGAAGTTCTCTATTAAGCAACTGTCCACTGAGTCTTATTAGAGAAAAAAACCCACCTAAACAAACCAAAACCTATCAACACAATAGATTTGCTTCTCACCTGGAAGCCTTTAGAGGATGTAAGTGGATCAGCATCCACTTCCCTGTTTATAGAAAATATGCTGTTCTAAATGACTTGCTAAACTGTTGAATGATTTCAAGTAATGCACTGGATTTTCCTGCCCCCTTTCCGGAGAGGCTGTTTGTACTGGGAGGGAGGGATGTAGCGTCTGTTTGTTTCCACAGCGGCGGGGGAGGACCCGGCTGCCCCTTTCTTGAGTGCTGCGTGGTGCTCTGGGCTGCTGGGGTCTGCCTGGGGAAGCAGTCAGGCATCTGCAGACGGGAGACCATCCCGGCATGGGGCTGGTTGTTTATTTTCAAAGCCTTTGTACCTCAGGTTACTTGTAAGGCTGGTGCCTGAGGACTTCTGCTAAAATTGGACTGTATATATTCCCTGGTTTGCCTGTAATTTGCAGTTTATGAGAACCAGATGGATGACTCAGTGCTCTGCAAGTTAGAGTAGGAATGGGATCTTCTGACATAAGAGCAGCTTTTACAGAAAACACTGAGTTGAGAAGATTCAGGCTCAAGCTAGATTGCTTCTTCCCTCCCCCCCTCTTTTGTCTATTTTTACTGCATCATTGGTATGTGTCCAAGGAAAGTCGGCCATATCATTGGGAAATACAAGGGGATAAACTTTTGACTGCCGGATCTCTTCAGGCTGAGAGACTCCAGAGTAAATTAACTGGGAGAGAGAGAATTAAAAGGAGGGATTTCTCTAGGTGAACTTTTTTGGTTGTCTACTCTGCCAACAGCAGTGTAAAATAACGAAGAAACTGCAGCAGTCCTTTCCCACTGCCTTTCTAAATAATGTAAGTTACCCTTTCACACTCATCTCTAACTGTTCGTGTGGTTTTTCTGCTTTCAGGTATTTGGTGAGAGCAGGGGTTTTACAGCGGGTGAGCTCTTGCCAGAAGCTCCGCTGTGTGAATGAGTGAATTGCTTTGTCTTTCTTTTTCTTCTTTAAGTCAGGGTGGTAGTGGGGAAGCCGAGCAGTTTGACACCACCTTTCTTTGACAGTCGTGCTAGCTCGGCTTTAGATGGCTGTCGAAACCTTTAAACCTTTTCAGTGTTTGTGCAGAAATTTGTTTGTAGTTGGCAAAAGACAACAGCAAATGTTTTGGTTGAACTGTGCGTGTCAGGCTTGCTGAAAGAGCAGGCGATTCAAAGAGGACTGTGTGATGCTATGTAAAGAGGACAGGATATGACAAGGGGAAACAAATGTTTCCTGCTCTTTAATATTTAAAAGAAATAATTGAACCAGAGCCAAGGAGTTTGCCTAGGAAAGATATAGTGATGTTTATGCAAAGCAAAATATTGACTCTGTAAATCTGAGAGGACAATGCCAGAGTCTAATTAGGAGAGACACTTTACTTTCCACAGTTGTTAATTTTTTTGATTCCGACTGTTGGCATTAATGTTGCCATATTCTGTTGTGTGCTTTATGTGAAGAGTAACTTGAGCCATTACCTGGTGCACAGCTCTCCATAGGTTATTTAAGTAGGTTGATTTACCCCCTTTTAGTTTATTTTATTATTTTCAAAATCCAGTCTAGGCAGACTGTCAGGCAGATTGATAGGTTTAAGTAAAAATAAGGGATTATAATTAGAGATAATGTACCAGGTAATATACTAAGACAAGAAATACACCAAGAAAAATCACCCTGAACTCAAACATTCATTAGGCCAAAACAATTAAATAACTGTTCATTTATATGGGGACAAATGAGAAAATTGTTGTGAAAGTACAATGACTAAATAAATATTTCTTAGTTAAGAAAAGTTGCTTTCTGTTCCAGCCTTGGATTTTTTGTTTTTGAGGGCAATGGATTTATTACCTGGGTAATAGTCTGTGGCCAACTATTGTGCTTTAATAATCAGAAGGTTTTTTTCCTTAAAATTCCACATTCCTTCTTTGTGTGAGAAGTGAAATTAAATTGACTAGTGATTCTAATAAAACCTTCTAGACTATGTGAACATTTTTCGTAAATTTGGGAATATAAACTGTACAGCTTAAAAAGCATATTAAAAGCTTTAGTTTGTTAAAATCTGTATAAACTTGTTTATTTTCAAGCTAGTCCCATAATTTTCTGGAAGATATCTAAAGCTTGGAGTGGTTATAGAGAGAAGGTACCTGATTTTGGGATGGCATCATCCTGCTAGAAAACAAAGCTACCAGAAAGAGTAGTTCTCTGTTTCCAGAGAGTTTTCTGGGGGGAATCAATCTGTTAGCTGCTGACAAAATGCAATAAGGCTTCTGTGCTTTGGTCCTCATCCAAAACTGCTTACCATAAACCAAAGGTTTCCTCAAACTTCTCAGCAAAGGATTTGACAAACTCGAATGGTGAAGAAACTCCCTGGTCTGATCTGAACCTGCAGTGCTCAGAGTTTGGCTATAAAGAACAGCTTGAGGTTTTCTCTATGGAGGGTTCATTTCAGTCCTTTAGATTCATCCTTTTTTCATGAGATGTGGCTTTGATGTACCTTTAATACACTATGTCTTTCCTCAGGGAGAAGGCTAAACAGCACTTTGCTTCAAGGAGCATCACTGAGACATGCTGCTTGAGGGCCAGAAGGAAACATGAAGTGGGTTTTATGACAGAACCAATGCTAGATTTGATTATAGGGTTTCTGGGAAGAGGGAAAAATGGAAACAATTATTTCAGTCACCTGGGAAAAATCTTTTGATTTCTTTGTGTACTTTATAAAGGGAGACAGCAAATGTATGTTTACAGACACACTTCTAATAAAATTTAGAAGTATATATATGTTTAATGCCTTGGGGGAGATGGTGTGTACGGTGGGGGGGCGGGTGTGTCTTAGAAGTTGATCTTTTTCATGGCATTGATTTTTCATAACATCTAGATTTGAGACAAGCAGTGTCCAGGGCCTGATGGCACACGCAAGGGCTGTCTGAATTCTGACATGTCTGGCAGCATGCAGAGTGTTTGGGAAATTAGACCTTACCTGGACAAAGATGACAATACTGCTGGGGCATTTCCCCAGCCTGTGATAGTATTTCTCAGGCAGTCCCAGTTTTAGCTTGGAGGTCAAGTTGTTTACTGGAAAATCCCAGATAATTGGTGCTTGAAGCCAGCGTGAAGACATGCTGGGCCTGTCTTTGCCTGATAATGGAATTTCATTAATTCTTTAAAAAACTAGAATTTGGGCAGCTTATATAAACACAGTGATGCTTCTGATTCCTTTGAGGAAGAATGAGGAATTAAATTAACTGAAAAGGTTCTTAGTGTCCTTATGCAGAGAACTAAGTGTTGTGCATTACTATACTGAAGCTGAAATTTAATCATCTGCATGAAGTATTAAACATACACAGTTTTGCTGAAACATATAATACTGTGTCTAGACACATGAACTATTTATATGAAAACAAGGGCACAGTGTACAGTCAGTTAGGATAAATCCTTGAGCCAAAAGTAAAAGAATTTGATTTATCTGTTGGCAAGCATATTGTCTCATCAAAATTAAATGTGGCTGAGGATATGGGTGTAGATAGTTTGAACCATTTTTTTATACAGAGTTTGAACTATTTTTTTATACACAGCAGCAAATGTGTATATTACTCCAAATAATAAGTTCAGTTATAAAGCATGTTCCTTAATACAGTTGCATTATATAAGGGAATAGTTCTTCAGATTTAATTAGTTGTTTTAAGGACAATGCAATATTCTGTATTACAAAGAGCCATTAATTCCAAAGCCCTAAAAATTTTCTCCTGGAATTTTGCCCCTCCATATTTTTCAGGGTAACATAGATGAACTTGCTCTTTTCAGTTGTTGAAGCAGACCAGTGACTGTCAGATTGAAATCCACTATTGCAGATGCTACACTTGGCAGACACCTTCAACCAAAATTAGATATTCTATTTCCAGAGAGCACAGGTTGTGGTTATGTTTTCCGCTGATGTTTCCTGGTGAAAAAAAAAAAGGTGAGCTAACCATGTGAAATGCATTGCATGAGCTGTTAAAAAAACAGACTCTGAAAAAAAAAAATCAATATTTGTTGAAAGGAATCAATACTGCAAAGGAAATAATTATTATTTAGAGGTTTCTGAACTACTGGAGGGAAAAAACCAGGGTTTAGCAGTCACAGAAATGGACTTCACCTCTCTGTACCTCCATTTTTGATAGGTTACTTGCTGCTTCTGTTAGAATTTGGCTTGCTCTTCTATTTGTTATGTGACATGAATGGATTGGAGGCAGTCTGTTGGTGTGCTGTAAGGTTTATGTTAACATGTGTCTGTAAAGGAAAGAGCTACTTGGTTGCAAACACTGAAGTTCAATTTGGAAAAATTCCTGTTTTGTTCACAAGATTTCTTTTTCTTCCTCTTTATTTTTGATCAACTGGAATAAAGACCACCTCCCACTGAACAAAATTCAGGCTGACCTTTGGAGAAATGAAAATGGCATTTCATGTCAAATTTTCTGAACTGCTTTATTTCTATAAAGACCATGTTTTATTTCTGTGGTTTAAATAGCTAAATGTTTATTGTGTAAATTGTAGCATTAAAGGCATTTGTCTTTGTTTTTTACCACAGAATCTTTAGACATTTTCTGTCCACAACCTGTAAACACATCTTGGCATTGCATGTCATTCCTTCTAATAATTGGGCTGTCTAGCTATATTTGAATTGGGCATTGCTTATTTAAAAAGGTGATTTTACCTGGAAGTCAGTAATTTACTTTGATCACAGGAATAGCAGTTTGTAAGTGGAATACCATACAGTGAAATAAATGACATAACATATCATTAATGCACCTTGTGGTGACAGCCAAGGATCTAGTCATCTGAGATGTCTGCTGGCAACCAGGGAGCCCCTACTTGCTAGCTGGACTTTAGGGCAATAACTCAAAGGGAAATCCCATTCAAAAGGAAGAACTGAAACAGCAAATGGAATATAGTTCTTGTGGTGCTAAAAAGGTAGATATAGGATGTAGATGTTGGCAAGCTCTATCCCTCTTGCCACTAGCTAGTCGCAGTAGGGTTAAAAGAGGCACAGCTAAATTAAGAAGGATACTAATCACAGCCATGTGAAAAATGTTAGCAGCATGTATTCTGGCACTTCTTACATTACATGGTGACCCTGTTAACACAAGCATCAAAAGAAACTGGTGCCAGAATGGCTACGATGGTTTACTGTTAAATATTAAATCTAGGCTGTAATAACGTTTAAGAATATGCCCTGCTACTAAGAGAAGACAAAGGACTTAAAAATTTACTGTAATCACATATATACCAAATGTTCCCCTGGAAGAACTCCGAACAACTCTGCTTTTGTAGTCAGCACTTTTGCTTATGTGTAAAAAGTATTATTCATTCTCTCTCACTTTAAAACCATCTGAATATTATCAGTTTTTGGATGCATTTTAGAAGTGGTTAATTAGGAGGATCGTGATCTTCAGTCCTTATGCCAAGGTGGACACCCTTTGTGAAAGAGCTGAAAGATTGGAGTAGATGCAATTACTTTTGATCAGGTTTGAAATGCATGAGGTGAATCTTCATCAATTTGCTTGCTCCTAATCCAGTATGGATTTATTTGTCTTAGTGTTATTAGTCTGCCTAAACATGTGTATGATCAGTTTATTTATGGGTGACTTTCTGTTCTTTTGTCATGGAAAACTATTTGTTTTGTGCTACCATGGGCTTCTGTTCTTAATTTTTTTTTCTTTTAGTTCTAGAAACATAGAGTCTGTAATTTTTTTAAAGAGTTTTGAATGCTAGGTCTGAGGATACCGCTTCATTGAATTTGTAATTTGGAAAATTGTTATTTCTGGAGTGATGGCTTAAAGAAAAAGGGAAGGGTTTAGTCTCTGCTAAGATTTATAATGTGCTTGCCTCCTGCATTGAAGTTTAGTAGAACTTGATTATTTGTGAGCTTGAAGTTGTGTGCTGTCTACCTATGTGATTTGTGAATTGCTCAGGATCGATTTATCAAGGAAAGAGCAATGTCCACATTATTCTGAATGACAAAATTCTGAAAAGTATGAAAACATGAATGTGCAAAATACTCCTGCACCCTGTGCAGAACAAAGCCCCTCCAAAGCAGTGACCGAATCTTCAGCAAATGCACTTAAAACAATTACTTACAGGACCACAACAACAAAAAATATTTTATTCAAACTATTTTGCTGAACCTGGAAATGCTCTTGAAAAGATCCCAACAATTGTGGTTTTTTTGTTCCTCTGGATGCATTAATCTCTGTAGCTGTTTTTGGAGAGACTTAGTATGTGTATCATATTTAGCCCCAGCCATATTTGTCCCATAATCTGTATTGTTAGAGAATTTGCACACTCTGTGAGAAAGAGGACTTCCAAAGAGCAGATGCCAGCAGGTTCAGTGATGTCAGGTGTCTTCAAGACCACCCCTGTTCTTCTGAGAACATCTATAAGCTGCAAATACTGTAAATCCCACTACTTTCAAATTTCTCAGGAACTAAAATGACCCCCAGGAATGAAAAAGTGTTACTGAGGAACAAGCCTTTTACAGCATACATAAATTCTTGAAGAGGAAAAATTGCCGTGATTTCTCTGCATTAGCACAGCTTTTTGGGTTTTGGTTATTTTTCCCTTTCCAGTGAGGAAACAGTATTCATGAAATATCCTTCTACAGCTTTCTCTCTTGTAATCCCTATATTGGTGGGAGTGTTAATGTAAACCTTCAGGGATTAAGTCCTGCAAGATAAGCTTCTGCAAGTGTTGGTTTGGTTTTGTTTTGTGTGAGTTTTTTTCTATCTTGAAAGCAGATCTAATCTGATATTTAGAGCTTAAGTAATTGCACTGTACTGGAGTTAGGAAACCTAGGACCAACAAAGAGATAAAATTAAGTGTTGCACCATGAAGATTTCATCCTGTTTAGTAAATTTTGATTGTGAAATACAAAAATGTTCTGAGATACTTAATTCCTAATTAAAGAGGAATAATTTTTCATTCATTTAGAAAAGTAATCCTTTACTTAAAATCTCTCAGTGGAGATAAGTGCAATCTTTTATTACACAGAAAGCAGAAGACAGTATTGGAGGACTGTTTTATAAGAACTGCACTACATGTTTTGTGTAGGCAGAACTCATCCCTTTGCTTCCGCATTATAATTAGTTTTTTACTATTCCCTCCTATAAAAAATAATAAAAAAAGAGACTACACTAGGGCATGCAAAAAGGTTTGTATATATTAAGGTGAATTTGCAAAACAAAAAAAGTGAGTAGTTCCATTTCCTGTGTTTGCCCAGTCCAAAATTTTTGCTTGTCTTATCAGAAGCTGACACATTGCACAGTCTTGAATACAAATAAGTGTAAGAGCAGGAAGGCTTCTTCCCATATCTAACCTTTGGGATGAATTTTTATCTCTGCTCCTGAATGGTGGCCTTTACCCTCTGAACAGCCATCATTGTTTCCCCTCTGGGATGTGCTCTTGCAGAAGGCCTGCTCTGAAGATGTGCACCATCTGGAGGGACCTCTGATGATGCAGGTGGGCAACTTCTCAACGAGGAGAACCAGGATAGTGATGAAGGCATGATTTTCCCAAGCTCTGTGGCATTCCTGTTAGAATAATAGAGTACCTCTGCAGAGAAACAAGAGAAATTTGACTCGAAATATCACTAGAAGTATTTTTTTTTTTTTTGTCTTAAGGATAAAGTAAATTTGAAAAGGTAGGAGGAAGTGGAGAGAAGAAGTGCTAGGTTAGTGTTGTATTGCCTGTGAAATGGTTCTCTGCTTGGGGTGATTATTAGTCACCATTGTTGTCACTCTTGTTTGTCTTATGTCAAAACAGGTGTACGTGCTAAAGGTACTCTGTGGCCCTGAGTGGCATTCTTCATGCAACAGGCAGATGTCTGATGGATTCATTTCTCCTGACATGTAAATTGTTCAGGGCTCTGCAAAGTGATAGAAACAGCCCTGCAGAGCCATTAATGTCCATTAACTATGCCAAAAGGGAGTAGCTATGTCAGCTCCTGTGAAGTCTGCTCTGAATAATTTGAAGGTTTGTCTGGGTCAAATCAAAAGTAAATCTAGTCTAGCCTTGTAATTTGGATGGTTGCTGACAGCAGATGCTTACAGAGAGGCATAAGAATAGATGAGACATATCACGATACTCTTCAGAATGCTCTTTCATATTCAATGATTTGTGCTTCCAGTTCTGCTTCTGGTAGAGGTGGTGTCTTTAATCAATCTATTCACCGTGGATTTGTCCCGCTCTCTTGGAATGTCTGTAAAATATTAAGAACTGTAGAATCCTGGGCAATGGGTTTCACAGATCACAGGGTGAAGAATTATCCAGCATATAATTGGTATCCATAAAAGAGGTTTCTCCTCTGTGGCCAATAAAAAGGAATCGTAAAAAACAATAGATGTAAATTGTGAATAAAATTTAACTCAACAGCAGGCTCCACCTACCAAGAACCTTTCATCAGGCTTCCAGAAGCATTTAAGTTATTTGAAATACATCCTAACAATTGCTTACTGTGGTATCTAAGTTAGAGAAGTTCAGTACCTGAGGTAGTGCAGCCTCCATGTCCTATTTGTAATTGCTTTTCCACTAGGATTTCTCAATTACTTGTAACAGCTGTGCTCACAGCTGGTTACTTTACATACACCTCTGGTGGCTTTTATGGTTTACTACATATAATCTGTTTCGGGAACAACACAGTGCATCTTGTCACAGTCATCACAAGGGCTCACGTTTAAAGTCTGGGGCAGTTCTTACATCCACTCAAGGAGTCGGCCAAGCGAAGAGGATGCTGAGCTCTGCTCCTGTTCTCTGACTGCAGGAGATTCATGCTATACAAACTGCGGTCTTGTGCCTCTTTCTTTACAGAAACAGTTCTTATCTAAATTAATGACAGGCTATGAAAACTTATTTCATAGTTTAGAAAAGTACTTTGTGCCACAGATACAGTTAAATGGCAACAGTTGAACTGTGTGAGGCATTAAGACGTGGGCTACCTATGTCTGCACAGGACTTTGCATTGTTCTGTGTAGCTGGTGCCTATCACAGTGGGATTCTGGTATGTGGAAGAGATTTCTAGGTGCTGTCAAAATCCAAATGAAATTGTGGCTGATTTAAGACAATGTTGTTCTTAGCTATCCTGATACCAGTGTTTTCTACCAAGTGCTTTTTTTATTTAAAAAGACACATGCATCCTTATGGTTAGTGTTTTCTATAATGTCTCCTAATTTGCTTTTCACGTACAAAAAGATGTACTGGTTTTCCTGTAAAATAAAATTGATGCATTTTCATATAGAAATTAATTTCTTGTATATCCCAGTTCATCTTGGGAGAGTCTTAAAATAGTGTATGAGGGGCTCTGTTTTCCTCCTCTTTCATTAGCTGTTTTATAAGTTGTGATGTCAGTTAAAAAGACTGATATTCATTCAGGAATATATGTAGGAGGGTCCTCTGAGAATGTAATTTTTGCAGAAGTCTGACCTACATCAGTGCTGGGCATTTGCTTACGAGCAGCCTGGCAATGCCCTGTGGGGACCTTGGGCATCTGGCTTCAACCTGCCCTGCGTGGTAAGAACCTGGAAGAGATGTCTAAGAGAAAGCTTAGGAGACTTGTCTTTGAAGATGAAGGATAAAGGAAGACAACTTTGTGTCAGATATAAAACCTTGTCCTGCAAGGGAAACGCTTGAGGAAAACCTGGGCTGAGCCAGAGTAGCTGCTTGTTAGGCCCTGAGAAAGGGCCACTGGAACAGTCTGGAGATCCTGCCCACTCAGGGGTTCAGTGGGCTTTGCAGGCAGATGGCACATCTCACTGTGGCTGTGGTGGAACTGCTGTGGAAGTATATGCTGGGAATTGATTAATTTCTGCAGGCAAGGCACGAAATTTGGAGAGCTCTTCATCTCTGCTGTAGAAAGGTTTCAGCTTTTTCCAATAACAGTTCTTTAAATAGGAGTGCTAGCGTGCAATCAGCAAACTAGTGTCCTTGCTCAGGACTGGAAAGACATGTTTACTGGGTGAAGTTCAGACATTGGGCGTTTCCAAGTTTTGAACTGCTGGATCTGACTGCTGGGAAGTCAAATAGAGTGACCCTGTGAGTGTGGAGGTGGAGGACACAGTGCCACAGCTGGCAGACTCGGGCTCTGAGCATTTCGACCTCCCCCTGCACCGGGAGCTGTAGATGGCTTTTGCTATGGTCGTTTGGTCTGTTCAGCTCCTGTGCCTACAACCATTGTTAAAAGCCAGAGAGCTCCTTTTGCCAAGGTTGTCCTGACATTGTTTCTCAGTAGTGCTGGTGCTGCCAGACTACCTGCTGCACACAGCTACGTGTTTACCGTCTTACTGGGAAAAGTTCAGTATTGTACTTTTGCCAACATAGAGAGCCTGCCTGGGTAAACCTCTGCCTGCCACTTAATGCTTGAGCAAGGTCTTCTCAGAACCCATGGACAATATAAATGTTTAGACATATTGCTGTAGTTTTGAAAGATATTTTGGTTCAGAAGAAGACTTAGCAGACACAGAATGGGACATTGCTGCTGGGCTCTGGATAAGAAAATGAGGTGAGTACCGCACAACAGCTAAGGTAAATATGGAGGTGCAGCAACTGATTTTTCATATTTTAAACAATAAAAGTGCTACAGAGGATGTGAGCCTGATTTCAGCCCGCTCACACGCTGGAGAGGGGCTTGCTTTCTCCCTCCTACTTGGACCCTCTCCCAATATGTGCTTTTGCACTAAGATGCCTTTCACTTTGCGCCTCTGTTGTTTGCTTTTTTAATGCTTAGATTCCATCTGCTGTTTCTTGCTGTGAGACACCTAAGTTGTTTGGGTCTTTTTCTCCTGGTTTATGTTCTGTATGCTGTATCTGATGGGATTTTTGAAGGCTGCAAGAAAAAAATTGTAAAGGGCTGGCAGTCTCTGAATTAATTTTGTGAAGTTACACGGCATGTGGTGATTACTGGGTGCTGCCTTCTCCCTCGCTGATTTGAACTTTGTGCTACTCCAACAAAATCTTACTGAAGTCAATAGAAACAGAAGCAGAGGAACTTTTCAGTGGTCCACAGAGAATATAAGACTAAGCTCCAGCTCCCCTAAAGGGAGAGCTGCAGTGGAGGTGCAGTGCGGGGCAGATCCAGAGGAGTGTCTCAGGAGGTAGTGGAGGGGATGGTCTCTAAGCAGTTCAACCTTCTCCAGACAGTTCAATACCAAAAGCACTGAGCATTTGTTTTTACTTTTCTTCCCATTGCTCAGCAACTCGGAGGAAAATGCCTAGAGCATTTTTCAATGTACCTTGTATCTAAGAGTATGTAGAAAATACCAGGGACCTGTTTCCAAATAGATTCCTGCTCAATCTCCTGCTTTTTCCCTCTACTGCCTGTTTTCCTGCACCTGGAGGGGTTATCAGTAATTAGTATGGAGTCTCCATGGAGCACTTTTATTTCAAGTCGCATTTCACAGCAGATGTTTATGGAAAGCAGCGGTGTTTTGATGTGCAGTTTTAATTATTTGTCAATTCAGCTTGGTTTTATTTGAGCCTGCGTACCTATAAAGGCTGAACAGAGATCTGTCAGTATTAACAAAACAGGTAGGCCTAGAGAGTCAAAAATGTGCAGTTGACATTGCTGATGTTAACAGCACTGGGTAGTTAATCAGGGTAGGGTGGTTTTTTTGCTATAGATGCTCTGACTCACTGCTTTGGATGGCAAGTGTACATTTTAAAATCCTTTTACTTATGACTGCAAAACATCTAGCCCCTGAAATAAATACTTGGGCCTACCTCACTGCAGATTTTTTTCTAGGAGATCACCTGAGAATATGACATTTTATTAAACATGGAAAAGGCCCTAAATGATTGCTTTGAGGCTGTAATTTAATCTTATATGTGACAGTTTTATCCTGTCATTTCCCTTTGCATGTCCTTTTCCCTTCATTCCCTACCCTTTCTCTCTGAAATCTTATTTGTGAGAATTCTGCGCATTTGATTGGGGATTCGTGGGTGTTCCCTGCAATGCAAGCATATTGTCCTTGCATGTGCAGTAAATGTAGTGTGTTCCAAGTGTGTTGGAATTTATTGTACAGGGCCCTGATCCAAAATGAGGTCCTGAAAACCTCGGACTGACAAATAGCCTGGAAGAAGTTATCATATCTCAGTTGGAGATGACTGTGTGATCGCACAAGCTCTAACCTGTCAGTCTTGTTCCTTGGCAGGGCAGCTCCCTGTTCAGGGCAGCCCCCAGCAGCTCCCCTCTCCATCCAAGAACAGGACAGCTGGGAGATGGGGTCTGTGTTGGTGGAAGCAGGACTATTCACCTCCTAAGGGTAGTGGAGAAGGGGTACTGCAGAGGTAGGCACAAGTTGTGGGGTGGGCAGAGAAAAGAAAAGTCTGTTGACCTTAAAAGCCATAACCCTCCCTCTACACACTGGAGTATAAAGCATTAGTACATTGATGTCTTAAGAGATCCACCCGTGTATTTCAGGTGCTCACCCTGTTACAAGCTTTGACTACAGACTGAGGAAAGGAAGGAGGAAAAAAGGAACAAATCATTACGCATGTAAAGCTATAACACAAGGCTTTAATTTATAGCAGTGTTTCTATTCCTGTTATTCCTGTGCCTTTAGCGGCTGAAAGGTTTTAAAAGAAACTTAATTCATCACGTCTGCATCTGACAGTGGTACTGAAGGTGAGCCCATTGCTGTGCAGAAGGAATGCCAGAATGCAGAGCTTATTTCTGATGACCATGGTGCCACCTCAATGGCAAATATCCAAAAGGGGAAAGACAAAGAATAACATGGAGAGGAGAGAAGCCGTTTGTTTCTGGTGCTGTCTGACTTGCAACTTCCGTGGTGGAGAGCGGCAGGAAGCACAGTCACATCAGCCAAGCTTAGCTGGCTGAGCAGGGAGGCCAGGCTGTCCCAGATGGGCTGCAGTTGTGTTACAACAGCTGCAACCTTGGCAAGCTAAACTAGGCATAAGCAGAAGGTAGAAGGAAATCGAAGAAGGTGGCAAAGGCATAGGAGGATGGGTGCTGGGGGTGCTGGGAAGGTTTACAGCAGCCCAGCATGACATCCTAGGCAAACCTTTGAAGTTCTTTGCCTCCCAGGCTATGACAAAGCCATGTGTTGGGTCACAAGCTTTGGGAAAAAGCATCTGCTCCACTGGGTCATAAGATGGGGGAGTGATCATAGCTCAAGGCTGTGGCTGGTTGCGAGGAACCAGGACCTAGCAAAGCTCCTTTTGGGGCAGACATGCCCTCTAGCTACAAAACCACTGTGGGAGGAAGCTTTGGCTCTTCCCAGCTAATAAAAGCTGCAGACTGGACTATTGGAGAATGTGAAGTGAGGGATGGAGGTTGCTGGGTCTGCGTGGGTACACTGCCACACTGGGGAAAGGTAAAGGCCGCTAGTTCATGAAGATGACTAAGGCCCTTGGTTCCTGGTGTGGGCATGGTCCTACAATGACAGAGCTTGGCTGTTTCACCCTACTTGCTTTCCTGGCACCAGGGTCAAATTAAGGATGGGTGATGACTGTAAAAGCCCATCCTCTGCTGTATTTGTGTTCCTAAACTAATCCTCATTTCCAGCATGTTGGCTTTAGGTAATTGATTTCTGGTCTCTCACATGTTTTACTTTTCAGTGAAGCTTAATTGCCAGGACTGCATTAGCTGGTCATTTAGTTGGAGCTAACCAAATAATTTTTTTTTCTGTTGACCTTAAAATCTCTTTTATACAGCAGGCTGAGTTAGACCACTCTCCCTTCAGTCAATCCGTAGTACATGCTTCCGTGCAGACCATTAATCTTACCTTGGAGTGATTGGATCACTTATTAATATTAGGGAAGGTCATATCAATATCTACCTATGAACTGTAAATTAAACTGTGAGGTTTTTTGGTAACTTATTATTTATGGACTCCCTAAGAATATGAATCAGGTTGTGTTTTGAACAGGGAAAAGAACAAATTATTCAAAACCTTGGACATTTACAGGGCATGACAACAGGAGCTAGATCACTCTTCCATGGCACTATAAAATGGCATGTACTATGTACTATCTTCTCCAGAACTTACTTCACTAGTTAGCAGTGACACAGATAAGTCAGCAGCAACGATGAATGCAGCAAATTTATGAGGGAAAGTAGCCTGTTGTTTTGTTAAATAAAAACAAAACAAAAAAAACCCCAACAAACAAAACCAAGTACATAATGACCACCCCCACTCCCATCTCCCAACACAAAAGACATACACATACAATAAACCTATTTGAAAGAGTCTGGTTGTAACGGCTATGGGGGTAAAGTGCAAGATTGTTCACTGAGCTATGAATCCATTTCCTCTTCACTAGGGAGCAGAAACCCACATATCAACACGTAACAAGAAAAATCTCAGGAGAAATGTTATGCATTTTGTCTCATTTTCCTTGTCACAGTAGCATGTTTTTGTTTTGTTGAAGAAGCAGGATTATTTGTGGAGTATCAGCTCATTGTCAGCAGGCAACTTCTCAGAGTTAGTTAATTACAAGAGAACAGCATTTTGAAGCAATCTGACATTCGGAGGTGTAGATCCCTGTGAGAGTGGCTGCAGCTGTGACTCCTGCAGTCTCCTTTGACCATGAGGTATGTTACAGGATCAGTTCTGTTTTAAGACCTATGTAGTCTTTACTACTGATCATAAATGGAAATAGTAGTTTGAGTAATACTTGTCATTTTGGGTTAACGTACATAAATTTGATGTGTGAAATGAGCCAGGGAAGGCAAGGAGCTAAGTGATGTCTGCATGCTTTTGTTGGAGAGTCTTCCACTTTTGTTCTGGGGATGCTGCTCCTGAATTTCCTCTCTTGATTTTTGGTTTGAGTGTGTCATTGTTCCAGGGGTGGGAAAAAAAAAAAGTCTTTGAAGCTCGTTTTTGTGCGAGTGAAATATGTTGCTTACTCTTGGCAGTAGGGATTCTCTAGGCAGTTTAAAAAGAAAAGAAACTCCAACCAAACATAAAAAACCACCTCTCTGAAAACGTGCCTGAAATCTCTGCATTTTTTAAACTGTGAATTCTGCTGTGCAGATGCTTGGTGCTCCTGAATGTTGGAGCTAAAATGAAACATACCTTGTTCTCTCTCTTTGAGTGAGTTCAGCACATGTTAAGGGAATCAGAGGAGCAGTATTTTGGCACAAGCACCCCAACTCCTAACACATGCACACACGCTGCCTGATGTTTCATTTCAGGTTATAAACTGGATTACAACATGCTTTCACCCTGTGGGTATTGTCCAGGGAAACCAGGCTGGATCTGTCTGATGCATAAAACCAATCTGGCTAAATGATCACCAAGTGCAAACTAAAGAACGTATGCAGAATTTGTATTTTTAACAGCAGTTTAGATTACATTTCAGTCATGCTAAATGATTATTAACATTATTTACCTCACAATTCAAGAATGGAATAAATATTATATTCTGGAAACTGTGCTTAAAGATCTTAGGGCAACATTTTAAACTTCTTAAATAACTATATCTGCCCTAATTAAGTCAGGGTAGCACAGACAGTATTTAAGCTGCACATGTTTTCTTCCTGATGCAAATGGAGCTTTGTGTCCCTTTATTTGTGAGAAGCTTTGTTAGCCTCAGTTAGCTGAAATACTTGCATATGATTTTTCAAAAGAAAAGATACACTGTATTTAGAGATGCAAATACTACCTTGTCTGCAAAGCCCACCAGCTGTTATACTGGAAGACAAAGCTAATTCTGTGTTGCTTTACTTCAGTAGTGTCTGTGTATTCACAAGCAGCTCTTTAACAACCTTCTCTGCATAGCTGAAAAATAGCAGGGACCAAATTTCTTTTTGATTCCTTTGGTAACAGCCTAGTAAAATTGGAGTTGATCTGTGATTTTTAAGAAAAATTTAAACAAGGAAATACTTTGACTGTGAGCATACACCTTTGCGTTAATGTTTGTGGAAAGGTTGAACAGTCTGTTAGCTTTGATTCTCACATTCCTTGAATATAAGTTTATTAACTGCTGACTTGAATATTTGACTTGAGTCTGAGTCAGGTCAAATACGTGGCTCTGTAGTAGAAGAAGCTGCTGCTGATTTGTGTGTCAGTAGCACAGCTTTCTGAAGAGGCTCTTTGCATCTCCTTTAAACATCTGGGGAGACAAAGAGCGTTTGTGGGGTCTTTTGTTGCTGCGGAAAGTTGGAGCAGGAAAGAATTACGTTCCAAGAAATACTCTGAATGTGGAAAAATCAGGGTGGAATAATTAAGTATTAAGCTTTATCTTCTTTATAAACGAAAGTGCTTTCGTTTCACGTGTGACGGCTCTCCTGGTAATGGATGTTACGTAATATTTACTCTCCCCTTCGGAGTTAAATCCTTTTTCCGATTTGTGAGTAATATTTGCATATGTATTTCTTAACTGCATTGACATGCCAGATGCACAGTGGTAGCTGTCTCCGCCCGCTAATCCTGTAATAACATTCTGGTGACCAAATTCAATGGCCCTGCGCGGAGTCTCGGAACAGCTGATTGCTGAGTAGGGAGGAAAAAAAAATAACCCAGCGAATCTGGTTGCAGCTCTCTGCTGCATCCCCATCCCACAATCCCTTGCACCGTTTGCTGCAGTCTTTCTACACAGGCTGAGTGAGAAAAAGATGTGCTAAATAAAGATTGATTGGTTTGAATCCTGAAGGGGTCTCCCACTTGTAAATGACCCGGGGGAAAAAAAAAAATTCATGACGACTTCACTGGGCCTCCTCTTATTCTTCCATTTTTCTTTCCACCTGTCCTCTTCGTGGAATGGAGCGTCATTCCTTAGAGCACAAAATCCGTTGTGCATCTAATAATGACTATGCTGTGATAGGGATTCTTAAACAGTTTTCGTGTGAGGCTTGAAATATTAACAGATGATGGTTTGTTCGTTTGGATTACTGCGGAACTGCAGCTCCGTCCCTGCAAGGATTTTATCCTCAGCACTGCACTGATTAAGCTATTTTTCTACAAAGATGGGTAGGTCTGGAATGCTCAAGTTTGCTCAGTGTTATTCCTGGTGGCTGCTGCTGGGTTGTTCCTTCTGTTTTGGCCCCTGATCGTTCACTATGCTTCTGCATGCTGTAAGAATGAAGAGGGTTGCTGTGTTTTAAAGAAGGCACTAAGCTGATTGCAAGAGTGGGAGAGAGAGGAATGCAAATTTAGCTTATCAAGCCTTTTACACAAGTGGACTGTGTGGTGGTTATGATTATTAATTTGCTCACTGTGTTCTGTATTGGCTGATTTCGGGACTGCTGCTAGAAATGGCTTGAATCTGTTTATTCCTAAAGACTGCCAGGTGATTTATCTGCTTTAAGGACTTTTAAGCCCCAGCTCTCCCACTCCTCGAAGCAACATTATTGAGGTTCCCCACCCTTTCTTAGAGCTCTCGAGGCCTAACTGTTCCTTTGGAAACGTTGCTATTGGAAACCTATTCATTCATAATACATGAATAGACCCTCTGGGTTGTGAACACCATTGATAAGAGGATGAACAAGCTGCAAGCAATTTGTTCTCCTCAGGCTGTACTTTCAGGCTACTTGCAGCTCTGGCTGGGTGGATTTCAGTGATAGCAGTCTATCAGCAACACCGAATTCTACTCTTTCAGGAATAAGAAAATCCTGAGAACCGAACAGTTATAAGTTTCCCCACTGTCTTTTTGTTGGCCAGGCCATGGAAACTAATACAGGATTTGATAAGTGTTCAGGAATTCCAAAACTCATTTGAAGATACCTGTAGGAAGGGTGCACTTTCGTTATTATGTTTCTACCTATCTGAAACAACTATTCTGGAATTGTTATTTGTGTTTTTTATTTTCACCCTTTTCTAATGCTAGAGGAAGTTCCTTTCACATGGGTGGGGCCGCACCCTGAAAGCATGCATGCCTAGCGGGGCAAGGATTTCTATTAGCTTAGAGAGCCATTGTGTTCTCCTGTCTTTGCTGTATAGTATTTTGTATTGTATTTTGAATGAAAACTGATAATCATATCTCCAAGCAGAAGGAAAAAGAACAATGTTATTTTTGGGGTGGCTGGGAAGATAGCAATCCTTGAACCTCAAAGGAATGACAAAGGGGTACATTTCCTGCATTTGATTTAGTAAACCTGAACTGGGTTTTGAGTGTGTGTGTGTCTTATAGATAAATGGGTGGGAGGTTATATCTTTTTTTGTGCAACGTTTTATAAACCTTTGGCTTTGCATGTTTAAATTATGAAGTGTACCTAGTTTGAGAATTGATACACCTGTTTTCAAAGCTCATGCTTCAGCTACTCTTTATTAGATTGTGAGACATAATGAACCTCTGAAAAGCAGCAGTTTCTCAGCTCAGAAGATGCTACTAGAAAAAAAAGAACATTTTTCTCGTAAAACTAGTGTTTCTTTGCAAAATCTCCCACTGCTAATACATCTGAAACTTAGGCTGCTGTTTTGAGGAACTGCTGCAAACATAGCAGTAAAATCAGAGAAAATACTGTGGTGAAATTTAAAGGCATTGTCCAAAATGTCTGGCTTTTCCTCAAATAGTCTGATTGTAGGGTTGCTTTCATTGAGTAAATACGCAAAATCATCCTTCTCATAACTACATCATCAAAATTGCATCAAAGGTGGAGTTGGCTCAGAGAAGCTGCAGAATCCTGCAAATCCCATACTCAAATTTTTTTTTAAATGAACCACTTGAGTAAGAAGTTGTACCAGGTATTGGCCAAAGCCACTAATGTACTGATGAAATTCTATTTCCAGGTGCATGTTTTAAACCTGATCTATGTGAGGACAGTGAATAAAGGACAAGCATGGCCTCCTTCATTTCAGACAAAACACAGAATATTAAAAGCACTTTAATGGATTCTTTCACTGACAAAGTTTAAGCATGAACATTTGAAAAATAAAGTGGCTGGCATGAGCTAAAGAATTACTTGATCTTGCAGTGATATTGGGGGAATGTAAAAAACTAAAATGAAGATCAGATTAAGTCAATATTAATTTTTTCAGGCAGCAGAAGTTTTTCTTCTGTAAGCACCATTTGCTAGTGTAGCTCTACTCGATAAGCAAAAATACCTAGTTGCTAGAGAACTTTCTTCTCTTAAATGACAGGCAGCATTCACTGGAGACCTATTCCATCTCAGTGGTGAAATGAATTTTCTTTTGAAGTACATCACTGATGTTCTGCATGTTATGCTGCCAAGTACATGAATACGTTAATGTATTGTCTGCTCTTTCTACGCTGTTTTGTAAAAGCTGTATATTTTGGTTCCACGCCTTGTAAACCCATCTTTAACTCAAGCTTGTAACGTGGTTTCCTAATTGATCTCCTAAGGTTTATTGTGTGTGATTTATGGCATTTAAATAGGAAAAATTAATTTGGGTTTATGTAATACATTTTACTATGGGGAAAGGAATTTTTAAAAAATATTACAAATTATTTTAAAAGATGAAAATATTATCAATCATGAAATCATGCATTTTTTGGGTCATGAACTCATATTTTATGAATATTAATACAATTTTTACCATTGCAGTTTCCCTTTCTTGGAAAAAAAAGGAAACAAAAGGGCCTGCCATAAGTGTTTTCCATTAAATTAATGTCAGTTACCGCTGTTGGGTTGTGAATAACTTTATGCTGCTGTATTTGCTAGCATAGAAGTGATGACCCAGGAACCTGTTATCAGGAAAATCAGTATTGCATGATCCATAATCACTGCCATTATGCCAGAAATAGCCACTTGCTCAGCGTAGTAAGTAAACCATACCCGGCAGGGCTGAATCCACGGCTCTGGAAGAACAGCATGGCTTCAGCTCTGACAGATTAGCGTGCCATGCATTCAAGCACAGGAAGAAGATCTGATGTAACACTGATGATAAAATGCTACACAGGTCATGCAAATCATTATGGAATTGAGTGACCTTTGAATGAGTGTGATCAGCACGGAGGCAGAGGGCTTATTATTTCTGTCTTGGAAGCCCGAACTGCCCTCAAGCTAGATCTCAAATTGCCTGAAATGGGTAGCTAAAAATGGTAGAAATTGTTTAGGGAAGAAGTCAGATCCTCAGGAGTGTACCTGAAGTGAAGAAGCCCATCTGGGCTTGCTGCTCAGAGAGAGAAGGAGCCCCTGTCAGCTGTGGGTGCGGGAGGACTGTCAGGACTCAGTGCTGCGACTGAGTTGCTACGATCAGCTCCCCAGGGAGCGAGCCTGTGCCTCCCAGCACTGCAGCCCGCTGGAAACGCTAATGGAGAGGAGTTCTAGTTGGGCCACCCTGGCAGGGCCTCTGCATGCCAGGTTTTCCTAAACTATTTTAGCAGGCAGTTTAAGGCTCTGCTCTTAGGCTGTTTCCTTCCTTTTCCTCCTGTCTTCTCTTTCCACGTATTAATTCTGGCTATAATCTGTACCTGCAGCTGAAAAGAAATTAACTTTTCTCTCCAGTGCCTTGTGCCAGGACAGGAGGTGTTCCCAACCTGCAGGCATCCCTTTAACCTGCCATTTTAATTCTGTCACTCTTTCTTACCCTTTATTTTCATGCTTTTTATGCCAGGTTATGAAGAATCTTTAGTCCTAGAAACATGATTCTTACCATAACTTCTACCTATAATGCCATTTTTCTTTAATTTATAATTTGGATGTGCTTCATGTATCGTTCACCCTAACTTTGCTGATTCTCAGCAGCTGTCAGTTGCTTCTTCTTTGCTTTGTTTCTTTTATTGTGAGGATTTTCATTTTACCTATCTCACCCTTGTTGCTATGCAGAATTTGAGCATTCCTTTTCCAGGGGCTGGCTGGTTCTGGAGCTTCCTTCTTGGGGGCTTCTACAAGTCCAAATCTACCATATTTTTGGCAATACCGGCACTGATAAGTGAAAAAAATTGTTAGGTGAACCATTTTCAAACTGTGATGCAGCCATCTGACTGGCTGGTGCAGTTCCAGTTTAAGCATTTTTCCAGCAATACTGTAAATGTAAGAAGTCCGATGTTTGTTAGCACTGACTGAACCTACTGGTGCAAGAACTTTTTTATTGTGGGATTTCTTTAAAATCAGTCATCCCTATAACTCTTCCAGTCCAGAGGCAGCATGCTTTTCACTATGTCTTCTCACACAGAGGTGATGTAGACTTGGTGGACTGTTTCTCAGGCTCTCATCAGTGATAAACCATTTTAGAAGTTTGAATCTTCACTGTTTTGGTTTTATATGGAAATACGAATTCCTGCATTAGGATGAAACATAAGTGAATCAGTAATTGATTTTTTTATTTCATGGTGTTTATAAGCCATTTTTCTTCTTCTCTTCTTTCTCCACCCCAATCCAGCAGTGTGCAGGGTAGAAGGGAACAGGACCCATATGTCAGTGGTCTAGGATGGCCAGTGAAGGCTCCAACATCCCAAGTCCTGTGGTCCGTCAGATTGACAAGCAGTTTCTGATTTGCAGCATATGCCTGGACCGCTACAAGAACCCCAAAGTACTTCCCTGCCTGCATACTTTCTGTGAGAGGTAAGTCCTTCCCTCAGGTGTCATGTAGCAAGCATGGAACAAGGCATCCTTTAGTGGATGGAGATGTTTCTCTTTACTTGTAAAGGACACGTTAAGGCATGATAAAGTCTGGGAAGGCTGGAGAGGCAGGGCTGTAGAAAAAGAAAGTTATCTCAGGCAGGAAGAAGGGACAGCATTGAAATATTTGGAATACATTCCTTTTACGCAAGAGTAAACAAAAAGTAAATCCAATTAAACTAATGAATACAGTTACAACAATGTGAAAGGTGATGACAGCCAGAATTTGGACCTCAAGTTAATGGTCTCATATTTATCCCAATTAGCTTATAATTGGAAACAATAAAGAACGTTCTTTGTTGATTTACTAAGCTGAGAAATAATTATCCCATCCTTTAATGTCCAAGCCTTAGACATGATATATACATTATTAATAACCTGTGATTAAATGTCTTCATTATTCTGCAGCTTGGTTGACTGAAGTGGGAAAACTCTATGAAAAGAGATGTGATAAAACAGCATCCTGCCTTTTACTGTGTTTAGCTGAATGAACTGAATATGCATAGTGATACTTCAATTTTGTATTACCCATCAAATGGTGGGGAAAATACAGCATCTGCAGAAAAGTTATCTGAAGAATTAGTGGTTAGAGTTCTTTAACTCATGATGAGGTGCAACTCTTTGGATTATATATTGAATGGCAGGAGAATTTTAATAAATGCTATGTGGTGTGAACACATTTAATTTAGGAGATTTCCACCTCTTAGTTAGAATTGTGGTGTGAATATCTAACTTTGCTCAGGGTGCAAGAAAAACTGTGGATATTTGAGTGTGTCAGATGAACTGATCTTTTGTAGAAGAGTAGGATATCCTGGCATTACAGGAGGCAGCAGTGAAACTCTTGCTGAAGTCAGTAGAAACAAGATTTTCACCATCATGTGTTAAGTTTCATGACTTCAGTTCATGTGTGAAACCTAAGGTCAGCTTCTGGTTTTCACTGTAATCCTCTTATGTTGATCTGGTTATGGAGAGAGGCTGGAAGAACTCTTCCAGTGTACTGCTGATGTGCAAAGCCTAAGCTTTCCTTTCAGAGAGCCCTTACTGGGGGGTCCAGGAGGAGATCTGCCAAAGAAAGATGAAGAGTGGTGCAGCTGAACCCCTTGGAAATGGATAAGAGCTGTGCAGCTGTGTGAGGTCACACTTTCTCAGTTGGCATCTCATGAGAACTGCATTCTGCAAAGCTTCCTCTTCTTATAGGAGTATACTGAATAGAGTATATTGCAACTGTATGTTGCATGTCCAGCAGGTGTTACGTTCATTTTCAAGGTCCAAAGTGGCATTAAGTGTCACCTAGGCCAGTCTGCTGCATATTGTTGATCACAGAGCTTTTATGTCAGATTTATATTCTGTGAAATTTATTTTTCAAAAAATCCCTACACCAGCCCTGCCTCCCCCAAATCGAACACAAACAAAAGTCTTCTCCAAAACTCCTCTTAAAACAGTGATAACCTAGGATTTACTTCCCTATGTAGTAAAGAAAGCTCTGTTGGTTCTGGCTAGCTGCCAAATAACTTTCCTAATTGAAATAAATGAAAAAATGTCCCTTCGTTTCATTGGGACCATGTTTTACCTCTGAAATACTAAACCCACAAATACCAGTTAATAAAGAAAATGTTGAAAAATGTTGAAAAGACAAGGGTCAAACACTGGTTAGTCAGTTAAAGACACAGGCTCGAATACTTGATACAACTTCATGTCTGTCAGACTTTATCTGATAGTTTTTAAATTTTACTGTCTTGTGAGCAGGACGCCATAGATGTCTGGAATCATGAATCAACTGCACAAAAACCTCTAAAAAAGACATATAACTCTTGGAATGATATCAGCTTATAGAACTTTTTTCATGTGGCAGAGGAAAAAAGGTTTAAAGGAAAGAAAATATTCCCTATAACCACTTTTACTTCTGAAACCTGTTGATGTACCTTTCCTTTTATAATTAGGGGTAGCATTATTTCAAACTAGTTCTTCTACTGAAATAAGTGGGGTTTTTCCTCTCTGATGATATTTTTTCTTTCTCTCCCCTTCTACCTCCCTTCCCGATAGGTGTTTACAGAATTACATTCCAGCCCATAGCTTAACCCTTTCTTGCCCCGTGTGCCGCCAGACCTCCATTCTGCCAGAGAAAGGGGTTTCTGCACTCCAGAACAACTTCTTTATTACCAACCTGATGGATGTCCTGCAACGAACACCGGACAACAGCATTGAGGAGTCCTCCATCTTGGAGACTGTCACTGCTGTTGCTGCAGGCAAACCACTCTCCTGCCCCAATCATGATGGAAATGTAAGTGAGACAACCTCCTGTGATATGTACAGGTATTGATATGTGTTGATTTGTCTGGGTTTCATGGATATTTTGTTCTAAAAAGATAGTAGGGGAAGTGGAATCACACTAATTCTCTAATTTTATGATCTCTTCCAGAAAAGACAAGTGATTTTTCAAATTAACACAAATGGTCTTAGTGGAGCATCTTAAAAGTAGTCAGGATATTATTTCA
Organism: Pachyramphus minor; assembly: GCA_013397135.1. Taxonomy (NCBI): domain Eukaryota; kingdom Metazoa; phylum Chordata; class Aves; order Passeriformes; family Tyrannidae; genus Pachyramphus; species Pachyramphus minor. The sequence continues at coordinate 2,213,603 of VYXB01001089.1, forward strand.
TCCTATCAGTCATCTGGGATGATACTGTCTTTTAGCACATTTGGTCAAAATTGTTGTCCTGCAAGCACTGAACCTTGTGCCTTTACCTCTTTGGATTGGGTTTCCCTAGCTCTCTTGCTTGTAGCATCAAATATTGCTGTGGGGACCTACCTGTGTGTTTGTTTAGACAATATGTGACAGGGAACTTATAAGCTTAACTCACCTGCACACTTAGGCAGTACCAAAAGGTATGTGAACATATTTACATGAAGCCAAATAAAAGTGATCTCTAGCTTAGGACGCTTTGGGTCAGCACAGGCTAGTAACAGAGCTTCTATTTATCTGCTGTGTTTTGTGCCTCTCACATGTTAGTCTTTCAAGGCTGCTTTTTTCCCCCCTCCACCTACTCTTTTAACCAAGCGTGTCCCCACATAGATCTTCGAATCATATCAGTGAATTCATTGGCAAGTACCCCCAACTGAGTAAATAGTCACAGATTAATGCAAGAACAGCTCTAACTCTGCTTACTTCACAGTTTTCAGTGTTAACCTGTGTAACTTCATGATAGGCATACGAGCTCCTGATTTATAGCCAGGCTTATGCAAACATGTAAGTAAGCCACATTACAATACTCAGCAACGCTGTGTTGCATACTGACTGCTGTGCTTCTATGCAGGCCGAGAAATACGTACCAATAGTTTAAGGCAACTTTCTGGGGACTGTTTTATTTGATACTCAGTGTACATGTATCAGTTGTATAGGAAAAAGTCAGCTGATAGGTAATGATTACTGTAACAGAGGAATAGCTCAGTTTCCTCTCCTTTGCTGACCTGTGGGAATTAGGTGGACTTGTAGAGCTGATTTGCTGTACACTCTGGCTAATGAATAACTGGTGTAACTTTTTTAATGTGTACTATACTTATGTTTGTCTAGTGGTTACTGATTAATAAATTCCTAGTTTTTATTTGCATTCTATTTCCTCTCTTTAAAGTGAATCATAGTTCTTTTCTGACATAGCCACTGTGATAGAAGCCATCTGATTGTGAAATGCAGAAGAAAAATTAAAATAAAGGTATTAGTTGTTTTGCATTTTAAATTATCAGCTGATTATTCTTTAGGTGCGCTTAGAAAGAAATGGTTTGCCTACAATTAAAAATATGCCACCTTATATGCCATCGGAGAACTCCTTCCTAGGGAAAGGGGGATTTGTAAGTCCTCTAAACCAAACTGACTTGGCTTGCCTTGAAACACAGCATACCTTTTAGGATGCTGATAGTGTGTGATGGGAATATCTTCTTGCTTCAGTAAGTATCTGGGAGATAGGAGGTGGGGATAGACTGAGGATTACTCCAGTTTAAAGTTTTGTGGAACTAGGAAATGAAAAGCTAAAATGCACACATTAGTCCTTGTGATGGGAGGAGTGGAGGTATGCTTTGGGGAGAGCTGCTTGAGGCTGGCCAGGTGGGTCTGGCTGAAGGGCAGGGTGCACAGGTCAAGGTGCTGGGCACCTTAGGCCTCACTGAGGAACTGGGATTTTGCTGGCTTCATAGGTACAGAACATGAGGGCACTGCATGGCAAGTAGGTTAGCTATTAGGAAATGGTTCTTCACGCAGAGGGTGGTTGGGCACTGGAACAGGCTCCCCAGGGAAGTGGTCACAGCACCAAGCCTGACAGAGTTCAAGAAGTGTTTGGACTGTGCTCTCAGGCACATGGTGTGATTCTTGGGGCTGTCCTGTTCAGGCCCAGGAGCTGGACTTCAGTGATCCTTGTCAGTCCCTTCCAACTTAGGGTATTCTATGTTTCTGTGATACTAAGTGCCTGGCCGCTAGTAGCTTTTCAGGGGGCTTCAGGAAGTGAAAGAGGATTGAGCTGGTAGCTGGAGACTGCCTTCACAAAAGTCATTATGCATTGAATCCTCCCTCCATTAATTTTTACATATTGCTTGGGGTAGGGTCAGACCCATTGTNGAACCAGCAGTCATTATGCATATTGTTTGGGGTAGGGTCAGACCCATTGTATTTTTACCATTGCATGAAGTATATTTCTTTTAAATATGAACAGATTTTTTTCGTATTAGATTGGAAATAAGCTCCCGTTTAAACAAGTTTTTTCAATTATTCCAGCCATGCTGGATTTAAACCTCTTTGATTAAAATCACATAGAAACTGATGCACAAATACTTTCTTATTGACTTACCTGTCTGCTTGTAATTTAGCCTTCCTCAGGCCATGAAGATTAGATTTTTTCCCTTTCAGTTGGTCTCTTATTCCCATCTCCCATATTTTCCATATGTGTGTGTGTGTGTGTGTGTGTGTATTTTATTCCTTCTATGCACATAGTCTCATCCTCTGTTGTGGCATCTTTGTTCTGTGTGTTCTTTTGAAAAAGGAAACTTAGCTTGTAGTATTTTAATGTGAGAGATGGTTTCCTGTGCTTGAAGTATAAACAAATGCTTCCTCATATTGACCCAACACAGAGCACAAATGTATGTTCTTGTTAAATCGAGGTAGTAGGGCACGTGTGGAACTTCTGAACCTACGAGAAGATTTGTACCTTCTACCTACACATTAAAATAAGATTGGCTTTATTCTCAACTGCTAAACATCTGCAGCTCTTGTTGTGTATAAGCATCCTGGATCCTAACATTGATCTATGATCATTTAGGGGCAGGTACAGCAGCCAGGACAGGGAAGGCTATGAAATTCTAGCTCCATTACTTCATACTATGTATAATGAGTGGTGTAGCCTCTTTGCAGTCACCCATCCTGAAAAGTCCATGCTTGGGTTTTATTTGAATTTGAAATGAAAACCAGCCCAGAGTTGAGGATCCATGCTTTTACAGGGGCAATGTATTTTCTGTCTGTGGAGTGTAACAAGAGAGGATACACAATATTAATTAAACACTCGCAGCAAGAGACCATGCTTTAGGTCTGACTAGCTTTTTCTCAAAAGATCACAGTATAGCTTGGCAACTTGACAGGCATAAGATATTATTTAGCAAACATTTCCTGAACTTGTGCAGGTGTTGCTTACCACCTCCTAGAAAAATTAGAAAAGCACCTATCCTTGATGTTCTGATGAAGTGACTTCATACCATACCTTTTAAACCCTTGTTTTTTCCCCTCACCTCTGTACTTCCTACCATGTCACTTAGTCATGTATCCCAATAAAGTGTAATCTAATTCTTTTCTGTACTCTTCAGTATTCAGTGTGTCATTGAGGCCAAATAAAAAATGCAGAATATCAGGGTTAGACTCTTAATGAGCATTAGAACTAATAAACTGAGCTCACTGCTGGCAAAATTTTGTTCTGCCTCACAAGGAACGTTTAATATAGTTAGAAAGCAATAGTGTGACCAATACAATCATATCTGAATTGCAAAGTCATACAAGGGGTTTAGGTGGTTCACTTCTATGTAAGCATATTGTTTAAGTCATGACATAAGTCTTACAAAAATATTCTAAAAATTTGCTTAATGTTTTCAGGTTTACAGCATGGGTAAGGCAAAGGCTATGACTAGGCAGAGCAAACCCCCACACTCTAAATTTTATCAGATATCTCAAATGTACCCTCAGATGATTCAAACTTATATTCTTCTAAAAGCCAAAACATAAAAAGCTAAGGTACACACTAGCCCTGGGACAGAGGAATTAAGCATGTATGTGTGAGATGAGGAAGGTGGGAAGCACAGAGCCTTTTTCTCTAGGCTGTTCTTTTAATTCAAACAAATAGAAAGCAGAGAATGAGCAATGTGATTTTAGAGAAGAGGGGCTTGTGACTGGGGAGAGCCTTTTCCTCAAGACCTGAACTTTGAAGGGCTGGAGTTAGTGTGTCTTGGTTTCGTGTAATCTAATTCAGAAGTGCTTGCATCCTTGATTATGCAAACTTAAAAGTTTCTGTAAATTCAGTTTAATTACTTTAGTGAAGATATGCATGGGTCTCCAGTTACATCATTGTGCTGAAATATGCTGGTCTCTTTTAAGGTGGGATTTAGTGGATGGGATTTCAGAACCAGTGGGTATTATGTCACATGTGTTTACAGCTGATGGGAATGTTCTCATTAAATTCAGTGGAAATACAGCTGAAGCTGGTGTTGGATGCCATAGTATATCCTGCCCAAGAGCTCTCTTCAATTTGGAAAGGAGAGGATCAGGCAAATGTAATTTTCTGAGGTATTTTGTAAAGCAAACCTATTATAATGAAAAGCTTTCTGGAAATGTCACAAATTGTGATGCCCATGTTGGGCATGGAGGGGAGAGATGAAAAGCCAGCAATACGTGTCTATAGTTAGATATTAGTCTTACCAGATTAAGAAATGCTAGAAAAAATCTTAGCAAATCATCTTATCTAGACACTTGAAGCCTGAATTGTATTAATATTAGGTTTTCCTTCTCCTTCAGCTATGGCACAATTAAAAAATTTTAGTGGGACATGAAAACTGTCTCTCTCAAAACATTTTGAATTTGACAACTATTTCTGTGCAGACATACACATTAGGTCTTTGTGGTCTTCTTGCTATTAGCATTCGTGTTACTGTATTACCATATGTGTTTCTCTGGTGCATGAATAAAGAGGAAGTAAGTTGTTTAGGCTAAACTTTAATATGCTAATGAAATGCTTTCTTCATGATATATGATGTTTATTATGGGGTGTTCAGTAGGAAAGAGAAATATTAAATTGTTCTAATCACTGTATCCAAAGATAAAAATATTGAATACATAAAGGGCTTGTTAAAATATCCTGAGCCTAAGCGTTAAATTATGAGGAGGCAGAAGGATGAACACAGTTGGACACTCAGTCAAAATAAATGAATTTTTTTTGGCTGTATAAAAAGACTTCAGAGTTTCCTAATAAAATACTCTTCCTTTTGGTTGTTTCTGGTTGCAAGTTTTTGAAGCCTGTGAAAAGAATTTAAATCCTAAATTCTGCTTAACTAATTTCCTCTATGCACTGTAAGAACGCATCACATCATAGATCCCCCGAGGCCTGACAGTTATTTTGGTAGGCACTATTACCATGAAACTGCTAAATTCACAGTGACTGGAGTAGTGTTGATGAGGATTGTAGTTGTTTAAAAGGTCTACTTTTTTTTTTCTCTTGCTGATATATTTGGTGTTACATAAGTTATTTGGAGCAACTTTTAACTTTTCTCTGAAGGGGATTACACAAGTGGCCAACAAATGACTAAACCCTCATTGCATGTGAATCCCATATCTTGTGAATTGAGATAAGAGGGAAGAATGGGAATAAGACCAAAAGGAGCTTATCAGAGGCAAATCCCTATTAATGCTAATAGCCACGTGCTATGGTTCTTGCTTCCCCCTCCTTAATTCTCAAGATGCCTTGGAGCAGTCAGCTGCTTTGCATGTACTGTTACAGTTTCCTCTGCTCACCTGCAAACAGCTGATTCTACACACAACCATCTCACTGTCAACCATCATCTCCAGCACAACCCTCTTGTGCGAGATGTCTGAGAGCCAGAAGAGCGTCAGCCAAATTTATTCAAGATTCTCATGCTGTGCTCTGAATGCAAAAGAGCTGCCAAGGTCTTCCTTTGAAGCATATACTACAAGCTTTTTTATATCCTTTTAATAAGCCTAAAATGCTTTGTGCCCAAGGACTTCCTAGCTGTAAAAGGAAGTCTCATGCTGTATTTGCATATATGTGCATTATTTTGACTAACATAATTTTGGGCACAGCACTTCTCTCTTTCCCTTCATGAATATATTCAGAATTTGGGGTATCTATTACATGTAAAGATCTATTTTTATCTCTAAACAGCATCTTGCTGAGAATATAACAGGTTGAAATGATCTCCTCCTCTTTCAAGTGTAGATCAGCATTCCTATTATAATCTCAGATATGAGGGTTTGATGGTTTTAAGGGATTAGTAAGGGATACAGAGATTTTCCCCTGCAGCAGTTTGGTTCATTTAGGGTGCTTTCCTCTAGCAAATAAACATGCTGTTTGGTGAGCCCCATCAAGTTAGTGTTCCACCAGTGGTTCTGGTACAAAAAATAGCCTAAGTTTATGCTTTCTTTGGCAGAACCTCTGGGAAGGCTAAGGATCAAGTCAGTGAGGGTACTTGAATGCGCTGCTTTTTTGAGTTGTTTCACAGAGTACTTAAGACAGACACCAAAACGTACTGTTACGTTTAGTATAAAGATGGTGTTAGGACCAGCACTGAAATCCAGCATTGTTCACAGGCTGCTGGTCTGATAATATAAAATACCTTTAAACCAGCATTTTGATATGAAATATGTAAGAACAACAACCATCTTTTAGGCAGTAAATTATTGGTGTCTAAAAAAAGAGAAGCTTTGTCTCAGAGGTTGGATAATAACATGAGTTCAAGACCCAGACAGATGTGCTTTGAACTGTGTTACTGCTGCCATGTTTGAATGTAGAGTTGTGCACTGTTCCAGGTGATGGAGTTTTACTGCCAGTCCTGTGAGACAGCTATGTGCCGGGAGTGCACAGAGGGAGAACATGCAGAGCATCCCACGGTACCGCTCAAGGATGTAGTGGAGCAACACAAGGCTTCCCTCCAAGTCCAGTTGGATGCTGTCAACAAAAGGTAGGGAGACTCCACTGATTATTTTCCGTTTTCAGTTCTATCACTGGCTTCCTGTGTTAACTTGGGTAGATGTTTTAGTGTGCTGGTGCCATAGTGATGCTAGTGTGAAAAAAAAATCCATTGAATGTGATGTTAGAGAAAAGAGCAAAAGATTCTTATGTGTCTTTTACAAAACAGAGGCCATTAGAAATGCAAGTGTCCTCCAAAGAAAGGGCATAAAATGAAGGGGCTAAATAAATAATACTGGGTGCTAAAAAGACTACTACAAACACTATGGTGCCAAAAAGGCTGAAAAACCCACAAAAAAGTGAGATCTAGTTATGTCTTCTGGAGTAGGTATCATATAGCATAAAGGATGGAGGATCCAAGGCCCAAAGTCTAATGGATTTGCGTAAGGGAGGGCTGTGTCTCATATTTTATGAGACCAGACTCACTATATGGTTATAAAAGAAATGAACTTCTGGGAAATGACTGAGTTTAAAGACAGCCTGCTGATTAGAAAGTTTCATCAAAATATACCAGGGCAAGGGCCAGTGTTTAATGACTTTTGAAACAGCAATCTTTGTAATTTAATTCCTCCCTCAGGCTTCCAGAGATCGACTCAGCACTTCATTTTATATCTGAAATCATACACCAGTTAACCAACCAAAAGGCTAGCATTGTAGATGACATTCACTCCACTTTTGATGAACTCCAGAAGACTTTAAATGTGCGAAAGAGCGTGCTGCTCATGGAACTGGAAGTGAATTATGGCCTTAAACACAAAGTAAGATGCATGTTTTGTTTCAATGAAAAGCTGTTAATTTAATCATCCAGTTTTTACAAATGATGCAGGACGCCACTTTGACAAACTGTGTCTGAGATCCAGAGAATAACTTTTTCAGGAAATCAAGTGCTGCAGAACCTCATTTGTTGGTGCTCAGCCTTATAAATGGAATATAGACCCCGGCTGGGCAGATAGCCCTTTGTGAATGGTGTGTGAGGAGGATCTAAAATGGCTAACATGCTAAGCAGGCACCTACTTAAAGCCAACATGCTTATGTGCAAATGACAGTAAGGGAACACCAAAGGAAAGTCTGAATTCTTGGGCTGCAATCATATGAACGCCTCCATGAAGATAAAGGCCAAACATTTTGTCCTGAATAACTGAGTAGGGCTTCCTGTTTTGCTTCAAAGCACTGCTTTCCTTTCTAGTACTTGGTAACATATTGCATGTTAGATGTCACCAGTTGGAACACACTAAGATTGGAGGGACATCTCACTTTCTCAGGGGAATGCAGAGAGCAATAGATTCCAGAGCTGTATTCACGCTTTTACTTCCTATCTGGATGATTGAATCTTGGGGTTTACTGCCTCTATTGTAGACTAAACTGCAAAGGAGGAAAACAGAAACCTGTATTTTTACAAAGAAAAGCCTGTAGCCTGGTGGGTAGGGGTTTTTGTTGAGGATCATTAAATCTGAATCAGGAAAATTAAATTATTTAGTCCTTGTCTTCTTGGGCATTCTTGGGCATCTGTTTTATATAAAAGAAAGATTTCTTCCCTCAAAGTAGTCTTGAAAAGAAAATAGCATCAACAACTGGAGTTTCAAGAGTGCCTGATAGTATTGGCATCTTTGGTCACTCTCTGCCATTACTGAGCAGCTTGACCATCTCCAGATATCTGAAGTGGAGGAATGTTGCATTCCTGGATCTGGAACAGGCTTGATCATTAGGAAGGTATTGCTAAACCTCTGAAAATGGAGGAATTCTACCATGTGCACAAGATGTGTACTTTTAGAAACAGAGGGAGCCCAAAACCATTGGGGCACAGAAGTTAGTAATCTCTCTGCTAAACAGCAGCTGAGAAGTTTTAGCACCAATATTCTGGACTCAGATCAGAGGTTCATCTAAATGTATCCAAGATATCACACAAATGTACTTTATTAGCAAACAAATACACGTTGGGTGTGTACAAAGTTTGCATCAGATAGAATATGATGTTAAATTATCTTTTCATTGTTGAAAGGGATTTAAAATAGTAACTATTTTGAGAATTAGAGAATTAAATTTTTGCAAAGCTGCACATAAGCAGTATAAGAGGCATCTCCCCTGTTTGTATTTTAAGAAAGCAGTTGAAATTGGACTTTACTTTTGAATGAACAGTAGGCCTGCAAAATAATTCAAATCCAAATCTTCAATCATTCTGATCATACTTTTCAAAAATGGAAATGAAAGATTGGCACTCTACTAAAAGAAAGTTGGCGATACAGTTTCAGTTGTCCAGTGGACTAAAAGAGGCTTCATGTAAAATACTCAGAGTACATTTTAAATAATATTTATGTTAGGATTTAATATTTTCCAACTTTGTAATGAAAGAAAACTATCTTGAGAAAATATTGGTTTTAAAACATAGCTGCAAGTTGTCTTTCTCATAAGTTTGTGGTTTATTATCCCAAGCATATCAGGTTTTGTCATATTGGGACGTTATTAGCTATGCTCTCTCTTTAACTACTTATGGCCTTGAATAAAGACAAAGCAGATTAGAAATGCCTGGTATTGAATCCTGAGAGGTTTATGGATGCCTGGAAAAACAGATGACTTGAAATTTAAGTGTAGTCTTGACATTTGTTCATTCTGTTTTGATTGCAAAACATTTTGTGTTGTTATCACTTTCCCATATCAGTAACACATGACCCTGGATTTTCTCCAGTAGATGAAAAGCTGAAAGCTTTGTAAAACTTAGAAAAAAGTGCCCTTAGCATGCAGTATCTAGTGTGTCTCAGCAAGGGAAGAGTATTTCATAACAATAAATACACTCAGTCTCTAAGTTTACTTTAAAATCAGTTGAAATGTTTCAAAAATATTTCCTTTACCATGATGGTCAACAAAATAACTTCTCTAATCCACAGTAATGTCTGTGCCCTATTTCTCTGTAGGAAAAACATGTGTGTGACTGGGTACTTTAGTTTGGGTATTTTATCAGTGGAGAGTGTGGAGGGCAGCTGGAATGTTTTTCTGACTGTCAGGAATTTTTCTGCTAGGTTGTTATAATTCAGGGATCCTTTTTCCAAATCATTGCAAAATGGTTTAAAAAAAAAAAGGTTAGCCTTGTTCCCAGCCCACACCTAACAATTTTGAGGTCAATACAGTTTTAAGAATTTTAGACTGAGGGCCAGAACTAACCCCATAAAATAATCTATTTCATAGTCTTAAATATAGAGTAACTACTTGCTGCCCACCAAAATTTCAGGCTACTCAATCCAACTCTTTCCAATATCCACAACCCATTCTGTATGTTTTGTCTTTCTGCCTGCTGGAACTAGGGAATCGACTTCCCTGCTTCTGCTGGGGAGAATTTTCCTTTCTTCACGTATTTAGTCCAGGAGTCATGTTTCTCCTCAGGATGGATGTACATGCAGGTCTCGAGAGTGCCTTCTTTCTTGTCCGTCTCCGTAGAGAAGTAACCCACAGTTTCCTTCGACTCTGAAGAAATGGTTTCAAGAAATTTCTTTTAGCTGCTCTTATTAATGGGCCTGATGAATCCAAAATATCTCTGCCTCTGTGCACACAGCTCAATTGTCTATAACTGTCTGATTAACTGTGGAGCAGGGTTCAAGCTTTTACATTTGTTGTTGGGGTTTTTTTCTTAAAAAAAAAAGAGACAAGACAGGTGGGGCAATAATTCAATCTAGTATGACAGTGGATCTGTGAAGCCCTAAAGACCCAAACCGGGGTACATTTTTTATATTGCAGCATTATATTTTAAATATGTGTTGGGGATCACTGGACACTTTTTCTAAAACCAAAGTTTAAATTAAACTCTAAAATAATGCACTGGGGTATATATAAATTTGGGTTCTACAAAGGCCTTCAGATATAAAGTATGCTAGTTCTTCATAGGACAATTCTTGTAACATGATGCTAATCTGGTGTTTGGTAATGCACACAGGTCCTCCAGACACAGCTGGATACCTTACTTGAAGGACAAGAAAGCATTAAAAGTTGCAGCAACTTCACAGCCCAAGCCCTCAACCATGGCACTGAAACCGAAGTGCTGCTGGTGAAGAAGCAAATGAGTGACAAGCTGAATGAACTGGCCGAGCGTGACTTCCCACTGCAGCCCCGTGAAAATGATCAGTTGGACTTCATAGTGGAAACAGAAGGCCTGAAGAAGTCCATTCACAATCTGGGTACTATTTTAACCACCAATGCTGTTGCCTCTGAAACAGTTGCCACAGGTGAGGGACTGAGGCAGACAGTGATTGGACAGCCCATGTCTGTCACCATAACAACCAAGGACAAAGATGGGGAACTCTGTAAATCCGGGAATGCTTACCTCACTGCTGAACTGAGCACGCCTGATGGGAGTGTAGCAGATGGAGAAATACTTGACAACAAAAATGGCACTTACGAATTTTTGTATACTGTTCAGAAGGAAGGGGACTTCACTTTGTCTCTGAGACTTTATGATCAACATATCAAGGGCAGCCCATTCAAACTTAAAGTGGTCAGATCAGCAGATGTGTCCCCTACCACTGAAGGGGTTAAGAGGCGTGTAAAATCTCCTGGCAGTGGTCATGTGAAGCAGAAAGCTGTGAAAAGACCTGCAAGCATGTACAGCACTGGCAAAAGAAAAGAGAATCCCATTGAAGATGATTTGATCTTCAGAGTAGGTAGGTGACTTTGCTGCCTGTGACATAATTAAAAATAGTTGAGGGAAACTAGATGAAAAAGTTAAATTATTGTAAAGCTAAAGGTGTAAGTAGAGCAACCTGATGATATCTTTAGGCCTCTTGACTTTTGTAAATTTTGAAAGCCCACACTTCAGAAATTATGTTTGCAGCAAATATTTAATTGGGATTTGGATTTAGAAATGCATATATTTGATTTGGGATATTTTAAAAACTGATAATAATCTTATTACAAAGCTTTTGGTATGGATTAAAGTAATTTCAGCTTGTAATTTCTGCTTCTGTATCCCTTGCTTCTAGTGAACAGTTTCTGGCTTGACTACTAAATAGTGGTGGTGTGGTTTGTCTTTCATTGGTAGTGGTGTTGTTTGTTAAATTTATTTTTTAGCTATTTTCTCCAATAAACTATGAACTCTAGAAGTCTTCAATGTTCTCTAAAAAGTGCAGTGCCCTTTTTTTTCTGTTGGGATGCAGTATGACCATGTGCTTTATTTTTGAGTTCTACCTCCTGCCCCTCTTCACCAGTCAAAAAAGGGAGATAAAATAATTAGAACAAGAGCTATGCATGTCTCAGTTTTGCCCAATTAAACCTCTCAGAGTGCTGACATTTGGGATATATGGATTGCTATTTTTCAGAAAATCTGAGCTGAGAGTAATATTTCATCTTATTACATGTTCAGCTTTCAGCCACTCATTTCACACAATGACCCTACATAGAGATGTTCCTCTGGGCTTCTGTGGGCTTACGTATGCATCATCTAAAAGGTCTCTTAAGCCATGGCAGCTGTAATTCTCTAGTGTTTTATACTCTTCCAGAATATGCAAAATTATTGAGACAGGTAAGACTTCTGACATTTTCACAAGGATTTCCTTCATGGATTTAAGAGTTCATTTGGTTCCAGTTAGTTCAGCTCACTTTGAAAAGTTAAGGTTTGGTTCATTTGTTGATGAGGTAATGTAAAGTTTTTCACTCTTTTCCAACACAACTATCTCCATTTTGTACCCATTGTTGAATTCCTCTGATGGTCCTGGCCAAATCTGGATCTGTGTTTTAAGCTGGGCAAGATAAATCTTATATTTGGGCTGTCAGAAGCTCATACAGCTATGTATGGAGAACCACACTGTAATATTCCTCTGGGCATCCAAGTATATGGAGTATATATGTGCACTGATGTATGGGCTTTTATGCACAAGTAAATTGATCAGCTCCTAATAGGAGATTGTTGTGCTGCTAGTATTAGCAAGAGATAGCAGTAATGTGACATTAGTACATTTCCTTCATGGGCAAGTGTGCATTGTATCTTCTGCCAATTCTGTGTTATTCATGGCTTTTAAAGTGGCATGTGGTTCTCTTCAGACATTTTAAGGTCTCGTTATTGACTTCACATTCATAGCTTTGTGTAACTCGTTATTTACGACAACAGAGCGTTTCTTGCATCCTCTTTGTCTCTCTCAATAATTTATATCCTCAGCCTATTTTTTTTAAACAGGTGTGATGTCTAAGGATGTGTCCATGCAAAGTCTGTGCAGCATGTCCTTAGTCTATACAAATGAAAATGTTCTTATTATACCTAGAAAATAATTGTTGCTCAGTGGTTTTTTGCTACCTCTGCAACTGGTAGGAAGCACTAAAGTGAGAGGGGAGTCTCTTTTTCATTACCCTCCATTTGTGTCTTAGACCCATGCTGAGCAGAGGCGAGGGATGTTCACAGTGTCAACCATTTTCACCTTCCCTGGTTAATCTCTCCCATGTACTCCAAAGGAGGGTTAAGAGACATCGTTGACATCAACTGCTCTGTCCAGGACTGCATCTTGTGTTCTGGCTCTGCCATGCTGTGTGCCTTGGTATTTTTTCCTCTTCTGGCACTTTTCATGACTGGGTTCTTTGACACTGTTTAGCAGTAGTGGTGCTATTTCCCACTTCAACTGCTTATTTCTCTTCATGTATTTATATTTGGGATTAGCATCAGATACAGCCAGATGGTGAGTTGGCCTTCTGCTAGAAAGTTCCATTTTCCTTTTCCTCAGACTGTGTTTACTTGTCTGTTCAGTCATGTAACTGAGCATCTAAGTTTAGCTGGTACATTTAATGTGTAAAAAAAAAGAACTGCCTTTAACAGTACCTTCTGTCAGCCTCCTTTCTAGGTGTGAATGTCATCTGGTCTGTTACCAATGCTGAAGGCAAATAGGAGCCTTACTGTGAATTTACTCCACATAAAAACTCAAAAACAAGGCCTATGTAATAATAGCTTTAGTGCATTTTAATAAGGAGGTTTAGGGGAAGCAAAGGGATTCTTGATCAGGTGTTTCGCAGAATTACAACAGGGGGAAGGTTGGAAGGGACCACAGTGGGTCATCTGGTCCAACCTCCCTGATCAAGCAGGGTCATCCCAGAGCACATGGCACAGGATTGTGTCCAGATGGCTCTTGAATATCCCAGCAAGGGAGCCTCCACAACCTCTCTGGGCAACCTATTCCAGTGCTTGGTCACTGGCACAGTAAAGAATATCTTCCTCATGTTCAGGTGGAACTTCCTGTGCATCAGTTTCTGCCCCTTGCCTCTTGTCCTATTGCTTGGCACCACTAAGAGCCTGGCTCCATCCTCTTGGCACCCTCCCTTCAGATACTTATAGACATGGATGAGGTTTCCTCTCAGTTATCTCTTCTTGAGACTGAACAGGCCCAGCTCTTTCAGCGTTTCCTCATAGGAGTGATGCTCTAATCTCTTAATCATCTTTGCAGCCCTCTACTGGACCTGCTCCAGGAGCTCCATGTTTCTCTTGTACTGAGGAGTACTGGACACAGCACTGCAGATGTGGCCTCACCAGGGCTCAGTAGAGTGGTGGGATCACCTCACAGTGGTGACAGTGCTCTTCCTAATGCAGTCTAGGATAGCATTGGCCTTCCTGGCCACAGGGGTACACTGCTGCATGTTGTCCACCAGGATTTCCAGGTCCTTCTCTGGAGAGCTGCTTTCCATCAGGTCAGCCCCCAGCCTGTATGGTGTCCGGGGTAATTCCTCCCCAGCTGCAGGACTCTGCCTTTGCCTTTGTTGAATTTCAGGTGGTTCCTCTCTCCCCATCCCTCAAGCCTGTCAAGGTCCTTCTGGAAGGCTTTACAGCACTCTGGAGTATCAGCCATTCCTACCAGCTTTGTTTCATCAGCAAAGTTGCTACTGATGAATAAGTTAATACTGGAGGACACTGCTAGATATAATCCTGCAACTAGACTCTGTGCCACTGATTGTGACACATTTCTTCTAATTGTCTCTGAATGCCTCTGCCTTAAACTCCATATTGGATTGTTCTGTTTGAAAGGAACAGGGATGACTGTAAGTATATACTTGTTGCATTTTTACAAAGATACGTAAGGGGGCAGATAGGAATATGCATCTCCTTGAAAAAAATATGGATTTTTCCAACTGCAGTTAGCCCCATTGAGTTCAGAGGAACCTTCTCCGTGCAGCAAGCAGCATTTGCTTCCTCCTCTTTCCCCATCCCTTCTCTACCTTTCCATCAAGGTCCTGTCTTGGCCAAATTACAGCCTGGCTAAGGGCATTGGAACAGAAAGGGATGTGTATGTGGAGTCATTCCATGTAGTACTGAAGTATGATATATGAAGTGCAGAGGCCTCTCTGATACACTTTAATCAGTTGTCTTCGTTCTCTGTTTCAGGACTCTGTAATAAAACCATTAATAATTAGTATGAAATAGCAAGATGTTTTCTATACAGAATTTTATATTTCTATACAAATAGAAATGCCTGGTAATGGGAAAATAGGATTTCCTTTTCCAGTTTAATAGCTCATGCTTGTCATAAACTCTTTATGACCTTGTGCTGGCCACTGTGAAGTTTGGTCAGGCCTACATTGTATTGCATTGCAGTGATTACCTGTACTGGACAGGGGGGGAACAACTCTGATATTAGTTGCTGGCAAAATCCCCAGCATGGGTCTGATGTACTGATGACAGAGACCTGGCCTGGATTCAACTCTTATTATTCGAGTTTTGGCTGCTGTACTAGCAAAGAACTGCTTCTGACGTGCACCTACCCCTGGGTTTGTGCATACCTATCTGTGGTGACAGGGGCTCTGCTGCACAAGCAATGCTTGGAAATGGCCTTGGCCACGCTTTTAGGGACAGGTGCTGTGTAAAGCAAATTATTACAAATCAGTCCATCTTCACTACCAACAGTATGTGGGCATATCTGCCAGAGTTCCTACTGAATTATTCATTCCTCTTTAAAGGTTACAAACACTGTGTGCCTTCAACCAACAAACTGATTGATTTTAAAGCTTACAGTTATGTGGGAACTTGGATTAGAAACACTGACATTTCTTTTACAGCAAGCACGTAGTGTAAAGTTGTAAATAACAATTTCGTTAACAAAGTAGTAAATAACAATTCAGTGCAGTTTTACTACAGAGCCTTTTGTTTTTCAGCTGTATCTATTATGAGATGGAGCATCACATCCTCGTAATATGTAAGATTTGACTAAATATCTTTTGCCACTCTGTGGAAAAAAAAAGGAAGCTAGGAAACAACAAAACAACTCCTTGAAACCTGTCTATGCAGTATGTATGTAGGCCTTTCCATGCTGTTTAGTTTTATCCTTTTTTTCAGTACCACATAGGGAAGAGTCCAAGAAGTATTTAAAGTGTTGTTGGCAGGAAAACAATGGTATGTACACAACAGGTTATGGCCACTTATGACCTCTAAATTCTTCCCAATAATCTGTAATATTTTTGCAGTTTTGTCTCTCTGAATCTATTCCCTTCCCGCTGGAGGCAGGGTTAGGATTAGGGTTATGTTTTTTCTTTGTGTTTTAGAAACCTGGGAAATCTAGGTAAGCAAGCAGGGACGTTATCATTCATATTAGTAAAACTTAGAAAGCAAAAACCATTCCTTCTCTTACTGTGTACATCAAAAATATACACTGTACAACAGTTTCTTCAGATTCTCAGCACTCACAGAGCAGAATCTTATTGCAGTTACATGATGTAATTTTTAACATCTCCTGTGACACCAATGGGCTTTGAGATTACTTTTTTCCCTTATTTCTGGTGACATTCAATATGGTCTCTATTGTGCAAGAATAAAAAAGATTGAAATTATGAAGCATTTTATGTGTGCTAGGTTGTCTTAAGCAGAAAAAGCATACTTACTTTGTTGAAAGCTGAATTAATTGGCTTGTGCAGGCTATGCTCAGTAATACCAGAAGGAATTAGATAGGACTAAGACAAATCTGATTATTATCTGTATACAAAAATGGTATAAAAGGAGCTATTCCACAGGCCACAGACCTGCTTCCTAATAACTCTGTTCAGCCTTCCCCTCTTGAAAACTCTGCTGTCCTCTCCTAGTCCCCAGCAGCTTGCCACAACAGTGGCAGTAAAATATCTGTCTTTTCCTCCTTTTTGCCCTGCACTAGCTCAGAACAGGCGGGAGATAAGGCTGGGCAATGACTGGCATGAAAGATGCAGGCTTTCATCTCTTAACAAGGCTGCTTGGGAAGCACTGGAATGAGGATCCTGCTGGTTCCAGCCCTGTGCCATTGAAATGTTAGTGCCTCCCTAGCCTAAGGAGAGGTGGCTGACTGCCCATAGCAGAGAGAAGAGAAGACAAAGCATGGGGTGCCCTGATATAGAGGGGTAGTATCTTGCAGTAAAAGATGTTCTGAAGACTCTCTCTCACGCAGGTGTGTTCATAAGGGAGGAACTTCTGCTTACAGAGGGGAGCTATCATCCTCTGCTATTGCAGAGTCAGTTGCAGGAGCCTGCTTTTCCAGAGGCTGCCATACTTTACTACAAGCTTTCCTCTCATCACCTGAAGTGCCTGTGCTTGGCTTCAGATCTTTGCTGGCATAGTGAATTATTCAAAACAGATAGTTCAAAGTTATCTGTTTTCCTCTTGAACATACATTAGGAAATAAGCTGTGTTTCACAAACCTCGGTTTTCTTAAGCAGAGAAATTTGTGCCACTGCAGAGGGGACTGTATAAAGACCTGTGTGCAAATTAGGACCTATGTGATAGGTTTAATAGCTGCAAAGTGCTAGGTACAAGGACATTGCATGGAGCTGATTTTCATCTACATACTGTGCTAATAAATTGCTATTTCTTAAGCTTACTGTGAAATGTGACTCTGGCATTTCTGGGTAATTTCTTTAGTTTTTCCTTTGATGTATATTTACAAGGTTCCACTGAAGAACACTCAGTAACTCTTTATATAGGTCTCTCTTATCTTTAAAAATGAAATTCCTTGACTTTCAAGAACATTTTTCTAAGGCTAAAGAGCATAGATTCCATAAAGTTTGTACTAGTTGGTTCCAGATGCTCTAGCTTTTGCCTCCTCTTTTTTAACAAATGTTTTCCCTTTACTCTCAGTAGTAAAAGGAATGTTTCTCCCCTTTCATCCATTCTTTTTGGCTAAAAGGCAAAAAGGAAACTATCATTAGCATATGGTAGAAAAAAATTACTGCATGTATCCCTTGGGCACTGCTTTTTAAAAGAATACACAGAAATGGCTCAAGAATGAGTAATGTAATTGGTATGTAACTCACTATTCCCTGAATACGTACTTTCCCCTTGCAGTACAAAAACTGAGAAGCATTTGCCTTGGTTAGAGGATGGAGCAGATGGAGTTGAAGAAAATAAGTCTTGAAACAAAGGGACATTCCTGCAGCAGCAAGTACAGAGAAATTAAATGTTACTTGTTAGGCAGTGACAGGAAATATGCATCCCACAGCCATCACCACAGAAGACAGAAGGGTTGTTATGAGCATACACATCCCTAATGAAAGCCAAATACAAATTAGAGCCACTATATATGTCTTATATTAGGCATCACAGTCAGAAGAGTTTTAATCATTGAGCTCCAGGATATTTTGGACTGACTAAAATAAAATACAAGCTTTTCAGTTAATACACAGCCAGTGAATGCTTGTAAAAATATTTTACCAGGAAAATCAGCACTGCATCCAAGTCTTGGAAAGAACAGCGTATAGAGTTGGTTGTTGGTTTGGGTTTTTTTGTTTGTTTCAAAATTCATTCATTCATTATGAATAACCGTAAAGTCCAAGATCATAACTGCAGTATTTTCTAAAGACCCCTGAGCCTCTTTTACAAACAAACTGAATTTGGATATCCTGTGTTCGAGGTGTAATTTGGACCAACCACTTTGAGGCTGATCTTTTAAAGACAGCAGTTTGCTCTGTGATGCTCCTTGGAACATCTCAGAAGAGACATCTAAGTAATAAGCCACCTAAACTTGCTGAACTTTTGTGAAAAGTTGACATTTTACAACTCCTTATCACCTTAAGCCTTTGGGAAACAACACACAGTTCTATGTAAATCACTACTGTATTTGTCTGGGTTAAAATTACTGTATTTGTCTGTGTGTGCACCCTGCTTTATGAAACAATCTTAAGCTACTTGCAGAAGCACTCAGTCTTCAGGTGTTGGTCTTCATTGGCCCACATGTCCCAGTCATTCAAAGCTAGTTCTTCATCTGAGTTTCCCTGCCAAGGGAATTTTTAAAGCCCGTGACTGAAAACTGTTGTCTTTATAAGTAAATGTATATGAGTAAATAGGAAACTTCCCTGTCTTGAAGTGGTCCCATCCAAAGTGATATGTTTTAGAGACTTTGCTAATTGTACTAAAACTGGGTCATCTGTGCAAGTTCTTATCTTAGCCTCTGTCTATATTTTCCCACAGTACTACCCCTTTATTTGCCTTCTCAGTTGAATAATGATCTACAATTTAAAAAAAGTCCACAGTTTAAAATAATCACTTAGGAAAAAAACTTTTACTAGTTCCTTCATACAAGAGGCAATTTATGAACACTGATTTATGAAAGTCAAAGAGATAATTATGTTAATGGGGCCTTAGATGGCACACATACTGAAGAATATGAATAATTCCTTCTTGTAGGTAGAACTGTGGATCTGTTACTGAGATGGTTCTTTGAAGTTGTAGCAGGGATAAGAACTCTTCAAAATAGAAATCCTTAGATCAGGAATGTAATAATTGCATGTGTTGACATTTAGGTCCTAACTGATTAGTCCTGTCTAACCTGATTTCTTATATGCTTTGTGTTCAATTTTAGGCACCAAAGGAAGAAACAAAGGGGAATTTACAAATCTTCAAGGTGTAGCTGCATCTACAAACGGAAAAATATTAATAGCAGACAGTAACAACCAGTGTGTGCAGGTATGAGGATACGCCACTTTCAGTGGTTTTCTTTCTCTCCCTGCCCCCATACCTCTGCCTTTTTTGTAGTCCCAGAAAGACATATTTTCTACAATTCAAGCAGATGTAGAAAATACCAGGGAAGCTCAATTTGTTTATCATCCATTATCATTCTATCTTCTTGACCTGCAGCTATGTTTTTCAGATGTATACTATATCTAATATGTATATCAGAGTTTATTTCCCTTCCTTATGATGTTTGGCAATGAATGAAAAAAAAAGTAATGGAATAATCCGGAAAAATGCTTTTTTGTAAATATAATTTTACATTGTAAATTTTATCCCCCATGCTTTCAAACATAAATCTAGGGTAAGATGCTACAAATATAATTTCTTAAGGAAATACAAGTAGAAGAATAAACATATACACATAATTTTCAAATGGCTTTTAGTCTACTTAATTGACTTTTCTGTCTGATATCATGATCAACTGTGGTAGCACTCCTAACATCCATAATTTCTTGGCTTCTGTAACCTGTGTGAAAATCAAGCTCTGTTTTATCTTTTTTTTGCTTGCCCTGTATCTTTTTTACCATTAACAATTTGTCATCGCTCTTCAGGCTGCCCATGTGTGCTGAACACGGCAGCAGCGTGTGGCTTGTTCTCCAGTATGTGAGAACCAGCAAGCCACATGCTCTAAAAACTCGTTTCCAGGCCTTTTCAAAGAGACAAATATTCATCAGCACCCTCACGCTTCATAATTTGCAGCCACTTCAGAGGAATTTCAGTGTCTAATTACCTGGCTTGGGGGCACAACCAATGGACCTATTCCTGTGTTTTCTGCAGACTTAGTGTTTGACTGTGGCCAAGTAACCCAGTGCCTCAGTTGCCTCATTTCTAATATGGGAATAATACCACTTCTTACCAGCTGAGAGAGACATGGTGAAGCTTAATTCACTAAGCCTGTTTGTAACGTACTTTGAGGTCACTGAAGAAACAGTGCAATGTAAGTGCAGAGAATTTCTTTATTTTGAAATTAGGGTTCAGGTGCAAGCTTCTTCTTAAATTAGACATATCACTTTCAAATATGGACTGTGTAAAAACTTCAAATTCCCAGCTCTCTTCCTGACTAGAGTCATTAGTTCATTAGTGACTTGCTAAAATCTAAGCTCCAAGAAATAGGTGATGGTAATATGCAGACTTAATTTTAAAACTTATGTTTTCTATTACAGATATTTTCCAATGATGGTCAGTTCAAAAGCCGTTTTGGCATACGAGGAAGGTCTCCTGGCCAGCTGCAGCGGCCAACGGGAGTGGCTGTGCATCCCAGTGGTGACATCATTATTGCAGACTATGATAACAAATGGGTTAGCATATTCTCATCAGATGGAAAATTTAAGGTACAAATTACCATGTGAACTCTCCTGAGCTTTCTCTGTCTTCCAAAGGAATGCCAAGTAACATTGCTTTTCAAGAAATTGCATAGTTTGGTTGTAACTTAGTCTAAATTCCATTGTTGTGATGTGGAAACCCATGACACAGCCATGTTGTATAATTAATAGGAGGAGATCACAGTTGTGATGCTAATCTTATACCAAGTAGAGACAATATGTTCCACTTTACAGATCTGCATACTAGGTGCTTGGATTCCTTTCTATAACTTATTGTCAAGGATCACTAGTGCCATCAAGTCTAGTTGGACTAGCTCAACAACCTTCATGTCATTAGTACTCTGATTGTACAGAAAAGTATGTGCAGATATGTGTGAACACACAGACAAACACAAAATCCTATAAGGAGAATGTCAGTGAAGAGCTTCACATATGGAGGAAAAAAAGAAGGTAACAGATTGATGATGAATGCCTCCACTCCATGTGTATCAGCAAATAAAGTGTATAATTCATGTAGGATCTTGTTGGTAATCAAAGCAAGGAAGGGCAGCTCAGTATGTTGTTCCAGTTCTACAGCACAGACAGGAGTGTTTTAGGTTGTCTGATTGTGCAATGACTGGAAAAACTGAAATACAGTAATAATGTCTTAAGGTTTCAGAAATCAAAAATTCTGAGCAAATCATACCTCTTCTTTTCATAGCATCTCTGATCCCTTTAGTGGGAGTAAATTAAGATGGCAGCTACTACATTGCATTTATGATTGCCAACCTGTTGGCAACCCTTGCTTGGGTTCAGGTTTAATTCCAGAGACAATTAAACACTGCCTGTATTTGATGCTGTTTTCTGAATGCATGTTACCAAGTCTGGTGATGCATGCTAGAAGGTAGCAGGAGTTAGCAGTACTCACTGGTCATTGGGATCATGGATCTGCAGGGAAATTTCTACCATAGCTTCTTAGTTCTAGAGTCCTGCATTGGAGAGAAATGGCCTGTTTGGCTAATTTTCTGGCAGCCTGATGAGCAAAAACTCAGGTCATGAGCTGCTCACCAAGAAATGGGCTTCCTTTGAAAAGTCTTTTCAAAGTGACAAATGCTATAGCAAATAGGAGGTAGTGCTTGCATAGTCCTCGGTGACTTCCATCTGAGAAACTGATGTCTATGCTTTTAAAAGTATCCAGATCATGTATAGACTTGAAACAAAAATAAAACAATACTAATATGCAATGCAAGTGTTAAAAAAGTACAAAGTACTTGAATTTGTAGAGAAGATGTGATTTTCCTTGTCCACTAATTTTGAAAATGTGTAGCTACACAGGACAATCTTGGGTTTGGCTGAAGTCCTTGAACGAAATGAAAACACCAAAACAAACCCAAAGAAAGATGTAATTTAGTTAAGAATCCAAATACGCTGACTATCCTAAGTGTGTTTTAAATAATTATTAACATCTTTAATGTGAAACTGGCTTGATCTGGACTCAGAGCATGGAGGGTTTGATTTCCTTCCTTCTCAAGACATGCTGTAAATCCAGCATTTTGGATGGTGCCAACTCTGGAGGAAAAAGCTCTGGAGAAGCCAGGACCCTATGTGCGATATACTACCAAAAGGGAGAGAGGTATTGAATAAAAAATTAATTATTAATGTTGTTCCTCTGATGTGATGCCTAGCTTTGTTTTTAGTCAATATTTTTATTGGATTGCAAAAGCTGTGCAATGTTGGCAATATTTGTGTGGCTAATACAAGTTAATGCATTGGACTTTATAGTTCTTGGGATTGGACTGATTAAATGAGAGATGGAACATCAGTGTTATAAAACCCTATTTTTAGATTGAATGCAATAGGCCATATTTATGAGAGAAAAAAATGTTTGCAGAAGTACTTTTTATATGGAGGATAGACATAATCATATCTGTGCAGGACCTGGGTGCAGGACAGGTGGCAGAGCACGTGTGTGGGGAAAGGGGAGCACCAGGATGGAGACAATGATGGGCACTGGGACCAGGTCCACACTCTGAGGAGCTGTTCTGGGAGGAGTGGATCTTGTATTGGTGCAGCACTGATTGAGGGGGATCCTGTACTGAGCACTGTGTAGTTGGTGAGCTGTGCTGGGGGACAGAGGTGTGGATGGGGGGAGCACAGGGCCTGGGGGAGCCTTGGGGGGACACACACAGGGTTGGGAGGTCGTGGCCTCCAAGGACGAGGCTGTGAGATGGTGCTTGAAAGAGATGGGGCTTGTATTGGGCATGATGGTGCAGCGCCAGGAGCTGGACTCGATGATCCTTGTGGGTCCCTTCAAACTCAGGATATTCTGGGGTGGGGTTATATAAAATATATTTGAAACACAGGACATAGGTATGACAGATCTAGCCTGTGGGAATCTGGGCAAAACTTTGTAATTTCTTGTGTGTTGGCAATGTAACTCGTACAGGGGCTTTGTCAGATTAAATTGGGCAGTGCTTGCTAAGATAACAGAGAAAGAGAGAAAGAGAGAATGGCATTTCCCTTCAAAGGGCTGTGCCTGAAAGTCATTATATAAGACCTCTGCAGGTGGCCTGTTAGTTGTTAACTCAGCATTATGAGGAAGCTCTTTGGAACTTAATCTAGCCATTTTTGATGTTGTCCCCTTCCTTACTTTACTTATTTACTTACACTCACTCCCCCTTAGTGGCATTTTAATAGTCATGTGAGCCAGAAGGCAAACTTCCCTGGAGCTGGGCCCAGGCATCTCCCTGCTTACAGCACTGGCGTGGCTCACCCCAGCAACCTTCACTGCCAGGCAGAAAAGTGTCACCTTCCTCAGCTGCTGGCAGCAACAGAGACAGAGCTCTGTTTTCTCAAGGCTGTTTTAACTTGCATAATGCAGAGGTGGACAAACTCTAATCTAAGGTTGCACCAAGACACAAGCCTTTTAAAATGAGAGGCTATATTGTTGTGATAAAGACTCAGATAGGGTCTTAGGATTTGGGGCTTCTGTTTCTGGCTATGCCACGGATCTCACAGGTGACTAGTGATCTTCCATTTCACTTCTCAGTGCTTTGCCTTCTTCATCTATAAAAGGCATATAACAGTGCTGGCTTTCTCTGTCAAATACTCGTAAATATCTTAAGAAAAGTGTTTCAGCACATGTATCTCTAGGCCAATGAGAGAGCACGTGGTGAAGCAGTAGCTTCTTACCAGTGTGGTGTTCAAACCTAGTGAAGGAACTGGATAACAGAGCCAGGAGAATGATTCCTAGTGCTCTGAGAAGAAAATTATTTTCCTCCTAGTCTTGAAGAGTTATGTGTAAGATAGTTTGTATCAACCAAACAGGGCTGCAAGTCAAGATCAAGTTAGGTGAGTGGAAAAAGATGAAAGGAAACATTTTATATGTCAGACTTTTTTTTCTTGTCTCATTAAAAGAATTTTAAAAAGAGCTATTTGAAGCTGGTTGCATGTTCAGATGGGAATAGGTAGTGTGGTTAAATGGTCACAATTGAATTACGGTAGTCATGTGAATGATAAATTCACATATTGTGCGATACTGCAGTGTGTAACAAAGCTCTATCTCCTTACTAGGAAAGTTCTCAAACAGGAAAGAATGGTATGTTGAAAGTCTGTAATTAATTCCTGACAATCACGAACCTTTCAGAGAGCAAGAAGATTGGTAGAGTTAACCTTAAACTCTAGTACACTTATTTCTACAGTGGAAAAGTCTTTATAAATTTTACATAGGCTGACTGATTTTTTTTTTTTACCTCTAGGAATATCCCACAGTAGAATATTTTCCAGCCTGGTAGGGTGACTATATAAACACATATTTGAAAAACAGTCTAAATTCCTAAGAGCCTATAAAAGAGGGGACATAATGTCCTTGACTGAATTCAATTAAACACATTATTTGTATTAAGGGTTCACATGATTCATTATACTGTATTCATTTCTAGTGGCAGAAAAGTCTGAAAATACTTCCATTTGTACACTCAACAGGAGTGACTGGGTTTCATAATGTTCTGTTCTAAATAATCAAACCTATAATTCTAAGAAACCTTCTGAAATAAAAATATACAAAGAGTATGTTCAGCCAGATCCATAATGTGTCATCAGCATATTTTGATCTAAACTGGAAACAGAGATTTTTAGTAAAAGGCACTGCAAAATCTAGCTGGATATACTTTATTGCTGCCCGCAAATTATATTTTAAATCCTGGTCCAAGAATAGTGATTTTTATTACTCTTCTCAGCACAGACTGCCCATTAATGTAGTATGTGATTTATTCATTATATTTTTCCATATGTGTTTATATGGGCAGGAAGTCACTGTACTCATGAGTCTGAGTTATTTTACCATAGGAATCCTGGAAAGATGGTAAGGATGTGTTGCAATGCACAAGCAGACAAACACATGGACATCCCCAAGGAAAGAAGGGAATATGATTTAATCACCCCAAAGGAAATAAATCTAGTGATTTGCATTTGATTTATGTTTTTGCTACTTTGTTGTTATGCAAACCTGAATACATTTTGTAGGTCTGCTGGTATCTTTCCCCCAGTGAACACAAAGTAATTTTTAATAGTTTTTCCTGGGGATATTTTACCATGATTCAACTAGGTGATTTTACCTAAATATTTAGCAATTTATAACAGAGTGTGTACCTGAACATAAAACAGACACATTATCATTGCTTGTTGGCTAATCATAGTCTTGAAGCTGCAAGATTTACTCCCTGGAGTTTTCTTTCTTTGAGACTGAAAGAGATTGTGTAGTGACTTGGTACCAGACATCCTCAGGGAGCCCAGATGGCTTTATTTTAGGATGGTTCCTATTTTTACCTGCAACCCCACCTATGAGAATGTACCATGGAGTAGGAGTATGGGACTTACTAAGGGTAGTATAGCTCCTTCTGTTTGCTTTGAAAACTTTAGGGACATCAGAGAAATGAGGTAATAGATCTTCTTCATGCCTTGGAGTCTGTCCCACCTTGATAGGTTCCACTACTACTCACAATTTGCAGGGGGTAGAGGAGAGGGGCAGAGAAGTCAGAAGTAGATGTGATAGTTGTGGATGTGGTTTAATGGTGAACATGGCAGTGCAAGGTTAATGCTTTGACTCAGTCTTAAAGGTCCTTTCCAACCTAAGTGATTCTATAATTCTAAGCATTGCTTGTTCTGTGTGGTGATCCGTCCCACTCTGCAAAGGAAATGAGGTGAAAAATGGCCTTGTTTCATAAATAAAATGACTATCTTAGTATCTATTTCATTTAAATTCCAATGGAAACAGAGAAGTATATTCTTCACCAAGATATGGACCTCAGATTGTAGGTTGTGTCCCTCATAAATTACTACAGGATCTGAAAGTTCTGGAATCCATAATTTCAACACAGCTGTTTGGCGGATTGTCTGTCCGGTACAGTAAAGAGGCTGGCAAGAGACCAGACTTTTGAAACCAACCACAGATTTCCAAATCTGTGTATCAATTAAAAAAAAACAACCAAAGGCAGGACGCAAGTTCTCCATTCCAACCCAAACAACTAGGTATTTTTATAACCTCTTTTAACTGAAAGGTCAAAACTCAACTGATTTTATGTAGATTAAAACAGTTTATAGAATTGTTGCCTAAAAAAAAGAGCAGAATGGTGAACAATGTGGAATGGGTTGTGAGGTGATCCTAGAGTCTTCTTGGGTGTATGCCCAGATAGTTAATGGATTCTTTGAAGGCTTTGTCTCAATTTCTGTTTGCTCTGTTGCTTAGATCCTTTTCTTAGAGCCCCTTCTTTTTGATCCTACTGAAAATTGTTTCTAACATTTTCTGATTTGACAGCTCTTTAACCTTTCCAAATAATTTACTCTGTGTGAGATTCATCTCGTCTCCACTGAGCGTTTTTCCACTGAAATATTGTATACAATATTTGTTGCTGATTATGCCGGCAGATGGTTTTGGTAGTCACAAGGCCTATTTAAAATGATGGAAATAATTTTATTTACCCATGACAACAGCAAGCTTTGATTTGTTTAGTGTTTCAAAGATGAATTCATTTGCTGTTTGGCAGCACGATCCTCTCTCCTTTGCAGTTTTCAGCTGACACTTCATGTATCTAAGCAGAAAGTGAAGCAATCTGATGTGCATCTGGTGGAAGATAGAGAGGTTAGCCTGAGGTTTAGCTCTGCTCAAATTCTTTCCAAGAGCACTCAAAAGGTGCCGGAGTCTCATTAACCCAAGAAAGGGAAGAGGGGACATCATAGCCTACATCCCACCCAGCTCTGATGCTCCAAGAGTGAATTCTGACTGCTTTGAATGCAGACAGTGACAGAGGCATCTTTCCCTGTCCATAATCAGGCAGTTGTTGGACTCAGGAACAGCATGCAATAGGAGGCAGAAGTCTTTTCTGATTGTCTGCCTATCCTGCTGGTACCCTAATGCTGGATATACAGACATTTCTTGACAGGTACTGTAGTTTGTCAAGACACACCTGATTGTGTATCTTTTGAGTTGTATATATGGACTCAGTTGCTGAGGTGGCAGATTTTTCACTGTAGAAAAGATATATAGAAAGCAGTCTTTATTTCAGCTGAAGGAAAAATTATAAAGTTCACAGTAAGAACTGATAAAAACAATTGCTTCCAACTGTTAATGACAAAAATGCCTCTCTATCCTGCTTTGTGCCTGTAATACAATCTTCAAAATGTACTAATTAATTTTTACCATGCCAATATATTTTCCTGTTTTTTATTTTCCCTTTTAGGCCAAAATTGGGTCTGGAAAGCTCATGGGCCCTAAAGGTGTTTCAGTGGATCGTAATGGACACATCATTGTAGTGGACAATAAAGCATGCTGTGTCTTCATCTTCCAGCCAAATGGGAAAATAGTCACCAGGTTCGGTAGCCGAGGAAATGGTGACAAGCAGTTTGCAGGTACACTCGATGGTAATATGTAAATCCCCTTTTCTTGCCTCTTCTGCTCACATTTGCATGATGTTTGAGCATGTTGAAGATGCTGTATCCTACTCATTTATCCTTTGGGGAGAGGTTCTGCTAAACATACAGCTCCTGTTCACTTCACCATTTGTTTAATGGGTCAGGAAGACTGCAACATCTGTTCTGCAAATGCAGCTGTAACCAGATTGTTTCATCTACCTCTCTGTGCCTGGAAGCATTTCAGATCAGTGATCCAAGAAAGACTGATCTTAACTAGCATTTTGCTAGTAATGCCCACCCTAAGCTGTTCATGATAATCAGCTCAAACACTGTGCTTTGTGTTTCCAGTGATCAGATACACATAAACCAATGCCCCAAGTGGTAGCTTCCCACTCATTAGAAAATGAGTGTAATGCAATAGTGTTAAGATTGAGATCAGGAAGACACAGTTATGCAATGGCCAATGTGACTTTGGGGACATTGCCACTTAACTGACTGCTTGCACATGGTGTCTTTCAAGTCGAACACGCAGTTAAGTTTAAAAAAAACCCCAATTGATGTATTTTAAGTAAGTAGCTGTTCTTTCAAAATTTGAAATGAAGACACCAAATTACATATGCAGGTCACTTTGCAGGTGTTGGGTCACTTTGAGTATGCAGTTTGATTGGTCTGATGTTTTGACTGGTTCACAGCATAAGAGAGGCATATATCAATGGTATAACTGTTTTTATCTTCAGATCTCTTGCAATGTCTTACGACATAATATATATAATTTATGAGCACTTTGGCTCTAACACAGCTAGATTTTCTGGGTATTTTCAATTTCTTTAATTTTAAAATCTATAAGAACACCTTCTGAAGATAAGTGTGCAAATACTTCCTAACAGTGCCTTTGAGAAATGTATCACCTCTTCTTGCTTGTAGGCAACAGAAAAAATGTCAATTCTCCATACTCAAATCTTTTCATTGTAAAGGTTTTCACCTGTTTCACCTGAGTTCTGATCTGTTTAATAACTCAGAATGGAACAGTGTATTTTGATTTGGGTACTTGCCTGTTTTCAAGCTACCGTTTGTTTCTTACTCAAATTTGCACACATAGTTCGATACACAATGTAAAGCAAAAATGCACGCTTTTCCATGACAATGATCTTCTATGTAACTTTTTTTTTATCCTAAAACGTGTTAGGTCAAATGCTTGTAAGATGTGAGCACACACAGCATAGAATATTTCAATTAAGATTTTACACGAACATTTTAGAGAACTAATTTCAGTGTATACACCATTTTACGCCTAAGCACTATGTATTTTGAGTTGTTAATAAGCACATAAAGCTCTGTACAGTCACATGTATACAAGAGAGGGAGAAATGAATAATGCTTTTTGGCAACAATACCTGACAATTGATTGAAAAAGAAACTGTGTTTACAAAAAGCATGCTGAGCTTTTTTTAAAAAAACATGAAATATAACTACTCCTACTTTGAAACTGGTATTCCCAATTTGACTATTATTGCTCAGAAGCCAAACATAATATCCTGGCAGGCTGCATTTATTTTTTTTTAATTTAACAATCTTTTTGTTTCAATGGTTTTGTTATTTTTTTTTTTTCTTCTTCTTCTGCATTGCAGGTCCTCATTTTGCAGCTGTAAACAGCAACAATGAAATCATCATTACAGATTTTCATAATCATTCTGTCAAGGTACTGTCAATTAATGGCAGCTTAGGAAGTTGCCATTTTTATTTTATTATGGTACTTTCTGGGGGAATATTAAGTATTGTTAAAGCCAAAGAGATCACACACCATATGTATGAGCTTTGATATAAAGACAGCATGCTCAGAGAACTTTGCATGCAGTGCATTGCTTAGTTAAGATATAGTCCCTTGCCTTTGGTGCCACTGTAATGGCCTCTAATTCAACTGCTCAAACATAAGCCGTACCTGAGGTAAATAATTTTGACTTAGTTATTAGCACTTTATTAGCACTTTACCAAGCCTGTTATTGTCCCTATGTTCTGTCCTATTTCAAGAGTCTGGTAACTGCTTTTGAATTTCCCAGTAAGAGCTTCTTTCCACTTGTCTAGCTGAACAAAATTATAACGAAGTAAAGATACACGACAGTCTTCAAATTCCACACCTGTAAGCTTTAAGATTACCGAATCCATTTACAATCAGATCTCTTACAAACTGTGTAATCATCGGTTTTCATTCAGTACCTCCTGCATTGGGCAGAACTGGCCAGTAGTCCTTATACCCATGGGAAGTCCTGACTCATGGCCTGTTAAACAGTCATGGTAAGATAGGGAAGTATATTCGTTTGTCCCAATAATAAAGCAAAACAAGGATACATGTGTTGAGATGTCATGTATTGGAAAGTGTGTATGAAGGAGATAGAGGCCATTTCAGAAATCACTCACCTGTGCGTGTTCTCAGGCATTCCCTTTCAGACACTTTTTATGTGTGCTCTTTTTCCCTCCCTCAACATGAAGCAGCATTAGGTGGATACAGGCAGAATGCTGTCCTACCTGGGTTCTCAGGCCACATGCATCAAGTCCCACGCACCAATAAAATGCCTGGGATTTCACCTAATGGATGCCTCTTTTGATTGAACACAGAGGTGAACCCTCAGTTCTTCACTGTTCATAACTGCAATGATAAATCTTGTATATTCACCTGAAATAGGAATTTGCTTCCTAATCATAGACACTCATGTCCTGAGCAGTGCTGAATCATCTACCTTTTGAACAGCAACCTTGCTTGCGTATCCTTTTGGAATTTGTGAGGAAGTAGCAACTCGTGGGTTGGATTACAACACAGAAACCAAAACTGCTGCAGGAGCCCTAAAGCAGACTGTTTAGCAGCAGGATGCCTATGACTCCATAAATTACCCCTCCACAAGCAGGGCTTGCCTGGTAATGAGGATGCCTGGAGAGGCTTAACAACAAGGGCAAACTAAAATGAAAAAAAGCAAGTGAAGACATGTAAGAAGTGTGGCATCTTAGCGAATTTATAATTGCTACATCTCTAATGAGAACAGAGTGTTCCCATCTGTCTCTGGCATGACTCAATGGGATAAAAATGTTATTTGTTACAATTTAGTACTAACTGGAGAAGCGTCTTATTTTTGTAGTGCTCTCTAAATTGGTACAGATAACTGTTGACACTCTGGAGAGCAGAATGTATAATCTGGGAGCAGAGTGCATCTTGTTTTAAATAATAAATTAATATATAAATAAATTAATTAATTTCACTCTTCTGGGTCCCAAAGCCTCTTCCTGCCACCAGTGTCTTGAATTTAACATACTCCCTCAGCAACATTATTCTCCCTCCCCCATTAACTTCCAAGCATGTTCCTTCCCTCAGGCATCTTCTGTGGAAAATCCTGTGCAATGTAGGCTTCTCTCTCATTTGGTCACTTTAACCCAGGGAGAGAGCAACATATCTTTGCCTGTTTTTTTCATTAGTTGACTTTTTTTACTATTTTCTTTAATCATCTGAGGCACCAACCTAGTCCTTCATTAATTTCCTTTCCCAGATCCTTTTTCTCTGTTCACTGTGGATGTTAAAGAACAGGATGATTTCCTCACATCTTCCACTTTATTAGCACTTGACACTTGTCAGGTCTTTGCATTTTCTTGTGCAAGCCACAGTCAATCTCTAAGAATACAGTTGGACCTTGTGCTATAGCTGGGCCTGAGTCCAAGGTGGACCAAAGTATTTTAGGAACAGCTATGGTACTATGTAAGTGACACATTCTATATCTTGGTTGGTCCCACTGTTGCATTCAGGTTACTGACTCAATAGTCATTGATCAGTCTCATCTTTCTACTGTCTAAACCTGTTACCATCACAGAGAATTCAGTTGCTGAACTGTCCATACAGAGAGCAGCATAGAATCATAGAATCGATTGGGTTGGAAAAGACCTCAGAGATCATCAAGTCCAACCCTTGGTCCAACTCCAGTCCGTTTACTAGATCATGGCACTCAGTGCCATGTCCAATCTCAGTTTAAAAACCTCTAGGGACGGTGAATCCACCACCTCCCTGGGCAGGCCATTCCAATGCCTGACCACACTCTCTGTAAAGAATTTCCTTCTCATCTCCAGCCTAAATTTCCCCTGGCAGAGCTTAAGCCCATGCCCCCTTGTCCTATTGCTAACTCTCCTGGGAGAAGAGACCAATCCCCACCTGGCTATACCTTCCCTTCAGGTAGTTATAGACAGTGATGAGGCCACCTCTAAGCCTCCTCTTCTCCAGACTAAACAACCCCAGCTCCCTCAGCCTCTCCCCATAGGTCTTGTGTTCCAGTCCCTTCACCAGTNTTTCTATCTGGCTGCTCTCCAGCCACTCTGTCCCCAGCCTGTAGCGCTGCAGGGGGTTGTTGTGGCCAAAGTGTAGGACCCGGCGCTTGGCCTTGTTGAACTTCATCCCATTGGAATCAGCCCATCTCTCCAGTCTATTCAGATCCCTCCGCAGAGCCCTCCTGCCTTCCAGCAGGTCGACATTCCCTCCCAACTTGGTGTCATCAGCAAATTTGCTGATGATGGTCTCAATCCCCTCATCTAAATCATCAATAAAGATGTTAAACAGGACTGGTTCCAACACTGATCCCTGGGGGACACCACTAGTGACCGGCCTCCAGCTGGATGCAGCCCCGTTCCCCAGCACTCTCTGGGCCCGGCCCTCCAGCCAGTTCCTAACCCAGCACAGAGTGTCCCTGTCCAAGCTGTGGGCTGCCAGCTTTTCCAGGAGTGTATTATGGGAGACAGTGTCAAAGGCTTTGCTGAAGTCTAGATAGACCACATCTACAGGTTTCCCCTCATCCACCAGGTGGGTCATCTGATCATAAAAGGATCATAAAGGTTGGTCATGGTTGTGCCATGATTCTCAGGGTGTGTTAGATTATGGAAGTCAGAGAAAGGTGCATCTGCTTTGCTGTAGAACCCAGTGCTGCATCTGCCCTCAGCTCTTTTAAATTCAAGATGTGCAAGCTGTAGAAGGGTTCTGGGGTTCCTCGCCTCTGTGTTTAAGCTGAATCAGATGTTAAGTGGGAAGAGAAAAACTGTACAGTGTAATGGAGCTGGAGGGAGAGATGGACAACTTTTCTCCTGTCTTCAGGGGCTGTGTATGTGGCGGGTGTGTGTTCCTGGGGAGTCTTCAATTCCTACTTTCATTGGCAGGTGAATTGGTAGTAGTAGAATACTAATACTAATTGATGCGATGCCATATTCAGGTTTTTGTTTTAACCCATGCAGGTATTTAATCAGGAGGGAGAATTCATGCTGAAGTTTGGATCAAATGGAGAAGGAAATGGACAGTTCAATGCACCAACTGGCGTAGCTGTAGATTCAAATGGAAATATTATTGTAGCAGATTGGGGAAACAGCCGAATACAGGTAGAAATTTCCATATTTCAAAGGTGCTTGATTAAGAAAACTAATGGATTGATAACTGGCCACTGAAGTCTTCAGACTGCCCAAGAAACATGATGGCAAAAATTAGAAGTGATGTGGTTTCTCACAACAGCCTTTTATATGCCTCATTCCTGGCCTGTCCACTTTTAGAACTGGTGGTGTCAGACCATGGCCTTTCCAGTGTGACTGCTAGCAACTCTGATGGTCACTGTGACCAAGGCTTTTGTCTCCAAGTAGTTCCCCAGAAGCTATTTGATGACTTATGAAACTTGGAAGCATTGCTGAGATGATAGTAATTTATAATCACCATAAGAGAAGATTATAAAGAGAAGATTGGAGACATGATGAAAAATATGAAAAAGCAAATGACCTGAAGCAAATGCAGCAGATTTTTATAATCTTTTTTTAAACATTGAGAAACTATTCTGCTTTTAAGTTATGAGAGTTGCACGCTTTTTATCTTTCGAGTGCTAATCACAAGGTCTTCTTATTTGCCAAAGAATACCTAATAAATAACTAACTGTATGTATTATTTCCACTGAATACAAAAATGAGGGAGCTGCTTATGAGTTGTTCTCAGGAAGCACTATCAACAGGGTAAATGAATTCCTGTTTTTTTCTGTGTGGGAACCTAAGAGTCGAGCTAGCCACAACAGTAATATTTGTTAGAAAAACAAGGTGTTGCTTGAGTTCCTGATTGAGTTTGATTTATTTATTGTAATTGCCTATTTTTAGAACAAGAAACAAGGTGCATTTTATTATTATTATTGCACTGTGTGTTTAATTCTTGCCAAAGATCCTGACAGCTTTAATAAGCTCTTTTTAACAAAAAAATACATTTGTATATAAACTTGCATATTATGAGATAACAGATTTTGCCCTTGTTTGTTCTAGTGTATGTCAACTGTTTCAGAAATTAGAAGTATAACAGTATAATTGAGAGCAGACTTGTGCCCACGATTTTTCTTTTTTATGCATAACACTTATTCTGTGCTTTCTCACCCTCTAAGGTTTTTGATGGAAGTGGATCATTTTTGTCCTACATTAACACCTCTGCTGACCCACTTTATGGTCCCCAGGGTCTGGCCCTTACTTCAGATGGCCACGTCGTAGTTGCAGACTCTGGAAATCACTGCTTCAAGGTCTATCGATACTTACAGTAGCAATGCACTCTGAAGATGGATAATCACCCACCCTTAAGAAAAGACTGGTCCTAGAGATCCAATGCAGGATATCTCCTACTTTGAGTTCATTTTTAATAATGAAGAAGTCTCTTACGGACTTCTTGGGATTATTTCCAAACTTACCTTGTTTACATAGGACTTGCACCTCTTATGTTTCTCACCGAACTTTTTGTTGCAAGGGTTAATAAAAAAGTCTTCTTTCACTGAATTCATAAAGACAATGTGAAATGAAACACAAACTGCAACCTATGAAACTGGAATTAACTAATTAGGCAAAAATGAGAAAAGTTTGGGAAAAGTCCCCGAAGCTTTTTGATGACTGCAAAGGGTAGCTCGTGCTCAGAGCTTCCAAATTTAAAGAAGTATCATTCTTATGCATTATGTAACCCAGAGGTGATCCTGGGAATCTTCTAGATCTCATTATCATGGTAGGTATTAATTACACTTTTAACATTCTTCAGTCTTACTATCTATAACAAGTAGGTCCTTTTAGTATAAGGTTAAGTCTCACAAAATCCGTCTAGTTCTAACTGTCAGACCTAACACAGCTCAACATTTAGCACTATGAGAATCAATGCAAATTCCCTACTCATGTGGAATTAATGAAGGATTGTTTCGTATGCTTGTTTTTCACTCTTCCTCTTGCTCGATTTGCAGGAAGGACTTTGCAGAGACCTGACATTTCTAAAGCTCTGGAAAAACTTAATTGTAGCGGTACATTAGTGGGAACGGAATTTCTGTATAATGACAGACCTTTTGACACCAAACTAGTTCATTAGGATCAGGGTTATTACAATGTCAACTCAATTAACCTCATGTGTGCCACTCTTTCGTATGTGTTCATTGCCATGTTTCCTTATGGCAACTCATTGTATTAACCAATAAAATAAAATGCAGCATCACACAGGACAGAAAGCCAGAGAGGTACCCCTGTGGAGGACCTACATAGTACAACCAAAGGAACTGTGGAAAACAGAGGTTGTATAGGAAAGCCAAGGGTTACCAAAGCTATTTGTTTTTATGTGAAAAAAATACAAATAAGAATGAATTTGAACCAATTCCTGAAGTCCTTCATCAAAGGGAATTTTGTTAGAGGACAAAATAAGGAATGTGAGATTTGTTCCAATTTGTTTGTATGTATGTATGTATGTATGTATGTATGACTGATTGACATAAAAATAAAAAAAAAGTAATTGTGGGTTATTTCAGCAAACTGGAAAGTATGTATGACATTTGACAATGGCAGTACCCCGAAAAATGTCCCTCCTTCTTCTGCCAGATCTCTCTACTGTGTTCTTTGTTGAAGTATTAATTTAACTGGAAATGCTTACAGTCATGGTTCTGTTTTTAATGTTTGGGTTTTTGGTTTTTTTTAAGTGTGAACTTGTCCTTTTTAAAGTAGCATTTGCTTTATTCTTCTTTCTAAATCCAGTGGTCAAGGGATAAATTGCTGCTGTAGCCTAATGTAGATAGAGTGGTGCTCCCTCTTAAATCTTGTTTGAGAAGCTGGTGAGCTTGCTGCCAATGCCTACAATGGCCTGGGAAGTGCTGTCTTTCTTTTCTCATTTTTAGGCCTTGAAACAAAAGGGCATTGGGTCAGAAACGAGGGAGTATTTTCAGCATGTCTTCAAAATGGAAAGAAATCTTTGATAAAATTACTTGTTAAAAGTATTTGTCTTATTTCTAAAAGGTTAAGGTGGTTGTTTCAATGAATTTGAGAAAACTAATGGTTTTTTTGTAAAGTTGCATATGACCTGTAAAAGTGCAGACCCCAAGGTTCTTAAATGGGGAATTTGTCTGGGTTTTAATTACTTTTTCTCAAAGATACTTTCTCCTCTTTCCCTTGTTTATTTTTTGCACATAGAGCCAATTTACAAATTTCATGCAAATATAAGTTTCCTTATTTCATTGGAATAAATATTTTGTGCATGAAGCTTAAGGTTGGACTATATAATGCAGCTAAGAAACTGGTGGTAACATTTATGGAATATTAAAACTCAAGTTTGTTATTTACCAAGAGAACGAAATATCCTCTGCTTGAACTGAGTTTGTCCTAAAATTCTGAAGATGGTATCTCAGTCATTACACAATAAACTGTCCTATCAAAATTTAACAAAGTTGTAGATCAGATTTTCATTCTAAGTGTCCTTATAAGCAACCTTTTGGTAAACAAACAATTTCTGATATTGGAAGGTCTTTAAATGATGCATTTATCAATGAAGACAAGGTGCGTAGCATTTTAACTTTATTTATTAACAAAGAGAAGGGGTTGCACAGATTCCATGAGATAAAAACTTTAAGAGAAAATAAAAAAAGTGCTGTTGCTGTCAGTTATTGTATCTAGTTCCAAATATGGATTTTTATAATACAATGTTACTAAACTTGCATATTTACCCCTCAGAAAACATTGCCAAATCCTCTGTTGTCAGGAACTTTGAGAAGCATAGAAATCAGATCCTAACCTCTATATCAAGACATATACTTAATACTTATTTATACTTATTTAATGTACACACTTTTCTTCAAAAGCTTTTCAGTCCCTTTGGTCCAGCATTGTTTACCATGATTTTATATAACCCTTGTCAACCTAGTCCATCCTGATGGAATACAGAATTCTGCACACAATCCCCCTAAAACCCAGCTAAAAGCTATTAGGGATTTTGTGGATTTTTTCTTAAAATTGAGTAGTCCCTTTTCAGGACTTTTAGACATTATCACGAGAGAAGCACCTGAAAAATGTCACTAATTTCCAGTTCCTTCTGGGAGCAAATGTGGCCAATTACGATTTCAAATTCAGGGGCATTCCCTTCCAAGGTCTGACCTTATCTGCCTGGCACTGAGACACTGATAAACACATTGCTTTTACAGTGTGCTTCTGAAGCCAATTTCACTGAAATGCTTGGCTTACAAACCTTACAAAGAGCAACCAAAGCAGAAATTCTGTACTAAAAAAATGGCAGATTTTTTTCTCATCTAATTAAGGGAACGTCAGAATTGCACTACGCGATTTGCTGAGTTGTTAGCATTTATTAAAGGCTTTATAGGCACGCTGCTGCCAGACTTCAGGTATAACCAAATGTTCCCTTGCATTCCCTGGAATGCTAATTGACTAGCAGCACAGCATGAATGGTGAAAGTATGTGCTTCATTTGACTAATCTTCAACTCAAAAGTAATCTCGAAAGGTTATTAGATCTTGTGTCATTTGGAGCATTTTCGGACAAACTAGCCAACTCTATTTTCATTGTTTTGTTATATAGAATAAAATAAAAAGATCTGTTCAGATAAATCCAATATAAGCAGTAGGACATTTTTACATAGGCTAAACCAGCACCAATGTAGCTGAAAAAGAAACGGAAAATGGTTTAGGCAAGCATTTGCCTAATGTAGGTGGATAGTTAGTTATTAGTCAATGCTCATCTGCTCTGTAAAAGCTAGAGGGCTTTTGATTTAATGTCAGTATTTTTTATAACTAAGGATCTAGTGTTGCCATGAGAACTAAAAGTGCCCAGTATGTTGTGTTTGTTATAAAGAAATGACTTTCAGTTGTGGGAGACAGCTCGTTATGAAATCATGATGTACATGGAAAATTTTCTTCAAGAATTGTGAGCAGTGATTATTTGACCTGTTTGTGGAAAGTGTGCAAAAGGTATTTGTGCTACAGAGGGGAAAGATTCCTAACAGGTCCTGTTATTTCTGACACATGTACAGCACTTCAGTTGCTGTTTGTGAGCAACACAGCCTTAACCCTAACACTTTTGCTTTGGCTTTATGACATGGGAATGTTCCCTAAGATGCGTAGTGCAGCAACCCCTGTTAGAAATCTCTACCAGTTAATATGCTGCAGCTTTCCAGTTCTAGGAGTGAGTGGGTTTTTTTCTTGGTTGTTTTTTTAAAAGTTTTTGTACATTCCATCTTTGTAAGTCAATCTCATATGTTTCGTGTATATGTAAGCCTTGCACTCTCTTGAAACTCATAATGAAATATTCTTCTCACTTGTTTTTTTTGTTGTTGTTATTTTTGGTTGGGTTTTTTTAATCCCTATGAGGCTAAATACAACCTTTTTCTCCTTAAGGTCAAGGATGAAAGATGTGCATCAAAGTGTTTGTGTGTGTGTGTGTGTAGTTTTAGCTTCCTGTGTGCCACAGTATTCTTGATGCTTTAGCTGACAATTTAAAAAAATTACTCTGTCTTGGAAATGTAGGAAAACCAGAGTCAAATGTGTACCTTTACCACGCACAAAAATTTCAAATAATAAAAATAAAGCTTGTTTCCTCTGTTATTTTCATGGTTGAGGATTTATTTCTGGTATGTCTCATATTCACTGTCTGTAACAGTAGCCCCATAATGCAGGAAGACAGGTAATTTTTTCCACGTTTTTTTCCCTAGTGCCACAGGTCACAAGCGATGAAAAATTGTGATTTTTTTTTTTTTCATGGGTGTTAGGCTTTTATGTAGACACAGAGGAAAGAGGGACTTGAGTTGTTCTTGGGAAGAAGGTGGAGATTTGGAGCTTCCTTGTCTCTTCCTTTCCTTCTTCAGTCCAATAATTAACATTTTCACTGGTGGTTGTAAGATTATGAGTCATAAACTTTTCTATTTGAATCACAGAAGTATACAGTACCTTTTAGCTATGCTGTGCTATTTTCTTTCAAGGGTCTGCTGCAGAAAACCAAATATAAATTATTGTGGAAGAAGAGAAAATTTGCTTTGGGAGTTCAATCTGACCCTCTTCCTAAAAGAACTAATTTTCAATTCATGTTAACTTTCATTTTACATAGTACCTATGTCTTCTTGGTCACTGGTGAACTCTCCACACCTGAATCATTTGAAAATTCAGTGTGATTGGGAACTTGCTTACAAAGACAGAATCTTAAAATGTAACAATTCCTTGTTTCTTAGGCTGAGGTTCTCTCTCATATCCAGCTGTGCTGCTCTGCAGTTAACTATCCCCACAGTTTTGCTGACAGTTAATGTGAATGCTCCTTAATTTGGACCAGAGAAAACTATCTCAGTGACTGGAACAATCAGTGTAATTTCTGTGGACAGATGTTCTCCCTAGGTAGGCCCCAGCTGTGCTAGAGCAATGAATACCCACCACTTGCTACTCATTTGCTACAGCCAGTGGAAGACCGCTGCCCCTCCAATCTGTTGGCTGAGCTGGGCATGTGAATAACTCGTTCTTTCAATGAAATGCCTAGTTACCAAAAACCTAGTATTTAAGCAATTCATCTCAGTGGTAATATTGGTAATGCTTACTTCAGCAGCTCTGGCAAAGCTGTGGAAGCAGTAAGTTTTGGAGGAGGGCCAGCTGGCATTTCTTACTGGGTTAATGTTTGGAAGGAGAACATCTGCTTACAGTCCAAATGCTCACTTGAGGATGAAATGAGGCAGCAGATGCTGCAGAGACTGGCCTGTATGGGATACTCATGGATCATATTGCTTCCTGATAACTGGCCACAGCCCATGACTAGCTGCTTGGGCCTCAGAGAAGTTGGTATCACCTCCCATGGGTAAACATCTCTTAGAGCTCTCCTTGTCCTCCAGGGTTAAGCTCTACTGCTGTCAGTCATACAGGTGTTGTGGGAGGCAGCCACAATACTCGAAAAGCTTGCTGTTACACTTCTAGAAATAATAATGGCCAGACTTCGTGAACGAAGATCTGGGGAAGGTCTTTGTACACCTTCCAGCCTGCGCATTGGATTTATTTTAGGTGGGACACAGTGCGCGCAGAACTGAGCCCACCCTTTAATCCTAAGGTTCATCTGCCGGGGCCAAGCGAGCTTGGACAGTGGCAGCGAGGTCCTCAGGACGTAGGTGGATTGCCTTACAGGGCTAACGGGCTCCACCTGCCCGGGGAGTTTCCCCGACCGGGAATCGAACCCGGGCCTCGGCAGTTACAGTGCCGTTCTAGAAATAAACTGATCTGCTATTCAACGTGAATTCTTCCCTTCTGCTGAAAAAAATAGCTCATGTAATTAGATAAACGAGACCTTCACATATGGTATGGAAGGAACAAAATTAAAGTAGGACAATTTTTATTTTCCTA
Source organism: Pachyramphus minor (assembly GCA_013397135.1). Lineage (NCBI taxonomy): Eukaryota > Metazoa > Chordata > Aves > Passeriformes > Tyrannidae > Pachyramphus > Pachyramphus minor. The sequence goes on from VYXB01001089.1 coordinate 2,253,940, forward strand.
TTTTTTAATCTCCTACTTTATTCTCCTACTACTCCTTCCTTTTTATTCTCCGAGCCTTCCTGCCACTGTCACTTTAGTATCCTTTCAAAACAGAGTTTCTGAATGTCATTCAACTACAGATTTGTAAGAACAAAATGGAGGGTACAAATTTCATCTCATGCAAACATATTTTAGCACTGACAAACCACTGTATTTTCTCTAGCTCAGGAACAGTAAAAAACTATTTTGACTGGTACTTAAACATCTCAGTCAGACACCTAGCACAGAAAATTTAGCCCAAACTGTTAAAACTTAGAAAATCACAGGAAAATGAGAACAATCTTCTAATATAAAGCCACAGTTATGAGTCCACCTTCCACAGTGTTTCCATCCATTGTCTTGTTTTTAGAATCATAGCATATCACTAGCAGTTTTGTGAAATACCACATTTAGACATTCTGAAGCCAATTAAAATTGTCTGACTTTTATGTATTTTAGGAGTCATTATTCCACTTTACCCCATAATGGAAAACCACCCTCAAATGACACAGCATGAGATAGCACTGTGTGTTCCCCTTCTGTTTGTGACCTCTTTCACCCCATGGTCTTTCAACTAATTACTTTTGAGCAAAATGTGGGAGGTGTTAGGGACCCTCTTATTACAGAGCAAATTGGACTCAGTAATGCGGCCATGAAAGGGTTTCAGGGCTGCCAGCGCAGTCAGGATAGCTGAGCCCAGGGGGCATGAGCAAAGAAAACCTGCAGAGATACTCCACCATCACCTAAGAGCATGTCCAAATGTTTCTGAGACGGATGGGCTGTCTGGTTGCTGCAATCACTGCTGAAACAGGGAATGCCTTCCAGCTGTGGTTCCATGTGTGCTCTCCAGCCATGTACTGGCTCTACCTGGGGGTGTGACCCAGGTGTTTGCTGACAGTCTACTTTCAGGTGTAATGGGGAGATGGGAGCATTGCTGCCTCACACATGCTGATCAGAAGACACAAGGTACACGCCCCAAGCCCACTTCAGAGTGAATGATCCTATGAAAACCCCTTCTCCCTCTCCTCTCCTCTCCTCTCCTCTCCTCTCC